>KE504879.1:632223-651789 GCA_000441515.1 Elaeis oleifera | reverse complement strand
CCGTCGTGTGTGTGTGTGTGTGTGTGTGTGTGTGTGTGTGAGAGAGAGAGAGAGAGAGAGAGAGCAATAAAAAGCAATCACTGAGACAATGGAAAGACGTTGGCATAATAATTTAATGAAGATATTGAGAGATGGAGCATAGACACTGCAACATCTCAGAGTGAAGGAAATAACTGAAGGGTAGTGCATACACAATGTAATATCATACAAGCAGCATTAAGAAAAAACAGTTGCCAGCCAATTAAAGACAACAGGATCTGGAACAAAATAGACATTATAATTTGGGTTGCATGAATGCTCCATTATGCCACACCAGGAGAGAATACCAAGCATTTCCGATGTAAGAGAAAGGGAAATAAGAAGCAAAAAGACGAGGATAATTACAAAGAAAAAGGTGATGAGACCCAGAATGGAATCTCAGAAAACCCCAAATTAAATAACTGGGTTACAACAGACCATTTCTCCCACTAAATCCCGTCCGAAGTTCCTTTTGAATGCTTGATAAAGCTACAAATATAGGATTTTCTAAACAGCCATTCTATTCCTTCTGTCAGATATTAGCCTAACATGATAGCAATATTGGAGGAAACTAGAGATCTTCCCCTGATGGTATCAAGTTTAGATCTAGGGGTAGTGGTGCATCATCTACAATTCAACAATTTGTTTGTTGTGGCACTCCCAACCAGTGATATGTTCTGCTTTTCATCAAACTGTGCACAACCATCCATAAAATGATGGGTGACCTAACTACACATTATAGATCAATTTGACATATCTCTCAAAGCCAGGTTGCAAAACACAATAAAATGAAAGAATAGAGATTGTCATACCAAGACAATGTCATAAGTCAGTAGTCGGAGACGGTTGCCATCAGCGCGCCCTAGGGCATTCAGGTTGTCCCAGTATTGATCAACACAGCGAACATATTGTGCAAGAGGAACAGATGGGCCCTCAAGGGAAGATGCAATTACACAAGGTTTCATTATTCCTCAATGTAGCTCCTTCCCATTCCTTCTTGGGATTTTTCAGTGCAGCATCTGCTCGTTTAGCCTCCTGATGGCACTGGAAATGTATGATGTTAAAATGACTGACAGTTGTGTAAACACAGTCCCCACGGGCACTTCCTGAATTTGTTGGACCTAGATTCACCCGCTTGCTATAAGAGTAGACACCTAACATGTCAGTGGGCCTCAGAGTATACCCCTCTCGGCATACCATGCAAGCCAGCCCATCTTCCTCTTCTTCTACATCTTCCAAGCCTTCAATGGCAGGCTGGGCAACAACAATACGCTCACCACCATCTGAAGCAAATTCTTGTCGCATCCCAAGCCCCTACAAGAGAAGCAGAACACAGAAAACAGATTGACTTTATGTTCAGAATTAATTAGAAGGACCCATTGCATTAATTATATAACTTGCACTTGTATGAGGAATAACTTATGCTAGTATCATTGAGGCTCCAATCACTATACCCTTGGATAATCTATTACTTGTGCTGGTAAAAAATCACTATTCCAGGTGTCTGAGCTAAACAAAATCTTAGAAGATTTAACCCAAATATGAAAATATAATTTACCAAACAAGTGCCCTCTTTTTTCCATATTGTGATTTGCATCCAGCAGTTATCAAATTGAATTGGAAAAAAAAAGCGTACAACATGGCATCCCATTTTCTCAGCAGGGGGAGAAAACAAAGCTGAGCTTCTGGTAAGTATAAATTAGAAGTTGATTATACACAATTGCCATCTTCAAGATAGCCAAACCAACAAAGCGCTACTACTTAACTTCAAGAGGGAGCAAAGTTTCAATTTATGGAGAATAACAGTTGTTGCAACAAGCTTCTTTCCTGCTGTAAAATACCAGACTACTTTGGCATTTAAAGGAGTTTACAAAGAAAGACAGAGAAACTTGAAAAATAAGAATGGAACCAGCGTTGCAACAGAGACATAATTGCACCACTTATGTATTATTTCCTAAATACTAAAAAATCACATTGCAATTATACAATATTACAAGTTATTAAATGTTAAGACTATCAAGAAAACACTTTATAGAAAGCATAAAATAATAAAATTTACCTGAAGTAGCTCTTCTCTTTTCCTCAGAGCACGACGGCGCATCTCATCCCTAGTAGCATGTCGCAACTTGCATATTTTCTCCCCCAGGAAACCATCCCCATTACTCTCCTTGTCAGCCAGTGTGTCCAACAAGTTCTCTGCTCTTGCACCAATCTCATTTTCTCCTGACACACCCTCCAAAGCATGAAGAAGGGTAAGATTCCTTCCTCATCAATGCATGTTTGTGTAGGCAAATGACCCTTTGAAAGTCCCCTCAGCATTGACAAGATTAGTGGAACTGATGGTAGTTTTAAACCAGTTGCCCATTCTGGACTGGTCTTGAACCCAGCCTGCCCAGCAACTGAGAAACTCTCTCCCAGGTGCCTCACTGCAACCTTCGTGATTCCCCTATCAAGAATCATATCCTTCAGCCTCTCCCCACAGGAACTTGTCTTTAATGACTCTGATACTCGAACAAAATTTTCCAAAGCAGATATTTGCTTAGCTGCTTGTTGAGCCACGATCTCATTCTTGGGATTATCCTGATGCTGTTTTGAACTGATCAAATTCACCCCAGTCTTGCAAGTAAGGTTCAAAATGCTGAATAAGTGCTTCCATGGCTGCCGGTTCCCCATAAGTCAAGTATGGCAATATCCTTGCCACCATCTCATTATTCCGCTGCTGCTTATTTGACTTCTTGGCACCTAGGGCATGGCATAGCCTTTCTAGGAACATGAGAACTATCTTCTTAGCCTGTTCACCAGCACCACTTTCTTCACTAGAAATTGTAAGTACACTTTGTGTAATGCCAATGTCACTCTCATTAGCTTCCATAGTAAGGCTTTCAACAATCAAAAGAATGCCTTCAGCTGGTTCCATAGCATCTATTGTGAAGGCACGTCTTGCTGTCTCAAGCAGCAGCCCCAAAGCTCCTAATTGTAGTAAGGCTCGTCTATTCTCTCGTACCTTGCAGCAGTACATGAGAAGGTTAAGTACCGAGCCCAACTCTTCTTGGTTCAACTTCAGCTCATCATCACGTAGTCGCTGCACAAAATATGTAGTTAAGTGCAGAAAACTCTCCAAATCATTTAAATAAAACATGTGATAAACTAGTAACACAATTGAACATTTTTAGCACCAAATACAAATGGAAGAATAAAGAAGAGATAAGGCCTAAAATATATTGTAAAGCAAGGACCACAATCTCGGTTCCAGTTGCTATACCAACAGGTTACCAGTTCGGTCAGTACGGTACTACAATATGCACCTACATCGAGATAGCTCCAACCCCTTTTTCTCACTTTTTATTAGAATACTTCCAGAAACTGGGCAATATGGATTGGTACGATATGATACACACCCAGGTTTCAAGCGGTACAGAGTGATATGGAGCAGTTCTACTCAGTTTGGACCAGCATGGACCAGTTCGATTCATATACCGAACCAAACCTTGGTACCATACCAGTACCTTACCCATACAGTATGGTATGGTCAATACAGGCTGGTACATGTTGGTAACACAGACCTTAACGTGAAGAATTTCACCGTCATAACTCTCAAGTTCTCCAGGACAGAAGCTCAACAAACATGTAAAGTAGCATTAAGAACTTCACAAAATTAAAACTAATGCAGGTCCCCTTGAAATAAGCCTAAAGGCAATTCTTTAATCTTGAAACAAACTAGCAGCTCCAAAATATAGCAATTAACGATAAAGATGGAGTATTGTTCCAATATGTTCAATTGATAGCACATACCTGAATCATGCTTAAATAACTTCAAGACCTCCACATTCCCGAACAGCGCCTGCTATTGCAAACTCGACTTCAGGATCTTGTGATTCCTCCCTTTCCTCTTCCAGCTCCTTGATCATTGGCTCAGTAGCTTCACCATCTAACCCCTGTCAAAATAAGGAGAACATGTTTAAGTCTCACAACTAGCATAGCTATAAAAGACTAAGACCAGCCAACGAGCACATATATACACACAGGGACAGATACAGGTGGGCAGGTGAGCATTCACACACACGTGCACGTGCGCACGCGCGCACACGCACAGAGAGATCAGTGCGAACTAAGTGAGACAAACTTTGTCCGCATTGAGTTAGTTATGCATGTATACTACCAAGCATACAAAACATTTCTGCAAATAATAAGAGATGTGAATATACAGGAAAATGATGTATTTTTACATATGTAAGTACATTAATAGAAAAGATACAAGCATATGTATCAAGTAATAGGTGATACATGGAAACTATATAATGCACAGACTGCCGGAACCAAAGAAATATTTACATGTCTAAAATCAAGTCTTTGAGAACAGATGAAAACCATTATTCTACACTTCTTATGAAAAGTGAGATTTAATTGCACCACATACAGAGCTACTGCTCTAGTGAATATAAACAGCAATAATGTTAAAGAAGCAAATTTTCAGATCCTGTAATCAACCTGGAGCCGGTAGGTTACGGTCATTGGTGGGTAATCTCTGACTGATGTGGAACCGGCAGAAGATGGTGCACCAGCAGTGGACACAGAATTCTGAGTTTGACTATGATATTTCTTCCATACTTGCTCATATACTTGAGAGATGCTTAGGTCAAGAGAAATTATATTGCCAGCAACCAGTAACTCCATGCTATAATCATCTTCTAAAAGACCTAACAGGTCCAACTGATGACAAATCTTATTTTTAACATCTCGCATCAGTGGACCGATCTCACTACTGGAATAGGGATTTTTCGTCATGGAACCCCTGATAAACTCTTCCTGAGTGTGTGCTTTGTTGAGAATCAGAAGATAAACAGGCTCCGGTTTTGATGGACATATCATATTGCAGAGTTGTTCCAAAATAAACTGCATTCAAAATTAAACAAAGTAAGATTTTGCCTAGTCACCATTGCATGAAAAAACAAAGGAAACATTGAATATTTCTCCCCAGTGTATGGAACTATGTGAAACTATTCACCATGTAGCAGCATGAATGGGATTATGGGAGGATGACTAGTGCTGGGAATTGAAATGAAAGATAAAATCTTTTATAACATAATAAGACTGACAGCAAAAAACCTTGCCCAAAAAGATCATTCAATAGATATCTTAAACACATCTGCACTAAGCAATTCCATACCAGAGAGGTCCGTCCCTTTCTCTCCTTGCCATGATTCTGCAGACCAGATATACAAGCACGAATGAATTGCCGCTTGTTTCTGTCCTCTCCAGCAGAAGACCATCTAGGAGTTCTTTCAAAAGCCGATTACAGTCACTTATTAGCTTTGTCTTCTGCACTACAAGACCTCGAATGACAAGAAGAGACTCGAGCACTTCAGAAAGCAATTCATCCCGCATGAATCTATCACCAATACCAAGAAGACTTAAGCAGAGGAAAGAATCAATGACAGTAGCAAATATTTCGATGGAAAGGAACATGCTTACCGGACTCGAATATTGGGCACCTCAAGAAACTTGCTGAGGAGCTCAATAAGCTTATGAAGGACAAACCCCTGTGATATGTCAATACCGAGGCTTGTCTCTTGTGACTCTAAGTTGCATGCCTCTTGTGTTATCAGCCTACATATAGCAGTCAGGCATCTTCGCACAGTTAAGAAAAGAAGTGCAGCTTCTGAATCTATCATCTTGAAGAATAATTCAAAATATTCTGCTGCACTTTCACCAACAGATAGTGAAGCAGGAAGCAGTGACATGAGTAAGTTTAATAATTGGAACCGCCTAGAAGAATTTGGGGGGCACAGCAAACTAATAAGAGTGCATACTTCCGATCTTATAGACTGTGAGCAAGCACTTAAAATCAACTCTGAGACCCAGGAGCCCAAAGCAAATGTAGAAAAGTCACTCTTAGCTGTTTTCTGCAAGCACGGCGTTTCCATTTAAGAGCATATTTTAGTGCCAAATAGTCAAATTTCTGTGAATCATGGCGAGCCCTCTGTGCAGAACCTTTAACCGCCTGTGAGACTTTGTACTGCCTCCTAACAAAATCAAGATATGATGCGCCCTTTTCCCACTCGGAATAGCTCAAAAGTGGAATGTCCTGACCCTTCCGACTACCATCCCAATGCTTTTCTGTCAGCTCTGTTGGAGTTTTACTAGCACTTGGAAGGCAATTTGAAGTTACGGATGGATTTATGCCATGGTCATTCTTTGATTGCGATACAGAAGTAGATTTTCCACCACCTTGTTCTTTATCTGCAGCATCAGATCTGGGAGGTGTGCATGCTTGAGATATGATCCTCAGACACGGAAGAATGATGTGCTCCGAAATGGCTGGGTGCTTTGCTCCCAGTTTGATGGAAGAGAACAACAGCTGAAAAGCAACACGTAGCCTGGCTTCCCAGAACTCATCTACCACAGCACATGTCTCCGAAAGTAACAATAGCTCTTCTCGTGTCGCAAGTGCAATGTCCATGGAACGATGGTGTTCAAGGCAATACATGACTTTCTTCTGTATTAATGTGTTCAATTCAGCCACTGCATCTGCATCACCCTCGGAGAAAGCACAAAGAACAGCCCTCGCCTGAACACGAGCTGTTTAGGGCCCTGATGAATGTTATTTCAAACAACTCTGATAAGATGCCAGAAGCTACAAGTTGTTTTTACAGTGTGTATATTTTGACAGCACCTGTAACAATTCCAAACATTGTGTGACAAACATGGTAGCACAGCCATAACAATTATTTGGTGATCTTGGAACTGCAAATTCAGATGAAGCCACTGCACCATCAGAATTCTTCTGATGCAGATACGTCATCAGCACCCGCCGAAGTCCTTGCAATGTCTGAACACTTTTACTGACAGACTCAAAAGCTGCTTTACATTTCTCACCATAAAGCACACCAAGAAGTGCAATTTTGCGATTTATCTTGCATGAAGGCCCAGGCAAAGACACCATCATTTGCTGAACTGTATCCTTCTGCTGCGAATCAATTTCGTGTTCCCCGATGCTTGATACAAGTTTAAGCAGAGGCTTCTTGAATCCTAACAGTTGCTGATATCGCCTATGAGCATTTTCTGATTCTGACTCAATAGCTGCCAATCCTTTCTTCATATCCTCATCATTTTCCATGTTATCAAACGAAAACTAGGCTTTGCCATGAAATTGAACTCAAAACGGCCATATTTGCTGTATCCACATTCATTGCACAGGAAAGAATCCAGATTTTCATAATTAATATTTCGACATTGTCTGCACTGATATGCATTTTCATGGCAATTGCCACAGATGCCATGCTTATCAGTAACAGACCTGCTACACCGAGGGCACTGCAATGACTCAAGAGAAGAAGCTTGTAAATTTTCATAGAAGGAATCCAGCTCAATCATGAAATTGCATGCAGTAATAGGAATGGCAAATTCAACTTTCAGCTCTGTCTGGTTAAAAGCAAGATGACAACTCTTTGCACGCTTCCACAACGACCAATTATTCTTCAGCTCTGACAAGTCAACGACAGGCCTGTTGTTGTAATACAAGTTCAGAATTTTCACTGATTTTGATTTACGAGCATCATGAATATTCATTGTCACCGACTGAATAGTATAGCTTCCGGTGCATTTCACTATTATGCGGTTGTCAGTAAACTTTGTCTCGGATTTCAAGCTTTCGAGTTTCATCCTGGTGTAAGGCACCTCTGGACAGCTACAAGTTACACAGGGCTCATTTTCCAGATAATAACCATCAAATTCTACAAGACCACTTAAAGTGTTATATATGCGAGAATTTGGATGATTCGCCAAAAGCTCATTTTGTGAATGAAGAGTCTCAAATATGCAGGTTATTACATCAGGCATCAAGCATTTGCTCACAAGCCCTGACTCATGTTGCTTCATGCCGCTATCAGGTATCTTACCTAACAGCCAGGTCATAAGCTCAGTATATTCCACGATGTTCTGGCCGTACGTAGGTAAAGATTTCACTTTCTGCAAGAGAGAAGTCAGCATGGCCTCCTTGAATGACTGCTTTCCATGATGCCAAATGCCCAATAGTACACACTTAGCTTCATGGCGCACACTTGCTGAATTCCATTCCAATAAGAAAGAATCAACAAAACGCCTTAGAACACAGCCATCCCTGTCACTGAAGATCTCAACAGCTTGCTCCATATCCAGGCAAGATTTCTCCGAACCACTATCAGTTCCTTCTTCCCTTTTCTCTTCTTCTTTGAATCTGTGGGTTGCAGTCCATTTCTATTAGAAGCTCCTGCATCACCACTGTCTGGTCTCTGTGTGGAATGACCCATGTCCTTTCCAGTGTAAAAGGCCCAATTCAAAAGCTTGAGAGTCTGAACTACAGATTCTTCACCAAAGTAAAATATCCCATTCATTAAAAGGGCAAAAGGTCCATGTGCTTTAAGCAGTACTTCTGCCAATTCCTTGGTCTCGCTCCAGCTACTTCAGAAATTGCAGACAAGCACTTTACAAGTTTTACACTCTTTTCATATGGCACTGGATTTTGAAAACCTCCAGATTTATTTACAAGATTGTGTAGCTTCTTCACTTCACTTGCAAACTGCCATGAATCTCTGACGCTGTAGTAATGAGTCTTGCTACCGCACAAATGAAGGAAGAGCCTTCTAGCATACCTTCGTATAAATGTTGTCTGTGGGTTGCTGATATAGCTGCAGAGAACATCCTGAAAACCATCCAGCTTCAGATCCTTACCAACACATGTCTTGTATGTTTTATCCCTTTCCAACTTGTCCTGCTTTTCGGGGCGAACCAAACTATACACCAGCCGGAAAGTGTTCTCCAACAAGAGCTTGTGGTAATCCATAAATATATCTGAGCGATGAGCTTTAGCATAAGAATCTGAAAAGAAAGGAGAGAAGTTTCCAGCAGGTAGGTCTCTTCGAACTGTCAAAAGTGAACCACAACCAGAACTAGCTGATAAACCACTTTCCATACTTGCCGATGAGGATTTGAAAATGTGAACAAGCTGCTGCAATATGTCCATCAGATAGTTCAGAAAAGCTTGTTGTCTTAGGAGGGAACAAGCTCGGACAAGCTGGGAGGCAAACTCATTCTTTCTAGGTCATCACTGGAGCATGGAGCAGTAGAAGCTGATAACGGAACTTGAACAAACCTTTGTCTTGTATTTCTGCAGTGCCACCTGATTTTGACTGAGAACCATCACTGCCAGGATGGTGCCAGTTCCGAAGCATCAAAGTAAAGAACATGAAAACAAGGATTGTAACTTCTCCAAAAGAAGAACGGGTTTTGGCTGGAAATGGTTTGTTCAGATTTATCTCATCCACTAACCATTTTACAAATTTCTCCAGGTCCAAGTTTTCAGGTTTAGAGCTATCCATGAAAGGTCCACCACTGCAGATGATAGTCTATAGAAGAACTGCATAACAGGAATAGCTCGAACACCGGATGTTGTCTCCATCCATCCCTTAAGCTCACCAATTAAATGATGCAGCAGCAAAGAGTTCACCGCACGCTTCGATGCAGAGATTGAAACTATCCTTTGGTCGGTTCCTGAGCCAGGGAAGTCTCCAGTTTCAGTAGCTTCCAAGACATGAATTGAGGATGGAGAATTCTGCAGGCTCATATCAGTAGCAACTTGCATTAAGCTTGCATCATTCAGCTCATCCATAGGGAAATGAATTTCATGGCCATCACCTCCAAGAGAATCAATTTCTATCGGAATTGCTGACATAGGGTGATCTCTAGAATGTGGTGGAGGGAGCCTATCTGCATCCAGTACTTCATAGCAGGCCTCACACAAATCGAAGTCCGGGCATACATTACAATGCCATCGGCGGCGAAGTATAGGAACAGTTGAGCAACCATCACAGCAATATTGTACTGATGATGTAGCAGAATCTTCTTCAATCATGACCTGTGCATTACCGCTGGTTGCATTCATATCAGAAGGAACATGTGTTGTTATAGGATTCTCAGCAGCATCATCGGTGGCTAGCATTGTCTGCTTTGGAAAAGGCACTTGAAGCAATCTAGATGAGATGGCCAAACTGTATTAACAAAGAAAAACACCATTTGAGTTAGGATTTACAGTATGCATGAAACCTTGTAGATACAGTTCAGTTGCAAGACTAACCTGCTAGATGTCTGTACCGCCTCATATGGTGCAAAAAGTAGCTTCTTTAGTAATGCAACAGCAGGTGCAACAGAGCGTCCAGATGCTTCTGCTCCATGTAAAGCCAGACATTCAGCATAACTATAAATAAGTTCCACAGAGGGTATCACGATGCTATTTATCGTCTGCGTTTCTGGTCGCTCCAAGTCCAAAATTCCCCATAAAACTTGCATCAACCCATCCACAACCCCGGAACCTACACCAGATGCAATAAAATGAATTGCACACTTCTCAACAAAAATAAATCCAATGAACAGCTAATTGCCTCTTAAAGTTCAGCTAAAGAAGATAAGCATGTCGATATGTGATTTTGACAGATAGCTGAGTACCATGATCTTCTTAGAAAGGTTAATACAATTGATAAAACAAGGCAAACACCATACAAAATAGAGTCAGATATAACAGTTAAGAAAATCGCTTTCAGTGTGCCCCTTTTTTAAGCATCAATAACTGAGACCCATGAAGACAGACACCAAATATCTAGAGTAATTGAAACAAAGGCAAACATAAGAGAACATACACTGTGTCACATGTGATTAACAATATAAATAAACCTAACAATTACATTTTTTTTTTAAAAGAGGACGTACACTGTCTTTTGCATAGTAAAATTACAGATCAAGGTCCAAAAAAGTACCGAACATTAAAATCCTGAAATCACATTTTAATAGAAAAAATTTCTACTGAAAAAACATTTATTAATCCATTAACCTTAATTCCTTAGATATCATAAGCATTTCTCAAACAAGCCAATTATCCAAATACCGTAATCCAGAATCAACTCCTCAGACCTAAGCATATTGAGAAAGCACAGTAAGTTTTGAAGTACTTCAATTTAATTGGTTTAGGAAGGAGGTTTCAATGGCTTTGGGAAAACAAGCACAAATACATCTTTCAATCAGTTTTCTTTAGAAAAATAAATTCTGCCAGTTTCACCGGTGCCATGACTACAAGAAAGCACCGAGCAAAGTGAAGATCCGCACATTGATGAGTAATGGTAATCACAAGGACACCATAATTCCATTATGAATGCACAAGCAATGTGTTTTCATCAACTTGATCCTAAATATGGTTTATAATCTAAGAGGCGGTCCTTGATGTTATGAACCATCATCTTGAGCGATTTAAATTGAGCAAGCAAAAGACAAGAGTAAAGATTGAGTGACAAATATTTCACCATGTTGAGCTAGTTTGACTTTGCACTTTTAAGAAGTACATAAATACATGGATGATGGATTCCTAAGCCTATATGTATAATATTAATATTTAGAATATCTCTAAATATTACAAATTTCTAGACTGATCATTTGACCATCAGCCTCCTTACCGAGGACATTCTAATAAAGTTTTTATTCAAAAAGAAGAACCTTAAGACATCCGTCTCAGTTCTCCTCTCTCCCCCTCCCATTAAGAGCTAAACTAGAGAAGTTTACCAACAAAAGTTGGTAGTGGAATCATCGATCTTCTTTCTGTGTACCGCACGTATCAATCCTGGATAAGATTTAGATAACGGCCAATCACCAAGCTTCTCCTAGCACACATCAGATATGCCAAAATCAATTATTAAACTAGAAGCTGGTACATGTGATCCACATGGTAAAGCATAAGAGGAGGAAGACTGTTAGATAGCTGCAATACAATCTATCATTAGAGAGAATGGGGGGGAGAAGGGGTGTCACCAGTCGTGAAAGCAAAAGACAGTCACATAATATGAACGATGGGGATGAATTTTTTCAGGAATACAGACAGAACTTCGGAACTTGAAGATAAACTAATAAAGAGGCACTTGGAAGTTTTATATATTTGAGATAGTAGATGCATTGTATGCAGGCAAAATGCAAAATGTTTCTGAGATACCATGAGTTTCCAGGAAGCTGGCCATGTTTGACCTCCTATGTATTGCAATTTTTGACACTGCATGCATCTGTGCCGTGAACTCCTTGATCACCCACCCAGATGCAGCACCTCCAACTCCTGTTCTTGAAATGAGCATAGGAAGAGATTTTACCACTCCTAGGAGGCGCATGGTATCTTTCACCTGGTAAAGCCATAAAAATTGAGCAGGAAGTTAAGAAGGAAAGAAAAAAATAAAAGAGAAAAAAATAGAGGATGATCCCTGTTAAGCAAATGGTAGCTACATGATAGTAGATCTCCCTCTTCGGGAACACTGCCTGAAGAACATGACATGCAACAGACTGAAGCAGTGGTTCTCTGTCACTCTGAAATATGATTTCTAGCAACGCCCTGCATTTAAGCTTATTAAGCACCATGATTGCATCCTCAACTTCAGTAGAACAATGTGACCTGCACAATGAATAAATTCTCGAAAGAAGCTTAAGAGCATCTGCTAAAACTTGCTCCTGAATAGGAGCTGCTTGCATTGCACGGAACTTCTTTCCAGCACCTCCAGTACCAGAATTAGCACCAAGGACATGGGATTCCATATCCAGCACAGCATCCATTTTCTCTTTCCAACCAAATTCATCCTTAGCACGACCATAAACTTCCAAAGAGTCTATCCTAGGCGGAGTTGAACCATCAAAGGTTCTGCCCACAGAGATTGTAAACTCTTCATCAGCCAGGAGTGACTCAGCAATTGTAAAAGGAATGTCATACCATGATCGCATGCCTTCATCTAGTTTAACTACTCTCTGAAAAATTGTAACCTCAGAAGGAATATGGCTTGCTGACGTACTACCCACATGTATACGACAACCAACCATGACAATATCAGGATTTGAATTTGATACAGTTACCTAAGCAAATGCAAAAGGTGAAAACTCCATAATTATCCTTCTTAACAATAAGCAAACCAAAGAAACAAACAAAAGCCATATAGCAGCACAGATGCACTGAGATGCAAAACAGCAATTATAGCCTAAATGACTCAATACAAATGCTTGAGGACCACCTTGGGAAGAAATAGTCATCATACCTTAAATCCTGCAAGATTAGTGCCCTCAAGAAATCCATCATCAGATGTTAACCTTTGTTTGATACCTTCTGAATCACCATTCTTGACAGCGTCACAACTCAGCTTCACTTCACTAGTGATACACATTGTTTTTTCAAAAAATCAAGCGGGAATTCTGGGTTTGAACCAGCATAAGCCCTATTACTCAAAATGCTGGATCCCAACTTCTTTGTGTGGTCTATACTCGAATTTGCTGCAGTGTCAACACCCATAGGTATATGTGAGTAAATCTGAAGGCTTCCATCATCATGTAAAACAAGACAGTGAGTTCTATCTTTGGACAAAGGTTTGTAGGAAGCAATGCCAACCAAAGGCAAAGATGAGCCTGCACCATATTTCATGCTCTGGGCAAATAACTCACGAGGACCCATAGATACTGCAAGTGCAGCATTTAATTTATGACTTGAGAGGCAAACAAAATCCCACTACCAGAAAGCAATTCTTTCCAATGATGCAACCCAGCTGGCCTAATTTACCATCTTGATCATCTTCATACACATAAGATATCTCAATAAGAGATGTTGCATTAGCATCTAAGCGCCCCATCAAGGTAGTGCCATCTTGATATGACAGGAAAAGCAGTTTGTAGGTCGAAGAAAATACAATGAAAGGCCTTTGGGCTGAATATCCTTGTCCTGGACCCTGATAATGTCTGTTAATGTTTTGGCCCCCACATCACCTTCCATTGATACTTCTAGCCTGAATAGAGACCCAGCTTCTGATAGAACAAGGAGAAAAGCCTTCCCGACGAAGCTGGAACAAGTGTGGCATCCACAATCAAATCATTAGACAGTGTGAAGTAGTGCATGGGACTAATGTTATCCTGTGAAAGGTCATATATCTTGACAAACATGTTGGTGACCACCATGAGCTGAACCTGAGAACCTGGAACCCATTCCACTCGACGAATATAGGCACCTTGAAGAGCAAGTTCAATTGCAAGACGGTCAGTCACTTCACCACGAGGATTCACAGTAAGGACCTGGCATTCCTCATATCCAGCTACAGCAAGATAATTTTCTATCACAGGATTAAAACTAGATGGACTATTTCAAAGCGAACTATGTTTTTAGATAGTGGCTTGACATTGCTCTTGTCTGCTGTCACAGGTGCAACAGTAGGTTGACCAATTAGTTGCCCAACATCAAATATAGCAACTTTATCTCCTTCACCAGCAGCAAGCCTACCTCGAGCACTGACACTCAGCAAGGATTTGGTGAGAGAACCACTAGCCAGATGTGATTTAAGTTCCCTGGAGTTCGGATAATCGGCCTTTATCTTCAGGTCCAATGATCCACTTTTGAAAGCCTTCTTCAGTTGAAAAAGATCAATGCTGCAGGACAATAACTTATCATCACCCAGAATTACCTTCTTATCTTTAAAAGGTTTGATTCTCTACGGTTGATTACTGTGGGAAGCATTCTGTTACATAGTTCAAGCAGCCGACCTTCCATATCGAGTTTTTCAAGTATAACAGGTAGTCCATCTTGTACATCTCTGGGGACTGATAACTTGAAGCAACTGCCCATATCCACGCAAACATCATCATCCAAATCTGAATCACTGTCTGCTGCCTGATCACCATCTTCAGAGAAGGGTAGAAAGGATGGAAAATTACTGGTATTCTGAGCTGGTAAATTGTTGCTTCCAGTAAATTTTCGAGGCTTCAAACACTGACAACTGCTTCCCCTGACGCCTCCAGCCCCACAATCACAAAAAATCGACTTGATCGAGAATAGACAACACGATGGCCTCGGTGGCAAACCTTGGCGCATATGGAACAGCAGCCTTAGAGACAGTTAAATCACAAGTATAGCAGAAATACCAATGTTGCTCCATGAAATTACTGCCACTAGATGTAAATGTGCATACTTTAGAGGCCAATGCCCTTTCACTATTGCTATCCTCCTCTTCATCCTTGTCTACGCTACCCAACTCCCCATCAGATGTGCCATCATCTTCATCTTCATCTGCAGAAGTTGCATCACAATCAATCTGTGCAGAATTACCTTCCTGATTAGCAGGTAGAACCAAATTCTCCGAATTTTTTCTTGAGTTAACTGGTTTGGGTACTACAGATCCTGACCCAAAACTATTACCCAAGCACAGTTTTGATGAAAGCTTATCTGCAGCACTCTTATTAGCTCCAAAACCACCCAATACAGCCCCAACAAAACCAAATAGGAACTTCAGTCCATGTAGCAAACTCTCACTATCAACAAGTTTCTCCATTAGCATTACAGTCTTTTCCAAAAGTTGCTTTATTGAGGGCTCACCATTTAGAAGTTGAAGGACAAAATTGAAATAAGCTTTAGCAGTTTGAATATCACACAACATAAATGCACTATCAAGTAACATAAGCATAGCTTCAGTTAGTCGACCCTGGAGTTCTCTGGACATTTCACATGGTTGGGATACAAGACGCATAATAAAATCCATAGTCGACTCTCTGAGTGCAGTAGAACTTCCTTTTGCAGCAATGCTTCCCTCAGTGGACTCTACTGTGCATCCTAAGAGCCTATTTTCTAGCCAATGTGATAGGCAAGACAAGTCCATCCCAAGAAAATTTTTCTGTAGTTTATCATTGAGACCAGGGCAATGTCCACTAGCTAGAAGATCAATAAATAAGTTTAGTACCTTCAAATTAACTGTCTCAGAATGGCACTTATTCAATGCATTGATGAGAACCAGCAGATTACCACATTGCCCACCAAAATTTCCTTTGCTTCCTTTGTCGCATTATCAGAACCCAGATAAAATTTATAGATTTCTGCTTTGGAATCATCTTTTCGAAGGCATTCAATAAAATCAACAACACTGGAAATTAGCATTTCCAGTAGATCACTATCAACTACCTCTCTAGAACTAGCATCTGCCAAAAAACCTTCCAACTGCTTCAAGACAAACAAATCACTGTAGTCTTTCAATTCCTTATGATGAGCAACCAAACTAGAATATATAGATTTGCATTCCTCATTGATGCATTGGAAAATCCTATCAGATTTTATCACCATAACTGTATCAAGAAGCTGGCAAATGACCTCGTTCTCTACCTGAACTCTTCCTTCTGCATCTTTGACTTTGAGATACCCATCCACAGCACAAATAACCTCTTTACGGTAAGAATGCAAGAAAGAAGAACACCACTGTGAGAATCTGCATGTGATGGGAAACCATGAAACAAGCACCTCAAAAAAATATGACTTGTATTTCTTGTATCCTCTTTCAAAGAAATTTCATCCAACTTCACCAGGAGGCCATGTATCGTCTCCAGATGCAAAACATTGCAACCAGTCTTCTCAATCAGAAGATCTTGTTTGCATTTGTCTAACCCAGTGTGTCTAAGTAATATAAGAGGAGAGAACCCATCTGAAAGATGCTGACCATGATTGAGTATAGAAACAAATGCTGCCTGAAGAACTTGCAAGTTTGTTTCAAAATAGAAACTAGCAAATACAAAAATCTTCCACCTTTGTTCCCTGAATTATGTTCTGAATTATGCCCTCACCCAGTTTAAAAAGCTCACCATCCTTGGCATCCTGGATCCAGTGAGACTTAACTCCAGGAACTGCACATCTCACAGAATATCTCCAAATACCAGCATAAATAAGGGAGAGAACAAAGGAAAGCCATGCACTCTTCCTCAGAAAATCCCAACCTTGTGGTGTAGGCATATCTGGTAATTGCTCAGAGTGTAACTGCTGAAGCAGATTAAAAACTACAACTGACAAATCAACATCCTTGCAAACAACAGAACTGTTATTCATCACAACAAGAGCAAATTTTAGGAATGAATCCATATCTGAGAAGTCAAGATTCAGCCAATCGTTTCCCTCAAGAAGTGTGCAACTCAAACCAGAATAGATACAAGAGACAGTACCCAAACAAAGTGAAAAGATATATCTTTCAAGTATTAGCTGTTCCACTGCTTCAGCCTTTTTACCTCTCCAGAAACCAAGAATCCATGAAAAAGCAGTAGACAAGTCATCCCAGTTCAAGGCTAATCGCCGGAAGGCAGAGTTATCTCCACATATTGCAGAAGGATGGGGGGTGACATCAATCAGCTGTGGAAGCAAGCAACTAACAACTGAAACATCTTTGATGGAATCACACAGAATGCATTCTACTACAGTTGATGCCCAGGATGACAAGTGGTCATTTAATAAATAAGAATGACATGTTTTACGAGGAGTTTCCCTCAATCTAGATTGCAACCGCAAAAGCAACCATGGTGGGCAAGTAGATGGGTACAATACCATATGCCGTAACACTAAAAGCAACCGTGAAACTAGTAGAGCCCAGCAAAAAAGTTGCTTTGCAGTAAATCCAGCTGGATGAGCATCGATCTTTTTGATCGAGGAAAGCACAGAATTTGCCAGAGCAGTTTTCTCAGCTTCATTTGATCGATGGAAGCCATCAGCAGAATTTCCAAGTGAAAAGCACAAGGGAGAGTACTGAAGAAATCACTGGGTTCAGGACATTTGCAACAAATATTCTTTGCTTTCTCCAGAACAAAATTAATATATCCCTCATAGATTTTAATTGTCAGACCACCATCCAAATCTCCCCTGGAAATAAGAACATGAGCTAGCAGAGTAAGAGTATAATGATTATAGACATACATTCCATTTTCAACCTTCAGCACTTGATCAACAAGGTGTTCTTTAAGAGATGTTGATAAAGCATGATGAACTATAAGACCATGCATGAGTTCAAAGCAGATATCATTGATATGCAGAAATGTTGTCTGTGAATGCAAGGCAGCACAGTTCTCAGATTTCCTTCACCAGAAAACAGTATTGGCAATTAAGAATTGAAAGTAGTTGATTTATATGACCTGCATCAACTTTTCTGCAAGCATCTTTATATACACTATGATGCCACTCTGGAGAAAAGACACACAACTTCAGAAAGTTCAGCAATTCAGTTGCTGCTTGGATAGGCAAGTGGGGACTGCTGGAGATACCAGTAACAGTAGCCACAGCAGTTGGCTGATCAAGTCCATCACCCGTTGCTGCAGATCGGCTAGATTCAGAGAAAAGATCCCCAAAAATGGCTTCATCTTCATGACTAACAGCATATTCCTGATCTGATGCAATAGCAGGCTTTGTGCAACTTATACGTGATTTATCAGCCATTGACCTTGATTTAACCCCTTCCGAATGGAGGAAAAAGGCTAGATGTATCAAGCCATCTATCCATTGCTCTGACTTTGGAAATATCCATGACAAATACTCTTCCCAATTATACTTTCTAAGCATGAAAACCTGCTCAGAGCGAACATGGCATACTGGAACATTAGTCCCAGATTTACAAAATAATCAGATAAATCTGACTCTTCCTTCAGATTATGAGTTCGAGATCCCCAATTTTAGTATCCTTGAGAAGCTTTAGCACATAGAGAACAATTTGAGGGCAGTAAACTAATGGGGGTCTTGGCGAAGAACATGTACCATCATATCTCCAAACCTTGGAATCTAAAATGTCCATCATGGAAGCAATTATGCATGTCTGGATATTCTGAAATATAGTGTCACCATGGAAGACAATTTGGACAAACTGTAGAAATTCTTCCAAAATTTGTAATGAGAGGCTCCCTATGTCATTTCTAACAGTCGCCAAGTCGTAGTTAATAAAGTCAAACTTCGATCTAAACAAGGTTGGCAGTGTATCAGCACAGCTCACAACTGCACATAACAACTCAGCATCGCGAACATCATGAGGGTTTCCCGGGCAAGATTTCGGACCACGTTCAAAATTTTTGACTGAAAGACAATCTCAAGCTGAAATTTACATCCTCCTCCTGTTCGTCAAGAGAAATTGGAGGCCCGAGCATTTTTTACATAGCATAAGGAGACGAGGTAAGCATTTCAAGTGAACGACTGCTATGTGTTGTGCTAGAGGCATCGTGCAATCTGAGGCCTCTGGGTGGAGTGAATCATTTAATTCTGCAACGACATTATCTGATTGGAAGAACTCAGAAGTTACCAGAAGACTTTCCACCATATTCACATCCTTAAAGCAGTGAAAACCTATCCAAAAGAGTCATGCAAGTTAAGTGAGAACAAACTAAAGCCAACAACAAGCTAAATAAATTAATAGCTTTTAATTATAAACATGTGCATCATGTAGGTCCTACCTTGCAGACTGCATACAGGATTACCGCCCAATTCCACACTGTCATGATAAACCGGAATACTTGACAACTGCTCTACATAGTTATTTACAGCACTAGGATATTCTTTGATAATTCCATCAGCTAATACTGATTGCAAGAACTGCACTACGATATTCTGCAAATTGACAGAGTATAAGCTATGCAAAAAGACACAGAACAAAGTATAAGCAACAGATAATGATGTATAAAATGAAATGACTTTATTCTTGAGTCTTGACCCCCCCCCCCCCACAAAACAACACACTA
>KE504879.1:599665-619390 GCA_000441515.1 Elaeis oleifera | reverse complement strand
GCAACCCCTCCGCCCACCCCGACCCCCACGTCTCCCCTGACCTCCGTGCCACTTGTGCCATCCCCGACTGTGCAACCCCATCCCCCGCAACCCCCGCCACCCCCCTCTTCCCCGCCCATGCCACCTCCTTCCTGTCGGGCCCCAAACCCCTCCCCTCCCTCTCCGCCCTCTATCTGCCCCCCCTTACAAAAAAAAAAAGAAAAAGAGAAATCGCCGGTTGAGTAGGCGATTTGTGAAATCACTGGTATAGCCGACGATTTTACGTTCGATCATGTCAGCACGGTCATGAAATCGTAAGTTGAATCGACGATTTTGAGGTGAGCGATAGTTTTGGAAATAAGTCGGAGGAGGAGGCAATTTTGAAAATAATAAATAAAAAATATTTTAAAAAAAATCTACGTTTCCCTCCCTTGCTCTCCGGACAAGATTCCTGATTCCTAATTTCTTAAAAAAAAAACTGATTTTTATTCTTTAATATTTATAATTCTCTCTCCTCTCGCATTGGGCAGAGAAAGATGGTAAGCAATCGGATCTGTTTTCCAAACGTCCGAGGATTGAGGTTTCCGGGGCTTCCTCCAATCAAACAACTTGGACCCAGATTTGATTTCTGATCTGCTTTTTTGAGCGGGTCGGATTCAGTCAAGGAACATCCGTAACACGACCCGCAGCCGCACCCACTATTTGAAATTCTAAATTTCTTCCCTCTTCTGACGCTGCCGTCACTCACTGCTCCTCCGCTCGTACTGCCCTCGGCGCCTCCACCGCCCCATTCCTCTCTCTTTCTCTCTCAATCCACTGCGTTGGAGCCGGCCCGATGCTGGGGAAGCCGCAGAAGCACCGTGGCCTCGCCGATCCGCAGGGGAGCGGGACTTTCGCCGGCTCTTCCTCGTCCTCGCCTCCGCCTCCTCTCTCCTCGTCTTCCAAGAACGCCACCGGGGATGGCGGAAATGTCGACCGGGTCCTCTTCAACAACCTCGTGGAAATGGTCCCCCTCGTCGAGTCCCTTATGGTGCGCCGTCTCCCTGTTTCAGGAATCCGATGTTTCCCCAATTTTCTCTAGTTATTATTTGATTACTATTTTTGATAAATGTTGTTAGGACCGGAGGGCAAATCCGTCATTTACGCGGCGGGCGTCGGTGATCTACACGCCCACGCCTTCCAACCAGACCAAGGTGAGGTTTCGGT
Source organism: Elaeis oleifera (assembly GCA_000441515.1). Lineage (NCBI taxonomy): Eukaryota > Viridiplantae > Streptophyta > Magnoliopsida > Arecales > Arecaceae > Elaeis > Elaeis oleifera. Next base: position 618,205 of record KE504879.1, on the reverse strand, counting down.
GAATAGATATCCATGATCCATCTTTTTTTCTCTCCACCAAGTCATATCATTCTTTTCTTGGATTTTCACAGAATTTTATATTTTGATCCAAGAAATGCCTAAACATGGATATCTCATAATTTGATATCTCATGATCTGTAAATGACCATAAAGTGTAAGCAAACTAACTCAAAGCACCAGTGTCTGTTGATTTATCTTGGCACTCACGTATAGCAAACTTCCAAGGTTATGATCTCTTTGTCAACCTAGAGAGAAAGCTGAACCTAACACCTGATGGTCAAATGATTGAGTTTTGAGTTTTGATAATTATTTTCCCCCCATAGAAGGAAGAGGAAGAAATAGACCCATGGACATAGGAAAATTTAGGATGCCACAATTTAACTTATCCAGTTATCAAAGCTAGATCGCTCTCTTCACTTACATTTTGATTCTAAAGGGCATGTTTGGTTGAGGGGTTGGACTTGGAATGGGAATGAGTGACTCCCATTCCCTCCATTTGTTTGGAGGGAGGCTTATTTCCATTTTGATTTCAGGGAGAAATGGGAATGCCCCAATCTCTCAAAACTCAATCCCTACTCTTTACTAGGATTCGAATCCCATTTTGATTCTGATTCCAATTTCGATCATAAACCAAATGCTTCGGGAGATATGACCATTCCGATTTCCATTCCAATCCATTCCGATTCCCATTTTGGTCGCAAACCAAACGCAGAATGGGATTTGAATACTAGGAAAAAGTAGGGATTGGATTTTGGGGGATTAGATTCCCTCCAACCAGATGGCTAAAATGAAAATCACTTATTTCATTCCCATTCTAGAGTGTCCAACACTCCCAACCAAACATGCCCTAAATCTATTTTTGTTTAGCTATTACACCTTTTATTCTACTTTGTTTCTGTTCATTAAACATTCATAGAAATGATCTCCAATTTGCAACATATCCTTCAGCAGCATGCTTGTTAACTGCTTCCAATTACCTCTGGAGGAAGTTAACAAGAATAAGGGTATGGTTATTTTAATTTCTCCTCTTACTTTTAATGTTTTCCTTTTTTTTCTTTTAAATCTTCTGGGCTTACAAGTTTCATGGCATTGAAAGTGGATGCCATCATTGAGGCTTAACAAAAGCAATGGCAGTGCAGGTTGTTGATCTGAAAGGCAGAAAATCATCTAAAACTGTTTCTGCAAAAAAGCATAGGGATTTTACAGACTCAAGCAGAGTTAAAAATGACCAAGATGTTACTATTGACAACTTTTCAGTTTTTCTTCAACACCATCGGCCGTAGGAGATGTCCAAAAGACAGTAGGAGATGTCCAAAAGAATATAGAAGAGTTAACTATGTTGCAGGAACAGCTGGATGACCTACATAAAAAATACTGGAGAAAGATGAAGCCCTGAAATCTGCGGAAGAGACGGTGAATCGAATGAGTCAAGTTAATATGATGCTAGATGAATTGAGACACCAGGTTGAAGAGAAGGATTCAATGGCTAGAAATGCCAATTCACAACTGGCTAATACGCAGGTATATAATAAGAAGATTTGTCCTGCCACTCTTGTTTTTCCGAAGCATATGTTCCATCATCTTTGATAAATCTTTAATTATTCAAACCAATGGATATGCAAGTTCCTGGATATGAAAGGCTCATCTACTGTACATTGTAAAATATGTATTGTATGTATCTTATCATTTTTTTTCTTTTGATTCATCCAATCTTGCTGAATATATTCATATCTGGGATTTGCTTGCGTTCATTATAACCACTGAAAACATATTTTTGCATTTTATCAGGTGCTATCATATTCCCTGAACCTTTTCTTGGGGTTCCAATTTTTGAATCACAAGTAGATGTCATTATGTAAGGATATCATCTACGGGGAAAGGAGAATTTCACCTGTTAGTGGAGAGTTGAAATGAATCTTTTTTTTTTAATTTGTTTTTTAGGGTCTTAATGAATTTAGTTTATTATATAGTGTTGTCACAGAAGTCTTAGATGAGATTGGATGCCAAACTGGAACAGAGATCTTATAATGAATGCTATCATGATAATTTAAGACCATATATCAACACTTTAAATTCCACTATCGTGCTTCACTGTGGCATGATTGAGTTTAGGTCTTTTGAGCTAACTGGAACAACTCTCTGAAATGTTGTAATATCACTTTGTTCTGATACCACTTGTTGTGTAGGATCCGATACCACGTGTTGCAACAGGAAGAAAGAAGAAATAAAAACAAGAACACAATCAAATACGTGGATTAGTCAAAAGGCTCGTCTCGATGGGACATGCAAGCTTCACTATGAAAAAAAAATTATAAGAGGAGATCACAAACTCAACCCTCATACACTAATCTCTCTCTCTCTCAATAAAAAGCTCTCCCTCACAAAAGCTTTCTTTTTAGGAGATCCCCTGAATCCCGAACAATTGTTATTCGCTACCTAACAGTCTGTCTGAAGCCTCTGCTTCTGCTATCTGTCGGCATCTCTCCAGGATCTGTTGCTGCCTCTGCTCTCGACTGCTGCTTCTCTCAGATTTCTGCCGAACACTACTATACCGTCTCTGTTCACCCATAGGGCTTTAAACGCATCAAACCGAGTAAGGATCGGAGAAAGGACTCCTCACAGTCCCTAAAATCCTCCTGAACCGTCGGATCGTACCTGCGAGCCTCTAGCCACCGTCCGATCGTGCAACACCCTCAAGAAACACGGAAAATGCCCTTCGATCCATGATGGACCGCAAGAACCACTTGAAACACTTTGGTCCATCGTGGACTGTGAGAATCTAGGTAGGAAAAAGGTTGTTGGTCCATGCAGCCTCCCATGGACCATCGATCCATCGTGGATCGGGTGAGGAAAAAAATGGCCTGAGCTACTTTCTATCGCACGCGTCGGGCCGCGCCTGGCCGAGCCGTGTGCTTGTGGGCTTAGGCCCCCTGTGGACCTCGTACGCCGTCCATACGCCGTGTAGTCCACCCTCTGACGTTCTTTCATGCATATTTTTTTGTCTGGACTCTGTTTGGACTGTTCTTGGGCTCGTTGGACTCCGTTCGTCGTCTTGAATCTCGTTCTGGGCTTATTATGGATCGAATTTTGAGGTATTTTCTCAACAATCTCCATCTCGATTCGATAGTCGGCCTCCATAATAACTCTGAGAGCTTTTGGATTTCTCGCTCCCATAACCTGGGACAAACGTCTATTGATCATGGATGGACAACATGAGAGTCGAGTTAGGCTGCTCGATCCTATCTCCATCGTATGCTGTGCTCCTTCTGACCTGAGACATGCTCGAGATAGTCTCATGTGGCAATAGAAATCTCACCTTGTGATATCACCTCTCATTCTTTCGAGTCTCGCATCTCGTGCTCGATCCACCTTCACCTGGAGCTCCACCTCGCTCTGAATTTTCCTAGTTTCTGAAGCTCCACCTCTCACTGGGCTCTTTATCAGGTAGTAATATTCTCTCGTCCTTTTCTTCTCTTTCAATATCACCTATCGTCGTGTAAAATCTTCAATATTCCTCCATCAACTACCGTCCTATAGCCGATCGAATCCAGTATTTAGTGAGATAAGATTCTATTTGAAATCGAATATGTATCAGACCTCTCCTAATCTCCTCACTACATCATCATATGACTTCCAGCTGACCGTCTCAATGCCTCTGATCGCACAGCTCGATCTATTCGACAGATGAACAGTATCCTCATTGCTCTTCAGGGAGTCAAACAGCTTCTTTCTGCAACATACAAGATAGGTGTATGCAGAATTTAAAATTCATTGCTGGAAAGAAATAGATACATCGTCAGAACATCATTCTGACTCGCTACTGGCCGTCGTTGCAGTAGTCCTTATTCAATCTCTTCGTTATAGGCAATCTCTGACTAGATGTCGCAACTTGTCACATCGGTAACATCTGATCTTGCTCAAATCCCTCGTCCTGAACTTGGATTGTCCTCGTCGCGATCTCTTGTCGCTCCATCTACCGCCATTTGCTCCTTCAGAAACTGTCAAAGCTGAGCTGCCGCCACTTGAACTCGAAGCTAGATTTGTTTCTAAGAATCTCGTTCTGGAGAATCGTCGTGGTGACCTCGTCCATCTTGATGGTGCTTCTTTTACTAGAAAAGCAGTTATCAAGGACTCATACGAAGGGAGAAACGACGCTAGTAAGATCAATACCCTAGTTTTCTCCTCAACTTTCTCACCAACGCTGAGGAAGTCGGTGAGGATCTTCTGTAAGTAGCTGAGATGCTCCTATACGTTCTGTCCCTCAGTCATCTGTAGTTGATAGAACTGCATCCAGAGGAAGAGAGTATTGGTGAGGGACTTCGTCATGTACAACTCGAGCTTCGACCACAATACTATTGGGGAAGTCTCGCCAAGTACGTGAATCACTACCTCATCCGCTAGGTACAAATGGATCGTACTCGCCGTCTGCATCTGGAGCCACCTCCAATCTTACACCTTCATGGTACTCGGTTTCTCCTTGCATAAGAGAGCATCGATCAATCCTTGCTGGATGAGCACGTTCTTCAACCTCATTTGTCACAAGGAGAAATTGCTCTTTCCATCGAATCTGTTGATCTCTACCTTGATAGAGCCTGTTTTCTCTATCTTCAATCTTGATCACCACCGCCGCAACCTGTGCCTTGGTACTGCCTAGCTCTGATACCAATTATTGTGATATCATCTTGCTCTGATGCCACTTGTTGTGTAGGATCCGATATCATGCATTGCAACAGGAAGAAAGAAGAAATAAAATAAGAACACAATCAAATACGTGGATCAGCCAAAAAGCTCGCTTCTACGGGGCATGCAAGCTTCACTACGAAAAAAAAAATTTATAAGAGATCACACTCTCAACCTTCATACACTAATCCCTCTCTCTCAATAAGCTCTTCCTCACAAGTTTTTTTTTTAGATCTCCTGAATCCCTGAAACGACCACTGTCCGCTACTTGAGAGTCTGCCTGAAGCCCTTGCTTCTGCTATCTGTCAGTGCCTCTCCAATGTCTACTGTGGCCTCTGCTCTTGGTTGCTGCTTCTCTCAGATTTCTGCCGAACATCGCTACGCCATCTTGTTTGCCCACAGGGCTTTAAACGCATCAAACCGAGTAAGGATTGGAGAAAGGACTCCTTACAGCACCTAGAATCCTTTTGAACTGCCGGATCGCACTCGCAAGCCTCTAGCCGCCGTCTGATCGCACAACACCCTCAAGAAACACGGGGAAACGCCCTTCGGTCCATGATGGATTGTGAGAAACCACTTGGAAACGCCCCGGTCCATCGTGGACCACGAGAATCCAGGTGGGAAATGGGCTGTTGGTCCATGCAGCTTCCCATGGACCATCAGTCCACCATGGACCGGGTGAGGAAAAAATGGCCTGGGCCACCTTTTGCCGCGTGCGCGCTAGGCCGCACCTGGTCAGGCTGCGCGCCTGAGCCCTCTGTGGACCCCGTACGCTGTGCAGTCGACATTTTTTTGCGCGTAGTTTCTCCGTTTGGACTCCATTTGGGCTGTTCTTGGGCTCGTTGGACTTCGTTCGTCGTCCTGGACTTGTTCTGGGCTTATTGTGGACTGAATCTTGAGGCATTTTCCTCAATATGAAAGGCACTTGTATTCTTAAGGTTGGGGATTTCACTTGTTTTTGCATTTATTAATTGGATGTTGTGAATTTTCTAGGATGCCACCACAGTACTTGGGATACATGCTTATAGATGCATGCATGCATGTGCATGTACAAACATTTGCACACATTCTTGTGTATGCTGTCCATGTTTTTGCATGCATGTGTGCGTGTATATGCCTTATGAATTTGCACAATGACATGAAACCATTTTCTTTGGTGTTTCAACTATTGATTGCTAATTATTTACATATCTATCTCTTTCAAAATATGGTACTTAATTTTATAATTTCTTCAATATCCCATATGACTGGTTATCCTAATGCCTTTCTTAACAAGGTGGCTGTATGTTCCATTGGAAATGATCTGATCCAACATTTGGTTGTGTGCTGACATCTTATGTGCACTTAACATAGTGTAGTCTCCATTTTATTCGGTCATTACAAAGAATATTAATCTTAATATTTTGTATTAACTGCAATCTCATTATAATGGATTCCCCATGAAACTGTTATCAGCCCTTGTAATGGTCATAATGGTTGTTATTTGCCCAAAGCTGCCTGGACTTTTGGGATTAAAGCAATAGATCAATACCAGAAAAATAACAATGTTGTTTGCCTAGATTGCTGTTCACTGAATAAAAAAAATATATATTTTTCCTATCTGGTACTAAGATTTGTACCTAGGAAAAGGCGAAAACTGCAGATGTCAAATAATGGCTATTACAATGTAATAGTGGTCAGATAATGGCTGTCATATATTTCTGTAAGACCTATATAAAATGAAATATTGGACCCTCTCTGGAGCTGTTATAATGGCTATTACTTTAAGCCTTGCTTCTATCTCACACATTTGTCAGGAACAAATGGAATATCTCATCTGAAGCTTTGCTCTTAACTACAGATTAAGCTAGCAGACAAGCAAGCAGCTTTGGAGAAATTAGAGTGTGAAGCAAGGACATCAAATACTAAAATTGAGGAACTTCAGGGACATCTGGACTCTATGGGCTTGGAATTACTGCATTCATGTGGTTATTTGAAGAGCTATCAAAAAATGATTCAGCTGCATATCCTGATGATGACATCACTTCAATTCAAAATTTGATCAGCTTCCATATATGGTAAGATCACATTTTCTTTCTTTCTTTCTTCCTTTCTTTTTTATCAAAATGCAAAGTTATCTTGAGTTATTCTTTCCCTGTTACATAGTGAGCCCTGAAGGTCATACCACTTGGGAATTAACAGAAATTAACCCACAAGTCTGATGCTAGTATGAGTGCCTCAAAGTCCAGAATGAGATCTTTAGTAAATAGTACTACCAGTAGAGAGTTGAGACGTTCCTGCATCCTTATAACATTTTGGTTGATGTCTAGACAGCAATGAGCTCATGGTGCATTATAGGGAAGGATGTTAGTCCATATATCATAATACATTTAAAATGTTTAACACTATTATCTGGAACACAATTTTTAACTAGTACAGATAAAGGGCCTTAAAGATATGGCATTTAAGTCATACTTCATGTGCATGTTGTTATTTTATAGTCTACCTGACTTGGGAGTACATTGTCAACATGAAAGCTGCAATTTAGATAGTGTGATCCACTTCTCTGCACATATTTAGAGGTTAAATCTCATTTGAATGGTAGCACGCGGTAACATGGGCTTAATGCACTACCTGCTGCTGACCAGCTTCATTATGTTTTGTTGCTGCGGGAACATCATTTGTTGCTGTGGGAACATCATTTGTTGCTGCTGCTTGATGAACCCATGGCTTTGTGTTTTGCCATGGGCACCGGTTCACAGTTGGTCGCTGCAGTGTCGTCCATGAGGATGTAGGGCATGGATATTTAGGTCAATTTGAATTTTTGTCATTAATTTGAGTAGCAGTCTTTTGGTCTGGCTTAGTTTGTTTTGGTCTCTTTTGATGAGCTTTGGTGGTATGAGAATTAAGTTTAATATCCAAAGTTACAGCCTGTCATATTGGTGGGTAATTATCTAGTTTCTCTAGTTTAAGGATACCCTTTTAGGTGCTTCAAGTTAAGGGTATTTGTACCGGAGAGGAGGTTATACTATTTGGTGTTGAGTTAAAAGCATCTGGCAGCCTGAAACTTCGCAAAACTAGGAGGTACTATGAGATAATTGAAAGAATTGCAATGGTACAAGAAATCCTGAAAGTGTTTCAGTAATGGCAGGAGACATCAGTTTTTAAGTCCTACAGTAACAGATGTTTGTATTATCAAATCCGACAAGTATAATACTAGCTAGGTCCACGTATATAGGCTTTTCATAAGCATTCTCTTAGGTCATTATCATCAGAAGTCAGGTGTGCAGAAATAAGGGCATCAGTATTATAAGGTACACAGTCACATGCAGCTGTCATCATGTATGATGATGCTACTAGGGCAGGGATCAGGAATCCTTGCATGAATATCTTCAAAGTTGCAGCTGTAGATATTAATTTTCATTAATGCCTCTGTCAGATTCATAATTCTCCTATCACACACATTAGAATTATAAGAGGAATTTCACAAAAAGAAATGCAAATCCAGATGAACTTATAGTTGGTTGCTGTGTGAATTCACTTCTTTATGGAAGCTTTGTAATCCTTTCAGTAGATGATTAAGGAGACCGCATTTATAAAATAAACAACGTGAATAAGAACTTTCTACTCAGATACAAATCATGTGCCTGAACTTATGCAATAAAATAATATCAATGCTTTGGTTACTCTGAAATTGAAACCTAGGATCAAGGAAGATCATGTTCTGTTTATTCTTGCTGGCTTCTTAATCTGAGACATGCTTTGCATTTTCACACAGTCTATGCTGCATGCTTAGGTGTTCTCTTTTTATTAAGATGTTCTTAATTTTGTGGTTCAGTTCTATAGAGTAATGCAACAATTCATTACTTTACAAGACTTCTTCATGTCTTTGCTCCTTATGAATGCATGCATCTTATGTACTTCTATCAGCTTTTATCAGCCTACTGCCCTTTATTGCCAGTCAACTGTAGTTTAGCATGTAGAAACAGAAAGTCTCTTCATACAACTAGCTTAAAATTAAACAGGATAGCATCTATGAGGGTGATATGATGAGGATGGAAGAGGCAAGAAAGGCCTACACCGCAGCTGTTGCTGCTGCAAAGGAGAACCCCAGCGAAGAGTTGTTAGCTGCAGCAGCTGAGGCAAGGCTTCACCTTCGAGCATTTGTTCTCTAACCCGACAATAAAAACTGCAAGTCTCGTATCCAGCCATCTAGCATGCATGTGTAGCGCCATCGGTAGAGCTCAACAGAGTTTGCTTGTGTTCTTTTGCTTGCACCAAATTACAGTGCATACAGTATTCCAATTAGAATTTCTGTTATCTGATCTCAAAATTGCATCTATAAGGAAATGTTCATTGGCTATCCTTCACCTCAAGAGGATCAATTTACCACACTTATCCCTCAGTTTGCATTTCTTGATGGGTTTGTTTGCAAGCTTTTTTTCGCAAGGTTCTCGAGCTTGGCTCCATTCAAATTTCATGATTGAGGCTGGGAGCTCTCATAATAGGGAGTTGCATGCCTGTGGTTTTGAAGAGACTAGTTTATTTGGTAAAGTGCAAGCATGTTCCTTTTATCTCCTAGTAACAAAATGCAAGCACGTTTCCTTTTATCTCCTAGTAACAAAATGCAAGCACGTTTCGGTTAAGTGGCAGGAGTTCACGAAAAGTTGGTGATCAGAGGCTACGAAGTCATGAAAAGCGGCTTGCGAATGGTGGTCATCCATCTCTGCCTGGTAATCAAAGATCTTTTAATATCAGGAGCTACATAATTATATTGCAGCCGAGCATATGGTACCGTATCTTGGAAATTTTTTTAAACAAAGGCCGGTAAAAAGGCGGTAAATCTCTGCGCCCATGGGCTACGAATTCTTGCGTCAAGGTGCCCATGGAAGTTGAGAAGTTCTCAGATGTGCAGCTGAATGGGCACCGCTCAAAATTCCAACAACCAAAGACCTCTCTGTATCCTGTCCTTGGATTTAGGGAACCATAAACAATCTATTATTTGTACCAAAAAGTCTATTATCGCACAATGTTTATATAGTCTAGTGGTCTACCCAGACGAAGCTGTGTTTGACGAAGCAGCCGACCAATTGAGTCGAGATTGAACAAGGTAAGAAGAAGAGTTAACAGTAGATCCTCTGAAAAATGTTCATCCTCAGATCAGAGCAATTTATTGCAACTTTAGTAATCCTTAAAATATCACTCAATTTAAACCATAACATAGTCATACACCGTAACCACATAAAGAAGAATACAGCCGAACTTATAAATCTCGATATCATCAGGCGTATAATGGGGCAAAAGGGTCCAATTCTTTGCATTCCACCTATGGTATATTAAAAGAAGTCCTCAGGTTTTCCGATCTTTATGTTCTGCTCTGCCAAGAAGCTTGTAATGGCATTCTTCTGCCAGCCCTTAAAGCTCCTGAACCCACCAACAAGAATTACAGTAACTAAGAAGTTAACTGCTATTGATATTAGATACAAGATCTGAATAACCTAGATAGCAGGCAAAATGAATTAACATTAGACCGAGATGCCAAAACCGTCTTTGTTTCTCAAAGCTAGTTTGGCACGTGATGAGCATGATAAACAATATTGGGTAATACAACAGTAGGCAATTATTTGCAAGAGATGCATAGATGCTTAAAGTGAGAAATATACTTCAGGAACAAACTAGACAGTTTTGATATATGATCAATCACTGACAGAACAGAAGGGAGTAATGTCCTGACTAAAGTAGGACACCCAAATGGGAGAAAGCATATACTTACAACTTGTTATGAATAAAATAAAAAACTAAAGTCTGATGCGCATTCAAACATATTACACAGAAACAGGAAACAAGAATGGAAGTTTATGCGAAGGGCAGAGAAGCTTTGAACTCACAAGCATGATAAACATCCGAATATCAATTAAAAGATATGTTTCCTGTGGCAATGGTTTTTATGTTTTACATGTAATCTTATACCACAACTGCCATACCGCAGTTCCTGCTAGGAAATGCATCACCTGTCACTTGAATTTGTTTTGGTGTCCCTTGAATTCAGGCATTTATAAGGTAATGTGTCACTAAGGTTCATCATTCCATAAGTGGCACAAGAATTCAACCTTGTATATGTAAAATAGAAAGACATCTAAGCATTCAGAGAAACATCATGTTCATTACAGAAGAAAAACTCTCATGTACTCAAGTGCATGTTCTTGTGCAAGTTAGGTGAAATGGCCATGGAGATCTTGCTGATGCAAACATGAGGGCAAGCCTTGTTCATTAGGAGAACAATTATATTAAAGCTTCAAAAGCATTCAGCTCCCACCACCAATGAGCTCAGGTTAAGGTAAGTTATTCAATAAAGTCAGCCACTTCCTTCTTAAAACCTGTCATTCAAAGATGTTCATCTTTTCTCACTATGTTTATATCAAGTTTACCATATGCTAATCAAACCTGGTGTTATAAGTGAGTTTGACAAAATAAAGGTAAATTCTTAAAACTTGTCATTCAAAGATGTTCATCTTCTCTCATTATGTTTATCTCATATTTACCATATGACAATCAAACCTGGTGTCATAAGTGAGTTTGACAAATAAAAGTAAACAGGGAAAAAAAAATCGAAGACCTTAACAAGTTGTGTGAGGGTTATGAACTTACTTGTGATCTAGATGTGCTAGAACTTCCCTCCTGGAAAAGCTGATACAGTAGCCTCGTATGCAACTTTGATTGATTGTTTCCAGGTTCCACCGATGGTTTTCTCACTTGTTTTACTTTCTTCTGGTTAGGATCTTCCATCGGTAAGGAATATCCTGATAGAAGGTGCCCAACCCATACACCATCTTTTCTGAAATTATTTCAAGTATAGAACACATCATATCAGAAAATGCCTGATCTTTTTTCCCCTTTTTGTGAAGCAACTGTATTACAAATTTAAAAATTACAAAAGCAACTATTTGGAACTTGTCCAACCCCTACTCCCCCTCCCCCCCAAGATGCAAACAAAGCAGCATTTAAGAGATCTAATGCCTCCACCATAAATTCAACATAACCAACAAATTTATTAAAATTAAGCCGCAAGCACCTAGCTAGACCCGAAAAAGGGACAAACTCTAACATTGCACCTTGACCTCACTGACTTTAGAAGGAGTGGCCCACAAGAAATGTCAACACATGGAGGTAAGTTTCCAGTACTTGAGTTGATCTAGCATTTAATCAAAAAATGTAATGGCTTTTTCTGAGTATGCCTTTAAGATAATTTAAATTCAGCATATCAGAGTGCCAAGGTATAGCTCATAAAATTGATACATTAATTTCACAAATCCGCACAAAGGTGTGGTATTACTCAGTTACACACATCAAAATATCATGGTTCAATAAATAGTGAAAGTAATTTACATTATTGCATGCTATGGAGAGGGAGGCATGCCTATTTCTTTTTCAACTGGTGACATGTGTGCCCAAGACGTAAGCAAATAGTAATTCAGGTGCAAGAAGATTTACAATCTGGAACCCATTTCTCCAAAAAGCACATAGCAAAGTGTTCTTAGAAGGAAATTATATTTTCAACATCTCTGGAAACTGATGGTAGGAAAGCACAGTTTTGTTCTCATCTGATAAGCGATGATCATGGAGAACAAGAGGGATGGCCAGTGTAAGTGACATGGCTTCCCGTCAATACATTAAGGCCACAACATCGTAAAGAACAAGCAATGTTTAGTCAAGTTCCCTAGATGAACGTTATACAGTCTCTACAAAAAGTTATGTAACTATTAATTTGTTTATCACCAGGGTATGTGCCATAACTAGATTCCTCCTTTAGTGGTTTTGAATCATAAATGCCTGTATTGTTGCTATTATGTATTATGCCATGACATTTGAAACATGAACATGGTGAAATTAAAAAACTTCATTCTAGCCATAAACCATGATAATATAGGAAGTGGTATTACTTACACAACGATATCACAGTGGCGAGGAGCATAATGACCGCCTCCTACTCCCAGAAGGACTTTATTTTTACCACTGTTCCTGTGCAATAGATGGTAAAAATGTCATGCAAAATGACAACTATGAACAAGCTGGGCTCAGCATTACCTTTAAATTACTTCTTATTGTCATTTAAATTGGAAAAGACTAGTAATAGACAAGTAAAATAAAGTCTACTACTTGGTATCTAAGCAAATGCGAACCTAAAACTTGTCCACAGCCAAGCAGCCTGATTTATCAATCTTTGGCCCAAATTTTGCTTTATTTGTTTAAAATTAGTGATTTGGACCTCTTTACAAGGAATTATCTATTTATTTTTACAATCAGTAAGTTGAAAAAAGATTATTTCTTAGAAGCCTCATATACAACTTCGTAGAACTTTGTTAAAATAGTGCCTTACCCTTTCCACTCTCCCACACTACCACCTCCTCCAAGGCCAAGTCCTTCCCACATAAGCTGCAAATATCATAACAAAAGCTATTTATTTTACTAAACATATTGTCATCAGTCTAATTACATAGAAAGTAAAGGCAACATAATTAAACCTGAAAAGTGAAATAAATGTAAGCATTAAACTACTACATTTCTAAGCAGGCACCAATAAAAATAATCCTTGGCACTTCTGGACATATGCAAAGATCCTAGCATCCATTTTTTTGTCATACTTGTTATACGACCACATTGTTAAAAGCTTAGAAAATTTCTGTTTTTAACAAAAAGGGGTGGATCAAAGAGAGATTTTTAAGATAAACTCAAGAAAAGATCAAACTACACTTTAAAGAAGCATATTCTGCTACAGTCTGTCATTCAATGGCCCCAAGTAATAACATTCTTCGGGACTTCTTGCAGTACATTTTGGTTTTGGAAATTCATCCATGCCTTAAGCTTTCCTCGAGCGACTTATCTTATACTTCAGCCTCTCAAAAGCACAAAATAACAAATAATATTCATTTCTAACCAGTTCTCCAATACTATACATCATCTGGATATACATCTTTGGGGAACCATTTTGTGTGATAGGCTATCTCATAGATAACCAAAGTTTTTTAAGATCCATTGGCAGAATAATCTTCAATGTATGGATAATAGTCAATATCCCTGTGTCAAATTTGCTTAGGTTCCCACCAATTTTCCAGGTAATGGCCTATTATCTGCACTTCACGGCTACTCCCAAAAAGAAACTGAAAGTAACCTTTATTTCTTGAAAGCATATTGAAGTACTGTTACTAGGAATGTAAACCATGTGAATATGCAAGAAATAATAGCAAAATAATAGCAACAAATGTTTCATGTTGCCAACAACAATATGAGAATAACACAACCAAGTTTGAGAGGAAAGCAGTGAAACATTCCTTAGGTCAAAATTTAATGAGCTCTTCATATTGTTTAAATAACAGAACCTAAACACCTTTATAAAAGATACCTTGAACATCAAGTTTTCTAGGCGTTTGTTTGCAAAATGATCTTTGACAGGCTAACAAGATACACTTCATGCTTCCTCAACTTTTACTGGAAAGGTGATGTGATCCATAAATGACTTAAAGTACAATTCATGCTTCCTCACCTTTTACTGGAAAAGTGATATGATCCATGAATGACTTAAAATTTGGGTGATTTTTCTTCAACCTTCAAAAGACGGCACAAGAGGCTTTTGCTAAGCTTTTCCATTCCCATAATTTCAATGACAATTCTTGACGAAAGAGAAAAATGCACAGATTCCCAATCCGAGAGTTTGTACTTTCCTAATGATATACTCTAGGTGCAGAGATATTTCTATGTTTATACTATAAACTTTGATGTCCCACGGGAGGGTCAAATGGAGGAGAAGCAACAAAGCCATCCCAAACTTGATGTGATAAGAATTGTTAACATGGCTATGATCAATATCTTCCATTAATATCTGTGGAAAGAGTAGCAAGTCTTTCCATTTATGAAAAGCATAAGCACATAATTAGAATATTTGTGATTTCAAAATAAATATAAAGAAATATGGATCTGCCAATACAGAAGATGAGAAGATTTAGGAAAAAGGCCTGAAGACCAAAGAATAAAATGCTGCTCTAACATTGTTCTCTAGAACTATTAAAGCAGTTCTGGGATAATGATAAACAGTAGTAAACATATAAATGGCCAGAAAGATTCTCACTCTATTTATGTGACATTCGACCATAACATTCATGAAATTGCAAAATTGCTGTAAAGGGCATAGGTCTAAGAGGAGGTATATTTATTCAGGAAAGCTTAAATTCCTGAAAATATATATTCTTTTGTCGGGTGTAAAATCACTCACTAGAGCGATAGCTTGAGCAGCATCTTGCCTACCCCAGTACTCTTCTGTGCTTCCTGCAAGAATTAAAGACAACCTTGTAAGGAGCATATAGGCAGCTATAAATCTCATCAAATAAACGGGGAAAAATTATGAACATGTAAATTTAATTTGCAATTGCTGAAACACTCAACATCACAAAAGACTGATGCAAAAAAAAAGTACTAAAATCTGCAAATTTACAGGAAAGCCATATACCTATCTCCAAGAACAAGGTTGGCGTATTAACCACAGGTCCATGATGAGTTGCCTCTAGAGTAACCTACATGAAGCCAAAAACCAAAAAAAGAAGAAAGAAAGAAAGATTAGCGTCCATTTCAATGTGAACCGCAATCTGATTTTTTCTTTTCCTTCCCATCTCCCTCAAATTAAGTTGCAACTCGCATATATCAAGCCGGTACAACGTTCACTCCAGCCCATCCGGTTCGGGGCCTGGTCCGGTCTACTCATTAGTTTTTAACACCTTATTACTACCAGCCCGACCAGCCGACCCGATAAAATCTCGGACCGGGTTCCCACCGGACCAATCCATCGGAAAGAACGAAAGGCAGTGTGGTACACAGTACCTCGAACTCCGGAAGGAGGCCCAGGGAATCGGCGATCTTCTTGAGCAACCGGAGCCAGGGGCCAATCCGGGGGTTGGGCAGGGCGGCCCAGCCGGGGCGCCCTCCCTGCGGCGGGATCTCGTCCTCCCGCAGGTGCGGCACACCGATAGGGTGGACGGTGAGGGCGGGGCGGTTGGAGACGGCTGTGTGGCGGCTGAGGAAGATGACCTCCGCGACGGATTCTCCCGTGGCGGCCTCCCAGCGGCGGTCCAGATCGTCCTCCGCCACGATGCTGTTCTCGTGCTTCAACAGCCTCACATCCCCATTCGCGAAGCTCTCCATCCCCTCCTAATTCAATCGCATTCATCCATCCCTCCATTCGGTAAGAGAAATCATACAAAAACCCAAAAAAAAAAAGGAAGGAAAAAGAATCGAGGGGGAACGTACGGAGAGGGAGGGCCGGGGTTCCAGCCGGGCATGGCGAGGAAGGCGGAGGCGGGCCGACAGAGGCGGGGTCTGCGGTCGTCGCCACCACTAGCGTCACCATCGCCGCTGCTTCTGCTACTGTCGTCCTCCGGCTGCTAAGACTGATGCGGTTTGAGGACGGCGCGGGGCACTTCTCTTCTCTTCTCTTCTCTCTATTTATGGTGAGAGAGTACGGGTCCAGTTTTTACTCTCCCAGGCGGAAGCCGCAGCACCGCACGAAAGCCAGCGCTAAGGCGCCTCACGTGCCATCTCGCCGACTCGGGTGTGGCGGGCGGGGGGACGGGTTCGGCGAACATGGCCGTCTGCAGGGAGGGCGGCCCATAGTTTTGACGCCGTTGGGTTTGGTCGGCTTATGGTATTGGACCACTCGTAGCGGCCGGGGATCGGGAGCCGGATAACAGTGGTTTCTGACAGAAAAGGGAAGGCGTAAGTTTATTAAATTCTCGAGTTTTTCCATTAACGGTACTTTTTGATTACCTCTCGGTAGATATCTGAATTCAAATCAAGTTACGAAGCTAGTTGGTTCGGTTGACGTGGAGCTACGTTAGCAACTTAAGATAGAAAGTTGGAAACCTCCCAAAATGGATTGTGCTCGGAGGAAGCGGAGAGAACTTATGTGAAGTGGGCGCCCGTTCAGCCCACTTACAGCAAACATAACGGGTCCCAAAATGTGCCAAATCTTATTTCTCCCATTAAGGCTTCAACAATATGCCTACCGACATGCTAATATAGCTTTATATTTAATAGCTATTACCTCAAGTTATTCAATCACACATAAATTATTTAAAGAAACAATTAGAGTTTCATACGTCAAACGAAAATTGCATATAATCAATCAACTGTATGGCATTTTTTTGTCTTTTCACCGAGTGTTCAAGGTCTAGATGACTTTACACGAACTCCTGCTATAATCGCAAACAACAACACGATGAAATTGCTACGTACATGATAGGTGTAATCACTCTGGCGAAGCAAACAACCACACGATGAAATTGCTACATACATGATCGGTGTAATAATGGCTATAGCAGATCATAAGAAATTCTACTATTTTATTCCTAATATTTTCAATAAAAGTTCATTCCCTAATATGCCAACTGCAGAAACTCATAGGCGGTGCATTTCTATTTTTTTTGAAATCAAAATAGGAATAAAACTCCCTCCAATCAATAGTCGGAGCAGGAGTCACTCATTTTCATTCTCATTTCATAACCCCACTTCTCTCAATCAAATATATTTTATTATCAATCAAATAAAAAAAGAAAACAAAGAAATTATGAAGTTTTGTGAAAATTTTTTCAGTGGGAAAATTTAGATGATACTTGCTAAACATGGGTACGTCACCAATTAATGCGAAATTATGTCATGAATATTTTTTTATTTACGGGCTTTAGTACAATTGCTGAAGTACACAACTGGTACTTAGTTCGAACCCAACTTATTAGACTGACAATGAGATCAAGCATGATAGGCCGACAGTGGGATGGGTGGGCCAAGCCTTCTGGTATACGTGTCTTGCGTGACATTGTTACTGGTTTCCTCTTGAATAACAGCTGTGTGGTAATTCTGCCTCCATTTTTATTTTTATAAAAAAACATTATTACTAGCTTGGCTAGGTTGCTTTTGTGTTCCCCTTTGTGCTGTAGTGGTGGGAGTTGCATGAGGATCTAGAATGTCCCAAGAAAACATTAATCAGTAGAGGATGCATCGTGTATCTATACACATACTTTTAGAAACTGTGGTTTTTCAAAGTACACAATGAAATTCAAGTGTATCATTGATGCATCACTTAACATATATGCGAGTGCTCTAAACTTTGCATTTTATCTGGATATTTACCATCTTCAAGCTCCTCTTGTGCTGGGATGCCACTCTACATCCTACAATGGTAATATTATTTGCGTTGTTTGGGCTTAAAATCCTATAGAAAATATGGAATTGGGCCAGTATAATCAAGAAAACAGCTTGTTTAGACAGACACCTAGGGACTTTTTTTTTCCCCAAGGGACTTGGCTGTCCCACTCCAAAGGCAAACAAGCGTAGCTTAGGCCGTTTATCAAAAAAGAAGGAGAAGAAGAAGAAAGTTTTTGTTTAAGTTAGATCAACCTTATACAGGATCAATACTGATTTTATATATTTCATTTTCCTACAAAACTATATTCTTATTCTAGAATTAATAATTGACTAATATGCCGTTGCTTTTTAGACATTCATCGATCTAAATTGAGCCTTAAATCTCTTTTCATTGGAGATAGTCATCTAGAATGTTTCTTGCTAGGATTTTGGGCTTAAAGAAATGCTTGATAAAATAAAGCATACAAACTTCGTCCGGCCTATTCTGCATTTGAAATCAAATATTGTGTCCTTATTAGTCTACCAAAAAAAAAATATTGTGTCCTTATTTCCTTCCGTCTTATTCTTATTCTTCTCTGTGTTACCATCAAGATTCTTTTCACTTTAAGGTTCAAATATTTCTTTGCACGCAATTGTCTAAATAAATATTCATATATATGGACCCGTCTTTCAAAAATATATATATATATATAT
>KE504879.1:569357-592141 GCA_000441515.1 Elaeis oleifera | reverse complement strand
GGCCGACTTGGACCTTCTGCCCGAACTCCGGCGCAAGGCTCAACTGCGCATGGCTTCCTACCGACAGAGAGTGGCTCGATACTACAACGCTAGGGTTAAACCGAAGCTCTTCCGGCCCGAAGATCTCGTCTTGAGGAAAACGGAAGTCTCAAAACCTCTGGAGCAAGGAAAGCAGTCCCCAAATTGGGAGGGACCCTACAGAGTGGCAGACTCCTACCGACCGGGAGCTTACCAGCTGGAAACCCTAGAAGGAACGGCCATCCCTCGGACCTGGAATGCCGACAACTTGAGGATGTACTATCAATAAACCTTGTACGCCACCGTTTGGAATACAAATTCGGCTTCAAAATTTCGGAGTCTGAAATCCCGACTCTTCGACTATGGACCGATGCTCGCGGAAGCACGAGCCCCGGCGCCCAACTTGGGCCCCGACACTCCCTCGGAGTTCAGCGGCCCGATCCATCGGACCCTTGCAAGGATCGGTGACATACCTGCATTGACGGGAGCCACGCTCCTTCCACAATCGACGACATGTCGAACTCTTGCAAGGACCGACGTATCTACGGGAGTTACTACACTCCTTCTACGAGCCAACCTGCGGGCGAGACGATCGGCTAATCTGCCGACTCAAACCCCGACAAGGTTGGCGAAGCGCCAACGCGACCGACGTCGCGTTCGCAACTCACCGACCAGGTCCCGGTCGGTCGAAGGATATTCGGCTTGCCATCGATTATCATACAGCGCGACACGTACACCCGACCACAGTCTGGATAATGGAGATACGACTCACCATCGTTCACCCTGCAGAGCGCGCCGGATGACTATCGGATCACCGAATGATATCCGAAGGGCGGTCGACCTCCGCCTAGATGGACCCGCCAGACTAACGTCCGGACGACGATCGATCGACAGAGTGAACTTGCCCGACTTATGTCCGGGCAACCGACCCTCGACCTAAGCTATCGACAGTCGCACTCCACGACCGACGAAGTAACCGGTCCACAGTCGGGACACGCCCTGCCTCTTTCGCAGCGCACGTCGCCGACTATCTGACCGACGACCCAAGATATTGTCGGACGACCTAATAAGGTACGTCGGGTCTATGAAGCATACACTAAAGAAGCATGCACTGGAGAACACAAAAAGGAACTTCTCATTCCATTCATGAGAGAATTCAGACTTACAAACTGGGCCAAGGCCCGATTACAAGTGAATGAAAACAAAGCAGATACAGTGAAGCTTCGGCTAACCCTCGGAGACGACATCCTCGACGGGGAGAAGTTTGGGTCCGACCGGGGCATCTGCTGGAGTCGGCGTCAGTACCGAAGTCGGGGCGATCGGGGCGATCTCGCCTTCGACGACCGGCTCGGGAGCGTCTTCCTCCTCCACCTCAGTATGCCCGCCCGACGATGCTTCGACCGCCTCCTCCTCCGTAGCCTGATCATCGGACCCTGGGGGGATGATGCCGTCGAGATCTAGCTCAGGGTATCGAGCCCGAACCGCCTCCCGAGCGTCCTCGTACCCCACCCGGTACGAGGCATACCCGCTCTCTAGGAGTTCCTCTTCATACTGGTCAGAACGGTGGAATTCCCCATCGCCCGACCTATCGACTCAGCTGCCGACTTCACCTCCGTCTCTGCCCGACTCAGTGATTCCTTCGCTGATTCGGCCTCCGCCGTCGCTATGTCGGCGTCAGCCTGGGCGATGGATAAGTCCTCCTCGGCCTTGGCGAGATTCTCCAGGCTGACCCGAAGTTGCTCGCGTTCGGCTTCGAGTTCGACGGCGACGCCGTCCCGTTCCCGTCGTAGCCGGTGGGCAGTCCGACCCTTCCTCTTGGCCTCCTCGCGAGCCGATTTAATTCGGCTCCCGAAGCCGCCAAGGCGTCAGTGAGGCGGGAGATTTCCTCCTCGAGCCTCGCTTCCCGACTGATCGACTGCTCCAGATGCTCGACCAGCATCGCCCTCTCAGCCTCGACGGCCATGGCCTTATCTCTCCAAGACGCCCGAGCGTCACCGAACCGCCGATAGCCGGCCTCCAGCTCGGACACTGTATGAATTAACTGCAAAAGAAAGCCGACTGTTAGTAAGATAAAATAAGCAAACAACGGCGATGAAGAAAGGAGGCAAGACTTACCCCGATCACAGTCGGATAGAAGGACGACAGCATGTCGGCCACATGTCGGGTCCTCACAGCCTCCTGGTCGGCTGGAAGGCGAATCGCCTGGCACAGCTTTCTGGCCAGATCACGATCGGCCAATGCCGGCCCCCCTTCGGGGACCTGGATGGAAAGCGGCACTGTGCGCACCCCCGATCCTACGTCGTCTGAGGGCGCCATCGGGGTCTTCCTCCGATCGGCCGCCTACGCGCGAAGGTCCGGGAAGGAAGGCAGACTGGAGCTCGACTGCGTTCCTCCCGAAGCAGCCATGACGGGGCCATCGGAGATCGTTCGGGTTCCTGAGCGTCGCCTCGATCCTCCTCTATCGGCGACATCACCGACGCACCTTCGGCCATCGCCTCCCTCGGTTGCTCCTCTGGTAGGGCCGCCGACTGCTCCTCAGGCAGGGCCGCAGGAGCCGACAAGGCAATGACGGGCTCCTGCCGCTCGGCAGCCGATGCTGCGACGGTCGCGGGTGCCACCCTGGGCCTCTTCGGGGCCGCGAGGGCCCGGCTCCGGACGACGGTCTCCTGCTGGCCGCGTACTGCCTGATTCTGGCGTCCGACGGCCTCATCTCCGATGGTACCCCTGCAATTCCGACAGAAAAAAGTTAGTACGGGTCTGAGACAAACGAAAGCGAAAGACGACTAGTGAGTCAGGCCGTACCTAAGCGGGGGACCAGGCTCAAACCAGCATCATAGAGAGCTTGTTCGGTAACAAGCTCCCTCTGCTTCGGCACCGACATATCTTTTAGTTGGTGGAAGTCCTCCCGATCGCCCTCCTCCACCCGACTGTTTTCGTTCGGCCCAGTGAGGGGTTCGTCCCAGCGAGAGGGGAACCCCCAAGCGGAAGAGGAAGAGGCAAAGAAGAACTGGTTCTTCCATCCGTGGATAGAGGATGGAAGTTCGGTGATGAAGGAAAGATCCTTCCGGGGTTGAAAACCACCACCTCGAGCTTTAGGGTGGAGCCGGAGAACAAAAAGGCCCGAAAGAGGAAATTCGAGGCTCAGTCGGCAAAAGCTGACATAACAAGGCGAAGCTGATGATTATCCGAATGGAGTTCGACGCCAACTGCGCCGGACATAGTCCGTAGTAATCAAGCACGTTCCGGACGAACTCCGGAACCGAAAGACGAAGACCAGCCCGGAGGTCCTCGACGTAAACGCCACCTGGCCCGCGGGCGGACGGTTCACCCGACCGTCGGCCCTAGGGGCGAACAGCCGAAACTGCTCCGGAATGCAATACTGCTCCCGGAGCCGATCGACGTTCGGCCCGAAAGCGAAGAGATCTCCGCCTCCGGGACCGACCGAAAATCGTCAGTCGGGTTCCCAACCGACTTTCCCGCGGAGAGGTCCTGGCCATGGCACCGAGACCAGCAGGAAGAAAAAAAAAAGAAAAGGAAGAAGGAAAGAAGGAAAGGAAGAAAGAAAGAAGAAGAAAGGAGTAGAAAAGATCGGAAACTCGAAGAAGCTTGTCAAGGACAAAGGGTACAGACAAGGCTACCTAGGACGCGAGACCTCACGGGCAGAATCTCCACAGCAGAGCAGGAAAAGTGAAATTTTGGATGCTGATGGCCCCATATATATAGGGCCCCTCGACGGCCGGGATGAGAGCTCGCCGGACGATGACCTCCCCGATGGCCGACACGTGGCGGCATCAGGGCCCTTCCTTGGCCCGACTGTTCGACGCACCCGTCCTGGATCGCGCCACGTGGCCTCCGTCCGTGCGGGCGACTCCGCCCCAACAACTCGCGGACATGTGGCAAGAGCACCACGCCTCAAGAGTTAATGCGCACGCGGTGTTCCGCGTCCCGATGAAATTAATTCGCACGCGGCATTCCGCGTCCCGATGGGACGCCCGACGGCGGACCGCGCTCCCAAGCGGAGCCCCTGACGGCGGTTCACATTCCCTAAAAGACGCCTGACATCGGATCGTCTGACACCGGATCGTCTGACACTGCACGGTCTGACACCGGATCGTCCGACGCCGGATCGCCTGACATCACTTTCGTCCGGATCGATCGACGGTGACGTCAGCAGGATCAGGACGTGACGCGTTAAAGATCCACTCCTTTCGCCCGACACCGATATGACATCGGGCTCGGGAGTGGGGGGGCAACTGTTGGTATATACCGACTGACCCCGACACCGACTGACCGTAACGCCGACTCACCGTCAGCGCGAGCGGCCGACACCCGATTCTTACGGACCCTCCAGACGCCGGTCACACCCTGAAGTCGCTTCCCGACGGCCGAGTCCCGACACACAGTCGGCCAGCCCCTGCACAACCGCCGAACGATCGGCATGGGCTGCAGTCCCATCGAGGACATGCTGTACGACGGTCAGGGGACCTCGCCCCGTCAGGGATCTGGGGAATTGTCCTGCCAAGGACGCCAATTAATTCCTAGGACCTGTCAACCCATCGACAACATGGCAACCCCGGCGAAGTGACAGCCCAGAGCGATTTGACAGCTCTACAGTTGTCAACATCACGGACGGTGGGACCATACCGCCTCCCACTATAAAAAGAGGTAAGGCAACAGCCCTGGTAAGCCACTCAAGCTCCCTCGAAGCCTCTCAGGGCCCGCTCGAGCTCTCTCTCTCTGGTTCCCTCTTTGCTGTTGCCTAGTCTCCTCTCTGACTTGACCGTCGGAGGGTCTCCGCCGGAGTCGCCTCCGATCAGTGTGGACTTTCTCGTGCAAGTGCTCGCTCCCGACGATCAGACGCGACGAGGGGATTGGCCGCAGCAGACGTAATGCTATTGCCATAATCAATAGCTCTCATCCATTGGAGTTTACAGACCTCCATCAATGGGTCAACAAAGATTTGGTAATGGTGTCATTTTTAAGTAAGGCCACGTTTTGGTAATTTCACCTGTGGAACATACGCAGTGATTTAGAAAGCAAAGCTGCCTACGTTTTTGTGCTTCTGGTTTAAAGTGTATCAGCTGTTTTAGTTTTCATTTTTCTTTTCTTTTCGTGAATATAGCCAGATATAAATTTAAGTGCATTTAGTGTTTCTATTAAGTAGAATTAGCATCGGCAAGCAAAATTCTGGCTTCTACCTGAACTATGGTGCTTTGGCAAATAGTCGTCGCTGGTTGCGTACCCACCGTCCCCCAACAAACAATAACAAGAACAAGAACAACATCCACAACACTGCAGTGCAGGTGCAGGTCAATTAAAAAGCTTACTCACCCCGCTCTTAAGCGGAGAGGTCTTGAGTTCGACTAGCGACATGGCAACTTCGTTTTATTTCTCAAAATATTGGATGGATTAGTTGTACTACCTAAAATGTCATCATGAATCATCACAATTTTTCTGCATGCAATTGACTTTTTCATTCTTGCAACCTACGGTGTTAATGTCTTATATCCCATTTATAGATCATATTTATATATCATATTAATGATGAGATGATGACATGGATTAACAATCTTGAACCTATCTGCATTCATTCCAGCGCTGCGGCTTACAAGCTGATAACTCAGCGTTCAGTTTTACTTTATAATTCATGTGTTCGATTCCACAGTGTAAGAAACATTTTCCTTCATCATTACCAGGAGAAAGAATGAACAAAAGCTCTATATGTCTCATGTTGATATGCCTGACCTCCCATCCATAACAGATTAAGTCTGTTTGTGGCCTCAGAAAAGCTATCTGGACCAACAAAATTTTGCTCAAACCAGTTCTGACAACCGCACAAGAAGCCCTGAGGCATTCTGCCTGCTTCCACAGACTTGCGTCTCAATGTTATCATCGGGTCCTCACTTGCAGAAAAGGGTGCTTGTCGTCAGCATCTGGGACAGTGGAACTAAGCATATGTCAAAAACTTCATCCATGACCTGACCCAAAATTGTAGGCGGAGCACATTACAAAATATTAACATAGTGCAATCAGCAAACACTTTGGTGTAATGGCATTAAATCATGGCACTTGCAAATCTTGGTAGAACAGTGAAAATGTTGTATTTGCATCATCAAGCCGCCAGCTTTGAGCAATGTAGGAGGAAGCAATCAGTCAATCCATTAAACTAAATTCTGTGAGAACCCCTTGATCATTGCGAAACATGTAATGCGGGAGCAAAATATCTCAAGCCTCTATGCTCAAACCATCAACATTGCATGGAGAAATCATCTGCTCAGAGCACCAAATTCTATAGACTGAAGAGATATATATCCCATATACAAATCCTTAACATGCTGGCTGCACAAGCCAATACGTCTTCTGTTCAAGCTGGAATGAATTGATGTTGAGAATCCCGTCTTCCATCCTGGAAACCTTTGCTTCTCCTTCACATGAAGCGTGTACATACTTGGAGATGCAGTGGTGCATCCCATAACAAAGCAATTAAATATCCGGGTTGGGACTTTAACCCTTGATAGAGACAGAATACACAAACCACTAGATGAGATTCCATACATCAAAGCCTCATCATCATCAGAAATAGGAAAGTCTGATGCCATCATTTCAGTTTCTAAGTCTTCTGTCGTAGGAATACCACTCTGATCCAACTCAAACCGCTTCTCGATTAAAACTTCATGCATCCTATACTTGGCTGCTAGAGTTCGAATGCATGATTTTCTGGCACACTCCACTATCATGTGCTTAATGTCTCCAAAGTTGTCAAACTCAGAATACCATTTTAGCCACCGGCGCACCAGCCCTGAAAACCAACTTATGATTAGAGCATCATCTTGTAAGACAAGGGTGGAGACATGACGTGGAAATCCTTCAACATTTATCAGGCCATATCGATAGAGGCTTCTCTTTATGAAGTTAATAGACGCCTCAGTCCTCATAACTGTAGTTTCAGTGCCAGAGATGGGTTTTGTATTGGTGGTGGAGCTTTGCATCAATGCAAGGGTGGAAGCTGTCTCTGAAGACACATATTCCATGGCCTGCTTCTGGAATTTGTGGAACGAATCTCTCAGATCTTCTGGCAGTGCTGGTTCGGCAATGTATTTGGAAAGGATTATATTTTCGTTAGCTTCAACTTTAGCATTCATGTCTTCCATCCAGATCTTAAGTAAGTGCTTGAACCAGTGATCTGTTTCATGCCCTCTTTACGGAACTGTGAAATATGATCCAACACTGGAGTGCTAAGCCCTAGTGACTTGATCTCTGATTCTTTGATCCGTCTCAAGCCATATGCCAGCCACTTCTTGCCTATTCTAAGTGTCATAGCATCCCAAATTTCTTGCTTTTGAGAAGCAAATAGCCGGATCTTGTCCTTCAACTTGTGTACAGCTCTCAATGCAGCAGTTCTTTGGCAGCCACACGAACTGTCACTCCAAGGAACTGCAACCCACGAGAATTCTTTCTAACTGGAAACAGATCTCCACGATCTTCCACATCCAAATATAGTGAGTTTCTCAAGCAAGTTATGATCTCATCCTTTATCCTGAGTGCAACATCTTTGGAACCATGAACTGCAATGAGTATCTCATCCATGTACCTGCAAGCATGTAGTCTTGTTTCCCCAGCATCAGTTGACTGGTCGGCATTCCTATTATCACAATCTTTCATTTGCCTTCGGAACCAACAGCGCAGCTTAGAGCGCTGGCCATTTTTCACATCAGCAGAATCTGAACCGACACCTTCATATCTCATGCATATCCTGAACACTTCATGGTCGAAGCTGTCGAGATATATGTTCATAAGAATAGGGGAGAGTACTCCTTCCTGAGGAAGACCTTGGCCCTTTGGGAAGCTTCCAAATACCAAGTTAAGAACTCGGGCATCAAACATGCGATGGATAAAACTAAACAACCGAGCATCCTCGATCTTTCTTCCATTTCTGAAACAAGCTTGGACAGAATATTACCATCAGCCTCTTTATTCAAAGATACTGTAAACCACCAATCAGGTTTACCAATCTCTTTGCATACATATCTCAGGGCTGATCTGTGCCCTCTTCCACTTCTACAACCATGAGAAATCTTAGAGAAGTGAGGCCTGTAGACAACCTCAAGTACTACTCTAATGGCTTCTTGAATAACTTTCAACTTTAATTTAGGAAGGACTAAGCACTCTTTACATCCACCCTTCGCAACCATCATTGAAGTATTCGCCTCGACATCAAAATTGCCACTTGCGAGCTCCTCCGCCAAGGAATTGAAACAAATATCATCTCTCTTTGATGCCAAGTCAACATTCGAATTGAGCCGAATGATATCATATGAGTCTTGAAGAGTGTCAGCAGTGGCAATAACACTACCCATAAGATCATAAATTCCCATTCAAGTACTGCGCCTTCACCCTTTTCTTGATCCGAACTTCCATCAATCTCTTGAGCTCCATTCGTGTCAGGGGCTTTCGCTTCTCAGGAGTGGGGGATTCGTCAGGGAGGCAAGCTAAGCTCTTGGCAAGTGATATCGGGGAGTGCTTCTTTTCTGCAATTGGTTCATGCTCTCGCCAACATCTTCAGCTTCTTCGAGAAGGAAATTTGTCGCGCAAAATCGCCAGTGTTCAAAAGAAGGCCTACCTGTTGCATGAATAAGAATGCATTGCAGAGTTGATGTCATCCATGTCAAACCTCAAATTATACAATCATGAGTGGAAATTTTCTATTGCTTTTTTGCGAAGGTCAATAAAAAGACAGCTCCATTGTTCAATCAGATAAAGTTAAAAGCAAAAAATGGGAAGAATCGCGAAGTCGTCTCTTACATGAATGTACTGTAGGCGTGCTTGGTAGGAGGCTGGCTCTTTGGAGGAAATAGGATGCGTGCTTGGGACCTCTCCGGCACGCCGCGGCCCACATTTTATCGAGTTCAGGTAAAAGGTGTTGTCTTTAGACTTGAATTGCCATTGCCGGATTATCGGAGAATTTCTCTCTTCCCCTTCTTCGCCCTGCTGATGCTAACTTCGTGGTGCGAATCAGGAGTAATGGTTCGTCTCATCGGCATTCCATCGAACAGATGGTGTGTCATAATATGTTGCTGCGGGAGTACCTGCATCGGGAGAGGACTGAAAGCGGCGTCCAACCGGTGCGCGAGCGCCGAAGGCGACGGTAACATTAACGAACGAACTGCTAACGAAAAAAAGCCCTTGCGAGACGATCTCGTCTCTCGCCGCTAGCAAAAGCCGACGGCCCACGTTAGCGACGTATCACGTTGGCTCACCAAGTTGAGACCCAACTAAACCCACTCCATCCGCCAGTCCAGGACTTACGGTATGGGTCTAGACTGAGGGAAGGTTGATGCGTGAGAAGAGACAGGAGCAACCTATCACGGCTACGGAGCCTGCAATCTCTTTCAGAAGTTGATTTTCCGTAACTCAGATTTTAGGATCTCATGATTTAAAATTGTCACATCATAAACGTTCTTTTTTCCATGATTAACTCGTTCTCCTGCAAAGTAATCATGATAATCTGATCTACCACACGAACCTCAAAGTGATCTTAAAAACAAAAAAAATGAAAACTCTCGATACAAATCTTCTTTCTCATTGAATTCGATTAGGAGTCAGACTTTTGGGACTGTTAAAATTTTAAAAATTCTCTATAAATCTCCTCTCCCTTCCAAAGCTATGCACGCAAGCACAGGCCCTTCTCTCTTTTCCCTCTCTCTTTTTCTTTATTTTATCAATTTTGCTAACCCCATGCCTACTGAAAATTGGAGCTAGAGACACCGTCAGAGCCAAGATGAAGCCCCAATTCTCTTTTCTTCCTTTCTTCCCCTTCTTCCTATGGTTTTGGCACTATTGCTGATCGTCGACTTTATCGGAAAGCAATAAAATCAAATTCCCTATTCCACCATTATTTCTTCTTTTCTCTTTTCTCTGACTGCCTCCATCACCGGCAATCATCACTGAGGGCTTCGGTCTCTCCTTTGCACTAGGCCATGGTCAAATCGAGCAAAGGGCCTCGATTTGGACTTGTTCTTTGCTCTTTTCATTGGTCGGCCATTTGTTGTCAATCGTCCTCTATTCTACCACCATCGGCCACCTACTGTCGCTGTATGTCTCCGATCTGGTGGCTAGCAACCAGCCTGCTTCCTCTCCTATTCAGCCAAAAAGGAAAAGAAGAAAGAAAAGAAGAGAACAAAAAGAAAAGAAAGAGAATGATTCTCTCTCCTTTGTGTCTCTCTAAGATTTCTTTCTCTTTCTCTTTCTATCTAATCCGTATGGGATCCTAGTATGAATCTGAGATGATCTTTTCAAAGAGACTTGAAATCGCTTTGATATCACGATGTATGTCAACTTCATTCCGAACATGTCTAGTATTTTTGAAACCCATTATTGATGAATCTTATTGATTGATCTTGACTTTGATCTAATCTATGCTTTATGATTTTTTGATCGAGTTCTTAGATCTGTCCCTCGACTAGGAGATCCATCCCTCGACTAGGAGATCCTAATTTGCTCCGGTGCCTGGACAACCTATTGGACCAACCACCTGGTCAACAATCCTCTTTTCTTATAATTTACTTCTATTAAATTCATCGAATAAAATTGATCATATTTTAATATTTTAAATATGACCATTCAATTCTTCTAACGACATCTAAAGATCTAGGACAAATGAGGTAAATAGATCTTATACTTCTTATTTATTTTAAATTATCATATTTTTTATGCAAATAATCTGTTACTGATGAAATTATATTTTTTATAAAATAAAGATTTATATATGAGATATGATAAAAGAATAATTTATTGTGATAAGTGGTTCTATGAATATGTTTTATGAAAATAGCATATTTATAAAGCATAAATTTTATTATTTTTTATTTATGTATATATATGTTTTAAGAAAAGATATAAGATATTTTAAAAGCTCTCAAATAGCTACGAATGAATTTCTAGGAAAAGATCGACATTCGGAGCTAGCTTCCATAAGAATACAGATTCTGCTAGCGAGTATAAAGTTAACATATAAAACAAGAACTTTATCGATTAAGAACATTGATCTTGTCATGGATATAAAATGACCATAGCTTGAATATTTGTGAAAAAATTTTGTAACATGACATGAACACATGATAAGAATAATTTACAAATCATGTTTATGAAATGTTAATGATTTATGCATGCATGATTACTTTATGATTTGTTTCATTATATGTTCTATGAAATCTTTATTTTATAATATTTATTATTTTTAAATATTATATTATCATGAAGAATTTATGCTTGATCCGGTAAGAAAGTGTAATTTTACTTATTAAGCTGGTATACTTCATATCTCTTTATTTTTATTTTTCAGATGAATAAGGTTAGAAATAATGGAGGATCCAGATTTGGGGTTTGCATAGCAAGCTGGGATCAAATTTGTAGCTAAAATTTAGTTATTGGATGATTATGGACTTATAATTAATTTTTATAAATTTTGAGATCTAAGTTTGGTATTTGATTTTGGATTTAGATGCTTTGAACCAATCTCGATTTATTTACTTGAGGAATGATGGAATTGAATCTTTTATTATAATTTATTTATGATAAATTTTAGTTAATTATGATTGTTAGGCTTTGTGTTATCAAGGATAGTATCCTTTGATAGTATGACCATATTATGTCCTGAATTTGGAGTGTGACAGTAATAAAAAAAGACATATAATATTTTCAAAGCTAAAAAACTTTCGCTATGACACTATTATTTAATAATAAACTACGATTGATGATCATAATACAGTGTTAGATTTTCAAGAAAAAATATTCTCTAATCTTTATTATTTATCATTTTTAGTTTTGTATTCTGGATCTTGTATATGCTCATATTACATGTAAAACCTCCTGTTGTTGTTATTTACAAATCCACTTGAATATCTTCAACCTAAATTGCAAAAAGAACCCTTCCATTAATAATTCATCATTTCAATTAACCATATCTAGTTTAGCTAATTAGAGGTAGAACATGCTCACTTAACCTTTGGTTGATCTCCACTTGATCTAAATACTACTCCTTTCTTCCTCCCTTCTTTCCCATCTCCTCCTCCTTCTGATCCTCTCCCTTCTTTTTCTCTTTTTCAGAATTGAACTTAGATTTAGTTATATTTGAATAATTAAACTACATATATGGTCCATATAATATAACAATATAAAGAAAATTGACTACATGATTTATGCTAATTCCATTTCTTCATGCTTAGGTCTCCACATTTTCTCCTGCATGCTATTCTTAGCTCTTGCCCATTATTGTTTTAATTCGAAAATCCTAATAAATGTTTAAATTATGATCATGTTTCAATCCAACTAAACATAGTCGGAAATTTAAATTGTTTCAACTGTGATTAGATTTTTGAAAACTAATTATTCATATTCCATATCATGCTTCTATCATATTGCAACCTATCACAGATTATTGTGATAAAAGCCTTTACTTTTGAAAAATTATGAAAACCTTAGCTAGTTGGCCTACCAAAAATCATGTGCCAAATCAAGTATAAAAAACTCGATTTCAATCTCGAATCGGTTATTGATCCAGTTTGAATGCGAGTTCGGAAGTTACTCATTTGGTGAATCGGAATTTGAATCTGAATTAAATTTCTTTATTAAATTTGGACGTGGGTACGGCATGGAGACCCTACCTTGATGTGGTAGCTTTACTAGAGATGGAGTAGTGCCAAATATAGATTAGTTGTGATTAAAATAGCCCTAAAATTTTACTCTACCTCATCTCACCGCGATGGGTCATATATCATGATCGCCACGCATAACGATTTCCCCGCCACCACAATGTAACTGCGCTCCTCTTTGCCGCTCAACATTTAACCGTAAATGCAGCATATGTACGGTCCCCAGATTCTCGCTCTGTCAAATCCCAACCCGAATCGAACGGCCTCCAAAGCTCTCGAGCACCGAGCCGCCATTCCCGGTCGACCGTTGTTCGACGCTCGTCAATCCGTTGTCCAAACCAACCACCCGTCGCCGGCTCTCCCACAACCATTTATCCCCAACGGTCGAAAGATCCCCCTCCGCCCCTGAAACTCCCGCCATCCTCCGCCCCTATAAATTACTCGCCAAACTCCTCACCTCCTCCAGCCCACAAAAGTTTCTACCCTCCCAGCGACCCCGCCGCTCTCCCCAGAAAAATGTACCGCGTCCTCACGATCGCCGCTCTCCTCCTCCTCGCCCCCGTGGCCTTCGCCGAGGCCAAGGGCACCGCGCCGGCTCCGGCGCCTCATCCCGACGAATCCAATCCCCAGCGACCGCCCTTCCCTCATCCCGACGAATCCAATCCCCAGCGACCGCCCTTCCGCCGAATCCCCTGCCTCTACATCAAAGGCTCCCGCTCCGGCTCCGGCTCCGGCTGAGAAGACCGCCCCGACTCCCGTCGCCACCCCGCCAGGGCTCCGGCGACGTCTCCGTCGACCGCCCCGGCGTCCTCCCCTGTCGTGAGCTCCGACGCTCCCGAAGTCCAGAGCCCGCTGAGCCCTCCCATGCCGGCCGCAGGGGGCTCGCCGGCAGAAGCGCCGGGTCCGGGTGCCGCTGACGAGCTATCCGGGAGCGTCAGAAACGGGGCAGGTCTCATTATGGGCGGGGCCGTAGTCGCCTGGGTGGCCCTCGCCGCTTTCTAAGAACGGAAGATGATGGGATTCGATTCCTACCATCTTCTATTCTTCCTTCGATCGATCCGTGATGACCGGTGCGATCTCTCTTGCACGGTGGTAAAAGGTCGCTTAAACTGGGAGGTTACTACTATTTATTTATTTATTTGTAATTTGAAAATTACAAAAAATCGGATTTATCCCAAAGAAGAAGAGAAACAGTTACAAGTTTCCATATAATTCTAGTGGGTGCTTTGTATTATAAATGAATTTAGTAAGGTACGCTAACATCACA
The DNA here is from genome assembly GCA_000441515.1 of Elaeis oleifera. NCBI lineage: Eukaryota > Viridiplantae > Streptophyta > Magnoliopsida > Arecales > Arecaceae > Elaeis > Elaeis oleifera. The sequence continues at coordinate 578,206 of KE504879.1, read as the reverse complement.
GTGTCCAATATATTCCTATACGGCATCTGATACACATAAAAGGCATAATTATTATAGGTATGGAGGCAGCATTTGATAAGTAGTTGTGAGTCTACGTCAATGTATAACGAGAATAAAGCTCTTGTAATTATGATAGTAGGAGATAATGTTAATGCAGAATGAGCATTTAACTCTAATCTCGTATAACATAACATTGAATGAGCATAAAGATGAAATTAACAGACATTTAATATCCAAAAGAAAAGGATAAAAATGTGGTATATCTTGAAATAGATAGTATTTTTGAGAATATTAAGAAATAAGAAAATATTAGGCGCTGAGCGAAGCTGATCCGGGCTTTGAAGAAAGCCTACAGGGATGACAAGCAGCATGCATTATAAGCTGTTGGGTGGAATGTCAGGTTGAACCTAATGATGCAAATCCAGTATGGAAACTAATGATTTCTCTTGACCATATTGAGCCAAAAGCAACTTAACCCAGTTTATGCAATAGTTTATGACAATCAGAGTGATCCATAAAAATGATTTACGGTTAATCAGTTAATAAATTGACCAGAGTAAAAGTAAAAACCGTGGATCCAAAATAACGTGAGTCTTGAAAGAGAATTTTTAAAATTCTTGTGTTGTCGTAGCTATACATTATTTCTGTCCTCGCCATCTCAAACTATTTCAATTGATAAACAGGCACTCATTTTCCATAAACCATTTGATGGTTTCCATCACAAACCCTTGAGTCTTTCCCCAGTGACTATTGTGTTGGTTAAGATTAAAAAGAGGAAACAAATTACTACGTATCTGCAATTGGAATTTGATTCAAGATAGTGTAATCAAGGGAAGAGCATAATGACAGAGGTACTCACGTTATTAAAAAAGGACATTATAAACAAATCTGTAGATTAATATGGTTAGGTTTAGGACTGGGTCAGACTTTCTTCTTGCCGTTCTGCTGTTTGCCTGCTTAAACCCATTCTATTAGCTGTGCTGGCCCCTTTGATGTTATAATATAATGCCTGGGAAGCTTGCAGGGGGCAGATGAGATAACTTCCCAAATCTTGATGCGGGAAGGAAAAACTCATACTAGACTTCATGCATACAGTCGGACAGAGAGAAAATTACTGGAGAGTCTCATGGGATGATCCTATAGATGCAATTTTCTAGGACACCACCCTGAATGAAGGAATTACTGCTGCCGAAATAGAATTTCAAGTACAACTAACTCTCACTGGAACCCCAGAATTGCAATGCAAAGATTGAGGAGATAGAGCCACTGTCATTGCTTGCTCTGATTGAAATGCGACAAGTGGAAGGATTAGAGAACAAATTATTTGATATCATCACCACCTTCTTAATTTTATTTTTTTTTAATAGCCTTTCATGCATCATCCATGTGCCTCTGTCCAATATTCCCACACCAGTTTCTCCAAATCCAGCTGGCTATTTTACTTTCTTATTATAAGAAAAGACCAGCATCCACCGCTCTCAAATTACCACGTACAATTCAAATAAGAATATCTAGTATTGTAATTATTTATGGTTCGTAAATAAAAAAATTAGCTCCAAACCTTGTCTCTATTCTGTAACAAAGTATACATAAACAACCCAAAGTCCAGCGAATGCTAATATTACAAAATGTTGCATAATTTACGATTTAACATTACAAGCAATCCACTTATAACCCCTCCATCGATCAACGACGGAGATTTCTCTCACTTATTTCACCACCAAATCAATTACACAAATTTTCTTGTAAAGAAAAGAAAGGAGAAAATAAAGGAACTCTAGTAAACACCCACGGCCGCCACCGCCGCGACGGTTGCCACCGCCGCGACGACCCACTTACCACCACTCCTCCCGGCGGCGTTGTCGGAGGCCTTCTCGTCTGCCGGCGCCTCTTCCGGTCCGGCGGGAGCGGGAGGCGAGGCTGTACCCTTGGCGGTCTTGTGCTTCTTCGCCACCGGCGCCGGCGCCGGCGCCGACACATCCGCGACGACCTTGAACAGCTCCCTTGGTTCCAAGACCTTGTCGACCACGAAGACGGCGACCGGATCCTGATCGATGATGGTGGATTTGATGGTCGCCGTGACGATCTTGGTCTTGAGAGTGACGACCTCGCCGTCGTTCTGGACGGTGTAGTTGAAGCTCTTGGAGGTGCCGTCGGTGGCGAGGGTGTTGACGGCGCCGTTGTTGGACTTGAGCATCTGGATGGAGTAGTAGACGGGGACGCCGTGGTAGAGGAGGAGCGACGCCTTGCCCTCGGCGGTGAGGTTCTTGAACTTGGGCATGAAGGCCTTGACGGCGGCGTCGCCGGGGCAGAAGACGGTCAGGCCGCCGTCGACGGTGGCGTCGAAGGTCTTCTCGACGTCGGGTCGGCGCCAAGGAGGTCGGCGAAGGCCTTGCAGCCCTTCTTGGACATGAGGTCGGTGAGGTTCACCGGCGCCGGCGGCGGGACGGGCGCCTCGGCCTCCGGCGAGGTGAGGACGGCATTGATCTCGATGACGGAGAGGTCGTAGGGCATTTCTTTGACGGACTTAACGAAACTGGCTGGAGCTGTGCTGTCGCCGGCGTCCTGGGCGATGAAGGTGACCTTGCCGGCTCGATGGTCGGTGATGTTGACGTAGCCCGAGGTTCCAGGGGCGTCGCCGGTGGCCTGGAACATGGAGGAGGCGACGGCGGAGCCGCCGGTGAGCTGGTGGAGCTTCTTGGCGCCGTAGTAGTCGGCGAGGATGTGGAGGCGGAGGACGTTGCGAAGGGACTCGAGGGTGAGGTGCTTGGCGAGGAGCGGGGCCATGGCGGAGTTGTCGACGGCGAGGACGGTGATGGTCCGCCGCCGGTTGATCTCGCCGGCCAGCCGGGTAGCGCTCAGGTAGTGGTTGAACGTCGAGAACTCCGGGTGGTCTGCCAGGATCTTGGTTATGTTGTAAGTGTGGGTCGCCGCGAGGGTCGCCGGAACGGAGCCCGCCAGGACGACAAGGACGCCGACGATGGCCAGGATATCCCAGAGCCGCCGCATTTGGCTGCTGTTGCGGATAAAATTATCGGGATATCAGGGATAGGATATCCACCGGCGGTGGAGGAGGAGAAGAAGTAGAAGGGTACGGAGGAAAGCGCTGGGAGTGGGGATGAGGTCTATCAATAGTTTAAGTAGTGGAGATCTCGAAATCGTGCTTAACTCTAAGCTTAACATTGCAAATAAATTACGAACGTTGCCATTCTGTCAAGATGCAGACTTCCTGTGGGACAGGTTGGTCCGACGTCAGATGCAAGGAAAGCAAGGTATTTCTTACTCTTTTTCTTTTTCTTTTTTTCGGATCCGCTTACTTTACACGATGAGGGAGTCTCATCCCTAAACGAATTAACCCCTAAAATGTAAAAGCTTGAGGTTATTAGCAGAATCAAGATTACCGTCCAGCAACAAATTAAATATTATAAAATGATCATCAAAATTAAGTGCATGAAAATAAAATTAAATTAACAAAAATAAATGTATGATGAAAAATATTTGTTTTTCCCCAAAATTTTTCAGAGCATCCTTTAATTGATATATATATATATATATATATATATATATTTTTTTTTTTTTTGACAGCGTCGGACAAAGTTGATATACTAAAATCTCGATAGATCACCGATCTTTCGTCTTTTGTACTTAAAAACTGATTTGAACCCGAAGACAAGCAAAAATAATAATAATAATAATAATAATAATAATAATAATAATAATGTGGCATTGTGCGGGTAAATGTGGTAGTCAAACTCAAAAACATATCTTTAAAGAGGAAAAGTAAATGCCATCACGTGGTAATCTTGGCGGAAGTCAATTTTGGGCCGTTGCTACATGCTGTTAAAAAACTGTTCGTACAAAGTATATTAGTGGACAAGGAAAGAAGAATGGCTAAAAAGGCAACCACGTTAGGGGTATAATCGTAGTTTAGAGCAAGTATGTGGGCCTTTCTGAGTTTTTTTACGTGGCCCTTTCTGAGTAGAAGGCGACGGCAGCGGAATGTGGGCTTTGATCTTGTGGGTGCGCCAGGCTGTGCGGAAGGATCGCGGTCGAGATTGCCACGTGGAGGTGCGAGCGGGCATCGTGACGTTGACGGATGGCCTCCACCGACAGGCCGCGGGCGGTGGGATACAGATGGATCTGACGGCTGATACTCTCCTTCTTGTTGGCGACCTCAAGGCACCCAAAACGTCCAAATCATTGTGTTCGTTCCCTCATCCTCACCGCCCAATTCTGATCGGTGGATCCTTATTATTTTAATTTCTCCTGATTATTTATAACTCCTTAGGTTGTTTTTTGGGTTTGAATGTTTGATCATGCGTCATACTTGGCATTTTGCATGACAGCTTATTATTCTGTAGAGGACCAGAGGGAAGATGCATGCAATGGAATTATTGAGGCCAAATATTTTAAACATAGTTTTAGATGGGCATTGTCTGATTTCGGATGGGTAATTAAACAAAATGGAACATAAGCTAGGGACAGCCCAATTAGCTGATTCTTTTTTGGTAGATCCAATTAGCAGATTTCTAATGGAGGATGAAACCGTGGGCTTGATTTTTAACCCTTCTTTGCAAACTTTTGTTTTAGGTTGTCTGATTACCATTTAGACATTCTTTTGCAATATAATCTAATTACCATGTACGAATTTTATTAGAGAAAGAATGTGTATATGGGCAAATTATACCTCATACCATATGCACCAACGCAGCTGTGCACCATATTAATCAACTCATCCTCATCATGTGGGCTAATATTCTCCTTTTTATGGGCTCCACTTTCTGTGTCCAAAATATATCTAAAGATATAACACATTTGATAGAATTTTTTTTGATGACCCCGATTATTAAATATTGTCATATCGACTTGTGTAAAATATATAAGCGTATGGAAATTCCGGTAGTTTGCCCTGGCAGGGCAACCATCCACAATTTATTAGTCTCATCTGTCCGTCAGGCAATGACTAGGTTACAACTGAGGAAGGGACAATGATTTATGTAATATTGGTTGTTAGTTTGAGGATGCATTAGCTCCATAATTGAAGTCCATTTTGATATTAGTTTGGGGAGTATTCAGAACATTTTTAATGGTCACCGACACTCTTATCCTCACTACAAAACAGTCTTATAAAAGATACATGCGTTAGGTGTCAGCTTCAAATAACCACAGATTTCGGGCACTTTTTATGCGATGGCATTTTCAGGTACAAATCAAATTTGATGGCCACTTGATATTTAACATGATCGTGAAAGCGTCATGGTCTTTCGGCCTTCCAAGATCACATTGGGAGAAGGCTTGGGGCCCCAAGACCATTGAGATGTCATTAATATATTGGTTCTTTTAGATGCCTCTGGCGTGGCCGCAGGGTCTAATTAGCTGGCAACGCAGCCCAGACAGCTCATAGGACCCACGCATACATCATCCTTCAACTGTTCAAGCCACCCCTAGCCCTCCCAACGATTCAACTCCAGCTTTAACCATTTCTCTCTATTTTGGAAAGCAACCACCCAACCAAATCGCCACCCCACCTGCACTCCATTTGGATAATCTGTTCCACAACATTTTGCCAATTCACACATTTTAGAAGTACTACCAATGCGAACTTAATGATGCAAATCAAAATTAATTGTTTGTTGATTGGTGGTAGCATTAGAACACATGACCACCCTTTGGTAATTACCATAATGCTGCTTCTCTGGGAACAATTTGGTCATGCATAGATCTAGCATGGCAATTAAGAGAGCCCTTCATGGCATCCATCTCCGTTCCTTCATCGGATCCCACGCTGAAAATAATCATCTCTCCGCCCGGAACAACCACGGAATGCTACCAATCAAAGAAAGAATTCACTTAGCGATCGGTCAAGCTGTCCATTAAATGCTATTAATAGATTTACCATACTTCACTTTCAGGTGCTGGTTGGGCTATCTTCATCGGGTCTTAAATAGTGTTTTTGCTTCTCTCCCTCTCTCTCCAAAAGAGAATGGCAACTTGACCGCCTCGCAGGATAGAAGCTTCGCCGGTAATGGTACCGGAGATATTTTAATGTTATCACAGAACATGGACATTGAGAGAGTGACGTGGCAGTGGTTAGTCTGTCAACCTCCGGAAAACGTTTCTCATGGGGCTCAAATTGGTCGTAGTGGATGTTGACAGCCGAACTGCAAGACAATGAGCTCCAGCTCGGCTACTTTGCCCAACTCACGTGAACAAACTTGCACATATTGGTTTTTATTCCGGAGAGGTTTGAAATAGCAGGTTTATTGGTATCTTACAAAAAAAAAAAAAAATCATCTAAAGTGGATATTTTTTCAGGATTTTTTTTCCCTCGTGATGAAGGGAGGCTTAGCCATCCAATATTTATTCAGTTGAGATTTTTTCCAGAAAAATGGTTGGATCGCCACTACACGTTTCATTAGAAATATAATGTGTACAAAAGTTGGGAAAGAGGAGGAAGATCAGGGCAACAAAAAGAATGGCGGAGCCGGTCCACTATGATCAAAATTGTAAAGCCTCAAGTAGGACTTCCTCAATGACTTTTGCTAATTAATATAATAGTTTGCTGTTACTATTAATAATCCAATATAAATGAAAGGGATCTATTGGTTTCGAAGAGATAGATGGACATGAAATTTAAAGAATTGAAGAAAAGTATACCTACAATAAACTAGAAATTTATGTGTGGCAACTCAACCAAGTTGGCTCATATGCTTGCTCGAGTTGAACACGAGAGTCAGGATGGTTTGGATACTTATCAGACAATGCACGTCAAACGGGGCTTGGGCAAGGTTAACAACCCGTAGCTGGAGCTTTGCTTCAAAAATTTGGATCATTCACTGAAAGAACCAACTTTGAGCATAATCAACGGGCTTAATGGGACATGAGAATAATTACCATAAAATTATTATTATATCTGTTACTCCTGATCTCCTTGTTTGAGATCGGTCATCGAGATAGATATGGCCGTGGTAGAGACCACCGCTGGAGCTTCGCCCAAATACCTGCAAAGAAGTTCTCATCAGATGGCGTTCTTCGGTGAAGACCCTCTGATGCTCAAGTTAGGAAATGGAGAACAATGAGAGAAGAAAGCAATGAGTTGATTACGTATCTTGGAGGATCTTGGAGCCTTTATTTATAGGAGAGGAATTAGAGTCGTATCTATCTCGGAGTCCTGATAATTTCTGGATTTGTCCCACAGATTGATTCAGATAAGATAATTTTTTTATGGAAGACTCAATCATGGAGAAATTCTATTTTATCTGGACTTTTTCAATTTGAAGAGGAGACGGATCTGGTGAGAAGCTTAGCTCGACCGCGGACGAGCTATAATAGATCGTTTGGAACCAAGGTTCTGGAGTCTGTGAAGCAAGTGTTGGACCTCAAGTTGGCTGAGTTTGGTCGGAAATGTATGAGTTATGGTAGGACGTCTGAGATTGGTTGGCGATGTATGAGCTATGGTAGGTCGTCTGAGATTGGTCGGCCATGTATAAGCTATGGTAGGTCGTCTAAGATTGATCGGTCGTGTATGAGTTATGGTAGAGTGTTCGAAGATGAGGTGAACTAGAATTAGGTTGAGTAGAAACTGCGGCCAACTCGGTAGGTCATGCTTGGCGATCTTCATCTGTCGTATATCTATAATCTAATAATCATTATCTTTCATAGCTCGGCCAGTGCTGAGGACGTAAAAGCTGAGGTTAAGATATAGATCCACAACAGATGCCCTCCACTCTCGAAGTCGAGCTATCCATAGATCGATCGAAAAGAGTACCAATTTGAGATTGAAGCTGATCTAATCTCGTCGAGCTGCGTTGATACGTGTCGAAGATCGGCTTCCTGAGGTGAACCGTCTTCAAATCTAGACTGTTGATTTCTCAGATCCGCAGGAGCCACATCTTAACCAATCAGAGGCTGGCATTTGTCGAGCATCGATGGGGGAGATAAATCGACAGTAGATCGAGGTCGTCCCGATCTTTATAAATAGGGCCGTTGTAACTTCATTTTTACTGCTTCTACTATTCAGAGGGGGAACTCTGTCATTTTGCATTTTTTGAAGATTTTGCTCGATCGAGGCTGATCTGGGGCTTGTATCAAGATAACCAAATTGCCGGCCTAATCAATTCATGACAAACGTCAAGGATCCGTGCCACTGATGTCTCAATCAGTTGATTTGAATCGTCGAATATGAGTTTTCGTGTTGAGCTGACGATGGTCAATCGTGAGCTACCAAATGATGTTCATCCACGGTGGCAACCTGAATCGTCATTAGATCAGGTCTGTCCTATTTTTATAAACAGCCAATTGTTGTTGCTAGGGCCTCCACCACTTTGCCGCTTTCCTCTTTTTGAGCTCGAAAAGTAATTTCTGAGTGATTTTCGATGAACCTCTGGTGATCGCTGTCGGTTGATGCATTCATCCTCGATGTAGCCGAACTCCATTGTTCTCGGATATAGCCAAACTCCAATCTCCAAATTCGAAGTCCTGTCCCTTGGCCAGCACGGTCGTTGAATTTTTGTAGACCTCTTTCTTTTCTAATTCACTTAGAAATATCCGGAGATGAGCGCATCAAGCTCGTCTTCGACTTTCTTGGTCTTCGGCCAGAGGGTCGGTCGAAGTCAATCCCTTCTATGTTGGTTCCTCCTCGGATAGATCTGAGGTCGAAGAGGAAGTCCAGTCCTTGAAGGCTAAGTTGAAGTTGATGGAAACTGAGGTCGCACAAGCTCGGAGCTAGGCTGAAGCTTGGCTAACTGAAGGGCTTCAGTCGGTGATAAGTCAATGGGAGAAGAAACTTGAGCAAGAAAGGTGGTCACCATGGAAGCTTTCTGCTCTTTTGAAGAGTTCATTAGTGTTGG
>KE504879.1:544430-561945 GCA_000441515.1 Elaeis oleifera | reverse complement strand
ATTCGAGTGCTCCATTTCTGTTGAAGCAGAGTACTGACTTGAGCGTCGGAGGTCTTGCCGGAGCACCCCAACTCCGGTTTAGACTTCTCTTGCAGGTCCCGACGGCGGGCGTGATCCCCTCGACTCCAGCTTCTCCGGTGTCAGCGAAATTTTGCACCAATAATTAGGATAAAGCTGGAGTTCGCTTAGGAGTCATACGTATAGAGCCTTGCTGATCATAAGACTAGGGTACGACGTCCTTTTTCGGACATCGACTTCAACTTGCTGGACACTGACGACGAGGATGGCAAAGATAGAGGTGAGGTGGAGAGAGCTGAAGAAGATGCTTCTGCCCCCAGTCCTTGCCTACAGTCGAGACTTTCGAGCTAGGAGCTCCCTCCGAGCAAGGTGCCCCTGCTCCAGTTGAAGCTTAGGATTTTTTTTTCTTGCTTCTTTTTGTAATTAGGTTAGGATATATCTGAAGACCGATCTTTTGTAATTGAGTTCGATCTTTAGAGAATTTTATTCTTGTCTTTGGTATTTAAGGATTTTGTTTGAAGTTACATTGAGCTTCATTTAAAGTTTGGTGCGTTATCGTCCGTTTTGTCTCAGTCTGAAATAAAGTGTTTTGCGATAGGCATCGGCTTTTGCCAACCTTCGATGTCAATATTCAAGGTTTTGCAATAGGAGGAAGAGCATCGTAGCCAATTGGCATTTTAAGGTCTTTGGAGGATGTCCGTTGGCCGATGTTAGCTTTTACTGATCTCCCACTCAACCTATCTGAGGATGAGGAGTGTACGGAGGTTAAGTGGAGATGCGTACCACTCCTTGACTATGATCGAGGAGCACACGATGAAAATCGAGTGGAGAACTGTATGACGATGTGTATCGCTTTTCGACCATGGTCGAAGAGCATGCAATGGAGACCCGCATGGAGATGCGTACCTCTTCTCGATCGTGGCCGAGGAATGCATGTCGGAGAATCGCATGGAGAACACATTTCAATCCTCGATCGTGGTCAAGAAGCGCATGTTTGGAGAACCGCATGGAGAACATATTTGATCCTCGATCATGATCGAAGAGCGTGTGTTTGGAGAACCGCATGAAAATACGTTCGATCTTCGATCATGACCGAGGAGGACATGTTTGGAGAACCATATGGAGAAACATATGGAGAACACATTTCGATCCTCGATCGTGACAGAAGAGTATATGTTTGGAGAACCGCATGGAGAACACATTTCGATCCTCGATCATGGTTGAGGAGTGCGTGTTTGGAGAACCATATGGAGAATATGTTCTAATCCTCGGCCATGGTTGAGGAGCACATGTTTGAAAAATCGTATGGAGAACCACATGGAGAACACATTCTGATCCTCGATCATGGCTGAGGAGCGCATATTTGGAGAACTACATGGAGAATACATTTCGATCCTCGATCGTGATCGAGGAGCGTGTGTTTGGAGAACCATATGAAAAATACGTTTCGATCTTTGGTCATGGTCGGGGAGTGTGTGTTTAGAGAACCACATGGAGCATGGAGAACATATTCCGATCCTTGTTTGTGGCCGAGGGGCATGTGTTTGGAGAACCGCATGGAGACGTATTCCGCTCAACTCGTCCGTGGATGAGGAGTGCATGTTGGAGATTCGGATTGCAGATCTACATATAAAGAATGAAAGAACTTGCTGGATTGGCTCATGTTCTAGTTATTTTGCCTCTAGTCAACCTTCCCAAGTAAATCTTTTTCACTTCACCCTTCGAAAGTCGGGCTTCAGGAGTTTGATCTCTGGGAGCTCGGCTTTTGGAGTTCGGTCTTTCGGAGGTCGGCCTTTTGGACTCAGCATTTAGAAGCTCAGTCTTTTGAAGATCGGTTTTTGGAAGGTCGGCCTTTGGAAGCTTGGTCTTGTGGAAGCTTGGCGTTGTGGACGTTCGGCCTTTTGGAGATCGATTTTTGGAAGCTCAGTCTTTGAAAGATCGGCCTTTAGGAGTTTGACTTTTTGAAAGCTCGGCCTTCTAGATGTTTGACCTTTTGGACACTGGCCTTTTGAGAGCTCGACTTTTGGAAGGTCAGCTTTTAGAAGCTCGGCTTCAGTCTTATTCTTCACCTCGGCTTGGTGAAGTGCATTGGGCTTGATAGCTCAGCCTCTTTTTCACCTTGGATCAGTCTAGATTTTCACCTCAACCTTTGGCTTGGTAGCTCGGCCTAGATCTTGATCTTCATCTTGGCTCTGTATTTACCTTGATTTTATGCCTGATAGCTCAGCCTCAGTCTTGATCTTTATCTTGACCTTGGCCTTGGATTTTACTTTGGCTCAATCTTGATTTTCACCTTGACCTTTGGCTTGATAGCTCGGCCTTTGATCTTCACCTCGACTCTGTATTCACCTCGGCTTTGATTTTATGCTTTACCTCGGCCTCGGTTTCAAGCACTCGTGAATCTGTGGACCTTTTTAGGGGTGGGAGGTATTTCAAGCTCTTCTTCGTGACCTTTTTTAGGGGCGGGAGGTGTTTTAGGGGCTGGAGGTGACTAGTGGGGAGCTCTCTCTTTTCGAAATAGAACCTCGAAACTAGTCGAGGCCCTTCCTCTAGCGCCAAACATTGCTCCTGATTTCTCCATCTGAGGTCAGCTGTCGAGGTAAATGTGACCGAGGTGGAGACCGTCGTTGGAGCTTCGCTCGAACACCTGTAAAGAAGTCCTCATCGGATGGCGTTCTTCGGTGAAGACCCTCCGACGCTCAAGTTAGGAGATGAAAATAATGAGAGGAGAGAGTGAGGGTTGATTGCATACCTTGGAGGGTCCCGAGGTCTTTATTTATAGGGGAGGAGTTGGAGTCGTATCTATCTCGGAGTCATGATAATTTTTAGATTTATCACATAGATAGATTTGGATAAGATATTTTTTTTCATGGAAGACTCGATCATGGAGAAATTCTATTCTATCTGGACTTTTTCAATTGGAGTGAGAGATGGATCTAGTGAGGAGCTTAGCTCGATCATGGATGAGCTATAATAGATCATCCAGAATCAAGATTTTGGAGTTCATAAAGCAGGTGTTGGATCTCAAGTTGGTTAGATTGGTCGGCCATGTATAAGCTATGGTGGGTCGGTTGAGATTGGTTGGCCATGTATGAGCTATGGTAGATCGTCTGAGATTGGTCGGTAGTGTATGTGTTGAAAAATATGTCCTAAAGTCAATCATCTATCTACAAACGATTGTACTCTTTATAAATTATATATAAATTATAAATTAATAAAAATTATTTGACAATTTCATCATAAATTTTTGCATCTTCCTTATTAAACTCTTATGTTATGATGAGGTCCTTAGAATTACTTTCAATCGATAAAAGAGATTTTATCGTGTAGTTCTTAAATTTTTTCGTGACCAAATGATACATTATTACTAGGACAATAACATATATCAAGTATAGATCGTTGTATGTCATATAGGTTGGTTATCTTCATAATCAAGGAGTGTGGAGACACTGGTATAGCATGCAGATGAAATGTAAGAGTATATTTACATTGAATATGACCAAACTACAGAGCACTCTACTGTCAAGAGTAGCTCGTGAAGGATATGGATATAAGTATTTCTTTGATCTGAAATCACTACCGTGACTTACAAGCAATTCACTGTGCTTTGTGCTGAACTAGTTAAATTTTAATTCAGTGATGGAAGATCTTTAGACACAGTCAAGTACTTGCAAAGTCTATATGTAAGTCAAGATGGGATTGACCATTCTTGATTTCAGGAGACAGTGCTACATTGTATTTCAATTTAGTAAAATCTTGGTCAGAATAATTTTTGTGAGGAGTCACAAGATTTATAAGGTTGAGATACAAATCAGATGTACTAATTAAGAGTTGACAGTTTAACTCTGAAGTCATCCTAAGTATTGAGGATTAAAGGGATGAATTATACGGTAATCCTATGCTAAAGATTCTTGAATGTTGCTTTACAATCATTTGGCCTATTCGGACGTTGGGTATCATTGCTAGATGGTCACTTTGATTAGTGTAAGAATTTATTTTATGCTACCGACTTAGATTCGATCATATGGGGTCGCACACAATAGAGTTTCTGTCTGATTATATGGCTGATCAACGATTGAGAATTATTTAAGAATATAATCGTCAATATAATTGATGATTAACTTTATGCAAAGGTTACGATAAATTAATTTACTAATAGTTAGTAAATTATAGGAGGATAAATTACTAATTAGATTACTGATTAGCTCAATTTGATTAAGCTAGGAGGTTCGGATTAAATCTAATTGAATTGGATTCGATTAGGTTATAAGATGATCTAATCGCTAAGGAAGATTAATTTCTGATTTGATCAAGACTTGAGCTCGATTAATTTTGATTGGATTAAGATTTAATCGAGTTCATTTGATGCCTAATTAGATTAGATTAATTATCTAATTGGATCTAACCTAATTTGATTTGGATGAGAATCAAATTGGATCGAATGGAAATTCAAATGGGTTTGAATTTCAAACCTTGCGTCAACTCCTCTTCTCCATGCCATGTTTCTCATTGCAAAATCTGATTTTGCATGAGAAAACTCCACGCCATAGCTCTCTTGTCACCCTCCTTGTGGATAAGATTAGGTTAGTTTGAATTGAATTCAAATGGGATTTGAATTTGAGTTTAAACTAATATTTATCCCATCTCCTCTAACTATCTCATTGCCCACCATAAAAGATCTTTTGTTTTGTGCGACAAAAGAGAGGATTACCTTGAAAATATTCCTGAGTGGGGTGTGAAATAGAGAGTGGGGGTAGGCCTTCTATGCGTGAAATGGAGGAAAGTAGTTTCTTCTTGGGCATGAGTCTTTAGACATGGGCTCCCTAGGGTAAGTGATCTAGGGTTTGGGTGAGTGGAAAATAAGAGAGAAGAAAAGTTCTCCTTCCACCACTACTTCATCCTCCTGACCCATCTTCATCTTTGAAAAATCTATGAAATTCGAAGAAGGAATATGATCAGCCATCAAGAGGTCTTTGAGAGGAGCTAGCACTTTAATGAGATCGATCAGCAATAGGGCTTCGTGTGGACATCCTGTAGAGATCGGACATTCTATGCGGCTATTGCACATCAGGAAGAATCTTAAATCCATAAAAATCAGTTGTGGTGGTCGTCAACCCACACTTAAATATCGAGTTTTGAACTCAGTTTAGTTGTAGATGTGATCTACTGTTGTATTGATATGATCTATGCTTGCTGATTTTTCGATTTTAGATTTCATATATGCATTATATCATACTATAGATCCTATCATAGGCTGATTTTTAGATCTGATCTTATGCGTGATAGATTAATAAGATTAATCTAAATATTGTTTGCTATGATTTATTTCAAAAAAATAAAATGCATGAATGAAATCGTCTGCTATTTTTCTTCAATGGTATCAGAATCTAGGTTCGTTTTGACATGAATATATATGCATATAGGTACAAAATTTAATCTATTTTATATGTGATATGTTAGATTAGATGTCTTAGTAGCCTAGCACTTAGATTAAGTTAATCACCATGGCCATCCGATCATAAGAGGAAGCAGAGATTAAAGTTCTTCTCTTATCCAATCGACGGATTCTCTTATGACGTATAGGGGTGTCACTGTAATCATATCTCATGAAGAAGAATAGTGATTTTTTTTAAAAATTATTTTAATCATTGTAAATAAAATCTAGAATCATAAATAAGTTTAGATTAGATCTAAAATAGATTTATGATTGATTTTATTACTGTTTATGCAAAATAATCTGATCTAAAATTTTGCAATGTATTGCTAACTCGCCTGACGAGTCGACTCGATTTCAATTCGAGTCGACTCGAGGCCCTGATGAGTTGACTTATCTCCCACATGAGCCGACTCATTTATGCAGATTGAGAAAATAATTTCTGTTTGTTACAGTTGAGCCGGCTCTATCTCAGAGTCGAGTCGACTCACTATGATGAGTTGACTTGATCCAGGATGAGTCGACTTAAATTTTTGAACGAAATTACTTTGCATGAAATTTAATGTGAAATAGTTTACATTTGAAAATACTTTAATTATTAACCAAAATCCATGTTGATTCTATACTTAATTGAGAATTAAGAGTTGAATGCATAGATCTAGAATTGTGAATTTAAAATCTAATGACATTACATAAAATATGGGACTATGGGTTAGCTCGAATCAGGTCCTTTAACTGGATTAAACCTAGAATAGAAATCCAATAAATAATAGACTAAACTGAGCAGTTGATCAAATCTAATCAAAAATTGATTCAGATTAAGTCAAATCTTCTATTGATCAAATCTCAATAATTGTAGTTGATCAAGTCCACTATTTTGATTTATCAAATAGACCTGATTGTGGCTCTGTGGTCAAGCCCATGTCACGATACTGACCAAATTGAAACTGATAAACCAATTGGTGTCTAAGGCAAATAGTTGAAAAAGATTTTTAATTGGGACTATTCTCTTTTCTGATCAATTACATTGGTGTCTAAAGAAGAAACGAGGATCCTTCTGCCTTTTTTCATTTATCTGGCCAATGTGATGAATCTGATTTTGATTAGATCGCTTAGTGATTTGAGTTGACCCATGCCATTAAGGTAAATCGGTATGACTAATTTAGATGCCCTTGAACCAGCTTAGTCACTAGTCCTCTTCAAAGACTTGGTGAAGTCAGTGGGAGGATTGTTGATTGCTGGTTAATCTCTTCTCTTAATTCTAAATTATTTAACTAAATCTTCTAAATTATTAGGTTCTTAAATAAATAGTTATGGAGATAACTAGATCATTACCTCGCATTAAGGTGGATGGTAATGGGTCCAATAGTCTAGATAAACATTAGAGGTGCCTTCCACTTGATGTTTATTTGGATATTGAAATTATCATTCATTATATGATGACTCTATTATACTATCTGATAAATGGTTGGATTGACCAGAGCTTTTCTCGGATCTAATCATTTATTAGTTAGATTCATTGAGTATGTTCATGTTAATGGTTGGATCTAATTAGGACTTTCAGTGGAGCCTCCTTCCACCTGCTGAAGAGGTGCCTAGAGTAAAATTATTACTAAAATTATTTAGAAAAATAATTGATCAAGAACCTACCACAGATGCATATGGGTTGGTCGAGTCTTCCTCCGATATGTATGCAGTCTATGTGGATTCTAGTACCTACTAAGGGATTAAAGTAATTTCTCAAATTAGAAGTAGAGGCTATCAATTCGTATAAAATAGTGAGAGAATCTTTAGACTAAAGTCTAAGTCTTTATGATTAAATAATTCATATACTAATAGGTCTTTATTTTTTTCAGTAATGATGAGTACTTTGTCGCTCTACTCATTGATAGACAGTGATAAGCTTATGTGATCTAATTTCGATAATTGATATCGAAAGCTGAAAATTATTTTAGAGCATGAAAAGATTTTATATATCCTTATAGATCCTACATCTGAAGAGCCTACTCCCAATGCACATGCGAAGGTTAGAGACACTTATCAGAAGCGATCAATGACCGTATGACAGTACATTGTATAATGAGGGCTGCTATGAATAATAAATTTAGTTATAAATTTGAGGATGCTCAGCTAGAGGAAATGCTTCAAATGTTGAATAAGTCTTTTGGCACCCCTGAGGGTGCATCCTCAGTGGAGTGTTGGTCCTTTGAGAGAGGAAAGAAAAGAAGGTGCAGAAGTATCGTGCTGGGGCTTCTAAGCCTAATCAGACCAAAAAGTTCAAAAGCAGATCAGAGTCAAGCAGAATGCTTTTGTACAAGAAGCTGGGACACTGAAAGAGGAATTATCCTCTATATCTAGCTTTTCTTAATCCGAACAGGCCCATCAAGAGAAATAAGCAAATGGTTGCTAGATAAGATACTTATACAATAACACCTTATAATTTTCTGTCTATGATACTACTATCTGGATATTAGATACTGAAAGTCCGATTTATATTAGCAATTCATTGCAGAAACTTCAAGTTAGTAGAAGTTTGAGAAGGGCGAACGATTCCTGAATATTGAAGATGGAAGATTTATTCAGTTCTCAATTCAAATATCATTATTTAGATAATTATTATTATTATCCATTTTTCTTATGAATGTAATCTTTGTATGCCTTTTCGTCAAAGAAGGTTATAATCTTTCAATAAAAGAAATTTTTATGATATCATTATGAATGGTGTCACAGTCATGCTTGGATAATTAAAAATAATACTTATATTTTATCATAATCTGTTAGTGTAATGTACACGTCAAACAAATATCCTAGATTAGATAATATCACAGATGCCTATCTTTGGCATTGTCGGCTCGATCATATAGACAAGAATAGGATAAACAGGTTAACCAAAGAGAGAATTCTCGATATCAATGATTGTGAATCATTGTTGATCTGTGAGTCCTGTCTTCTTGAAAAGATGATTAAGTCACCCTTTACTAGAAAGGATGAGCAAACCAGTGATATTTCTGAGTCTAGTATATACTGATGTATGTAGATTTATGAACACGAGCACCAGAGGAGGGTATAATTATTTCATTACCTTCACTGACGATCTATCTAGGTATGCATATATCTATCTTATGAAGCATAAGTTTGAATCATTTGAAATATTTAAATGATTCCATAATGAAGTAGAAAATAAACTGAGACGAATATTAAAACTCTTCAGTCAGATTGAGAAGGTGAATACCTTTCCAATGAGTTTTTGATATATCTAAAAGAGAATGAGATTCTCTTACAATGGACCTCTTTTGGGATACTACAACACAATAGGATATTAGAAAGGAGGAATCAAAATTGTTAGACATGCTCGAATATCCATGTTGGGTTTGCAAGTCTGTCAGTCTTCTTTTAGGGTCATGCTCTTGAGACTGCTTATTATGTTCTGAATAGGATTCTGAGCAAATCAGTCGCAAAAACTTCATATAAGATATGGACTGGGTGTAGGCTGATACTCTCTTACCTTAGGATTTGGGATTATCCGACTTATGTTAAGCATTTGCAACCGATAGCTTAGACCCTAATCCGATAAGTGTTCTTTTCTAGGATACTCCAAAGAAACTAGAGGATATTATTTCTACCATACTGATGAACAAAAGATATTCGTGAGTAATAGGATAGTCTTTTTAGAAAAAATTTTTAGTAAAGGAACTAATGCCACTAAGGTTGAACTTGATGAAGTTCGACGGATAGAAAAATCGACACAAACAAGTGAAAATATAGAATAGGATTTGATTAGATCAAATCCGGAGCCCATTGTAGATGCACGTTTGAGGAGATCTAATAAAGTACTGCATTAGCTGGACAGATACTATGATTTCTTAGTTCGGAATGATGATTTGTTGAACTTGATAAAATAATGAGGATTCGATCACCTATATGGATGTATGTAAGATCCGATTCTGATAAGTGACTTGAAGCCATGAATCCGAAATGGAGTCCATGAAGATCAATGATGTATGGACACTCGTTAATCCATCTAAAGGGATAAAATTCATAGGGTGTAAGTAGATTTTCAAAGAAAAAGAGCATAGACGAAAGATGGAGATCTATAACATCTGTTTGATTATTAAGAGATATCGTCAATGTTATGGTATTGACTATGATAAGATATTTTCTCCTATGGTAATGCTTAAGTCCATTCGAATTATGCTTGTGATAGCGGCACACCTTGATTACGAAATCTGACAAATGGATGTTAAAATCACTTTTCTAAATGGAGAGTTGGAAGAAGAGATGTATATGATATAACCTAAAGGGTTCACATCCACAGATGAATCAAAGATGTGCAAGCTTCAGAGATCCATTTATGGATTGAAACAGGCATCTTGAAGTTGAAACATACGTTTTGATAAGATGATCAAAATGTATGGTTTTGTTAAGAACGGAGAAGAACCACATATCTATAAATAGACTAATGATTCTGTAATCGTATTCTTTGTATTGTATGTGGATGACATTCTCTTAATTAGGAATAATATTCTTACATTACAGGGTATAAAAGTTTGGCTGTCATCTCAATTCTTCATGAAAGATTTGAGAGAAGCATTCTACATCTTAGAGATGAAGATCTATAGAGATAGATCTAAAAGGTTGCTTAGGCCGGTTGTCCCAGTCCACATATATTGATACTGTGCTGAAACGATTCAGCATGATAAATTTTAAGAAGGGCTATCTTCCGATAGGCTATAAAATTTTTCTCTCTAAGAAGGATTGTCCGACAACACAAGAGAGAGTGTGTATGAGTAGAATTTCATATACCTTGATAGTGGGATCTATTATGTACGCTGTGACATGTACGAGATCGGATATTGTCTACTCACTAGAAGTAGTGAGTAGGTATCAGTCTGATCAGGATAAGAATCATTGGAAGGTTGTAAAAATTATTCTTAAGTAATTAAGAAATAGTAAGGACCAATGGCTCATTTATGGAGACTCTGACTTAAAACTTATGGGATATATTGATTTCACTTTTCAATCAAATCACGATGATAGTAAAGTATGTTAGGTTATATCTTTATCTTGAATGGTGGAGCGATCTGTTGAAAGAATTTCAAGTAGCACACAGTAGCTGATTCTGTTTATGAGGTGAAGTATATCATGGCATCCAATGCTGCCAAGGAAGTTGTTTGATTGTGAAAGTTCATCGATGAGCTTGGAGTGGCACCCTCCGTTGATGGTCCTGTTCTGCTAAATTGTGATAGCACTGGAGCCATAGCTCAAGCGAAAAAATCGAAGTCTGATTAGAAAATCAAACACATTCTGCATTGCTATCACCTTACTCATGAGATCGTGGATCGAGGTGACGTCGAGCTTTAGAAGATCGACAGAAAGGAGAACTTGACCGACCTATTTACTAAAGTCCTCGAAATCAAGGAGTTCAATGATCACAAGTAGAAGATGGGTATTAGATACTATTCCGATTGACTTTAGTCCAAATGAGAGTTATTGAAAAATATATCCTAAAGCCAATCGTCTATCTGTAAATGATTGCGCTCTTTATAAATTGTATATAAATTATAATTAATAAAATTATTTGATAATTTCATCATAAATCTTTGCATCTTTTTATTGAACTCTTATTTTATGATGAAGTCCTTAAAACTACTTTTAATCGATAAAGAAAGATTTATTGTGTAGTTCTTAAACATATTCGCAATCAAACGATACGTTATTACTAGGACGATAACGTCTATCAAGTATAGGTCGTTGTGTGCTATATGGATTGGTTGTTCTTGTAACCAAGGAGTATGGAGATATTGGTATGGCATGTAGGTGAAATATAAGAGTATATTTACACTGAACGTGATCAAACTGTGGAGCACTCTGCTGTTAAGAGTAGCTTACGAAGGATATGGGTATAAGTGTCCCTCCGACTTGAGATCACCATGGTGACTTGTAAGCAACTCACTGTACTTTGGTATCAGATTATCTGAATTTTTAATTCAGTAACGGAAGATTTCTGGGCACAGTTAAGTACTTGCGAAGTCTGTGTGTGAGTCAAGATGGGATTGATCGCTCTTGATTTCAGGAGATAGTGCTGCATTGTATTTCAATTTAGTAAAATCTTTATTAGGGTAATCTTTGTGAGGAATCACAAGATTTATAAGGTTGAGACACAAATCGGATGTACCGGTTAAGAGTTGATAGTTTAACTCTGAAATTATTTCGAGCATTGAGGGTCAATAGGATGAATTATACAGTAACTATATGCCAAAAGTTCTTGAATGTTGCTTTACTATCATTCGGTCTATCCAGACGTCGGGTATCATTGCTAGATGGTCATTTCAATTAGTACAAGAATTCATTTCTGTGCTACCGACTTAAGTTCAAACCTATAGGATTACACACAATAGAAGTTTCTGTCTGATCAGATGGCTGATCAACGATTGAGAATCGTTCAAAGGTATAATCGTCAATATAATTGATGATTAACTTTATGCAAAGGTTGCGATAAATTAATTACTAATAGTTAGTAAATTATAGGAGGATAAATTAGTAATTAGATTGCTGATTAGCTCAATTTGATTGAGTTATGAGATTCAGATTAAATTTAATCGAATTGGATTCGATTAGGTTTAATCCAATTAGATTATAAGATGATCTAATCGATAAGAAAGATTGATTTCTAATTTGATCAGGACTTGGGCTTGATTAATTGCTGATTCGATTAGGATTTAATCGAGTTCATTTGGTGCCTAATTAGATTATGTTAAGTTATCTAATTGGGTCTAATCTAATTTGATTTGGATAAGAACCAAATTAGATTGAATGAAAATTCAAATGTGTTTGAATTTCAAACCTTGCATCAACTCCTTTTCTCCACTCCATGTTTCTCATCGCAAAATCTAATTTGCATGAGAAAAACTCCACGCCATAGCTCTCTTGTTGCCCTCCCTCTGGATAGGATTAGATTAGTTAGAATTGAATTCAAATGGGATTTGAATTTGAGTTTAAACTAATCTTTGTCCTATCTCCTCTAACTATCTCATCGCCGACCATAAAAGATCTTTTGTTTTGTACGACAAAGGAGAGGATTATTGTGAAAATATTCTTGAATGGGCGTGAAACAGAGAGCGTGGGCGGGCCTTTTGTGTGTGAAACAGAGGAAAGTAGTTTCCTCTTGGATGTGAGTCTTCAGGCGTGGGCTCCCTAGGGTGAGTGATCTAGGATTTTAGGTGAGTGGAAAACAAAGAGAGAAGAAAAGTTCTCCTCCTTCCTTCCACCACTACTTCAGTATGAGCTATGGTTGGTCGTCTGAGATTGGTCAACCATGTATAAGCTATGGTAGGTCGTCCGAAGACGAGGTGAACCAGAATTAGGCTGAGTAGCAACTGCAGCCAACTCGATAGGTCGTGTCTGGCGATCTTCATCTGTCATATACCCATAATCTGATAGTCATTATCTTCCATAGTTTGGCCAGTGCCGAGAATGTAAAAGCCGAGGTCAAGGTACAGATCCACAATAATACCTTATTTCATTAAACCATTATATGATTTTTTTTTTTTGTTGCGGAATAAGAGGTCATATTTTCATTATTTTACTATGAACAATAAAAGGAGCACCTCTCAAGGTCTCAACGAGGAAACAGCATCAAGATTGGTTGGCTGAAATTTGGTTTTTCTAAAGGAGTTTATACTTGTCATGGGCCTGGGCGAGTTTGGATTGCCAGTTTGTGGTCCACCATAGGCCTGATTGGTCGTGTCCTAAGATCGGCATAATAAAGTATTAGTGCTTTCTTGCCAAGTCCATCAATATCAATTTGCAGAGCATCCTCTTTTCCAGAGGAATTTAACTGATAAGCTTGCTAAATTTATCTGCATCAAATTTTTGTGCTCCAGTGCTCATGTGCACCCTTCACCTATGCATTCCCTCACCGAAAGCAAGATACTTGCAAATGGAGCTGATCATGGGTTACGTTTGGACATACAAAATGTTAAATTTAAATAGACCCGGTCTAAAGTCTGACAAAAAATGAACATAGTTTAAGCTGGAGGGCCAACCGATGATTAGCTAAAGGATGATATCTGTGAAGACATCATATATCAAAAATATTTTAAATACTATTAAATTTATCACAAATTGTTGACCATTTTCCTATTAGTTTAAGTTTTTAAAATCAATTTATAACTCAATATGATATCAGAGCTTAGATTCATCGGAGGCAATTGACTGGTTAGCCCTCCATGTTCATTCGCTCGGTCGTCGCATATGAATGAGGGGGTGCGACAGTGCTACGCAATACATATTATTAACATATGGGCTTGGGGAAAAATTTAGAAATCCCCAAGTCTCCAAAACCCCAGCAAAGACAAAAAGGCAATGTTTCTGGTAGTAAATGTTGGTTAGAAGTAGAAACTGAACGACTGACAACATTCACTCCTAGCAGATGCTGGTGGAACAGCTCTCACTGAATTCTAATGGCCATTTTGGTCAACAAAATTCAGAAACCAAGTTGCCCAGAGGCACTATTAAATGCTGATCAAATTCACTAGGCCAAGATGACTTCCTCGAATCCTTTTGGAGAATTGGGAAGTAATATGCACACTGCCTTATTGTGGATCAAATAATAAAACCAACAACCAGTGGTCCAACCGCTTATAGTAGAGAAGACCACCAGTCATGGATCTCTGCTATCACAATCATAGGACAACAATCTCAGTTGGATAAGAATCATCACAAGCTATGAAAAAGGAAGAGAGTACAATGAGAAAAAAGAGTGAAAACCTCCTAGCCTAGCATGGGGAAATCATATCTTGTCACAAGCCCTACAATAGTTCTACATGTCACACAAACACACACAACATAATCCACAACCATAAAATTACAGTATCCCATCTGCTTACACACCGATCATAAAGAGTTCTGCAAACAAGACTGACTCCTCAAAACCATACCTCCATTCTACTTCACCTCTTCCAAACTAGGAGTGAGGAAGAAAATGTCATCAAGCCGGTCATTTGTAGGTGAATTTCCTCCATAAACAAGCAATCCCTCCTTGCCTTCTATCTTTCCACAGGAGAATGCACACCAGCCACGGGGCCCTGGCAAATCACTGGCATCAGAGAAGTCCTTCAACTTCTTCCAAGCATTTGTCTCTGTATCCAGCGCAAAGACCTCAGCAGAGAACTTCCCGGCACCAAGGTGCCCCAGATCACTTGGGTCGATCTCACCACCATATATAATCACATACTTTCCAATTCCTGCAGTAGAAAACACACTCCGAGGGCTTGGTTTGTCCCCACTAGTCTCAACTAGCGTCCACTTCTCACTGATAGGATCAAAGCAGTGCACATCATCAAGCTCCACGCCAGAGAATCCATAGACAACCCATATCTTCCCTCCGGCAACAGCTAGCCCAGGGCCGCCTCGAGGGTGACAACTCTCATCGGGTGATGGCAACTGGATCCACTGTCGATCACTTATGTCGTATGCCCAGAGGTCATTTAGCCGGCCAGCATTACCACAGCCACCGAAGATGTACACTCTCTGCTCATCAGCTGCCAACGAGTGGTAGCTCCGGTGGGCGGTCCCACTTCATCAGATGAAAGTAGCATCCATACATTAGTGCAAGTGTCAAAGGAGTAGAGCTCATTGAGCTCCTTGTGTTCCAAGTCTCGACCACCAAAGATGTAGATGGTAGTGCCAATGGCAGCCATTGTGACACCCACTCGTGGTGGTGGGATGTCACCTACAGCAGCTGCAACGGACCAAGTCTGGTTCTCGAGATCGAAGACATGGAGCTTGTTGTCCACAGGGATACGGGGACTAAACTCGCCCCCAAAGGCATAAGCCTTGTGGCCTACAACCGTGATGGCATGAGAACTTCTTGCGCCAGGTCCAGTTCCTTCTGTGCTAGCTGATGATATATAAAAAAATTCAGCAGATATTATCATTCACCATCAATTAGCAAATAATTAATTCTAGAACTTAAGGGAGCACTTTAGAGTTTTTCAGCAAAAGACACACTTTGAAGCTTCTTTTTTAATACTTTCTTTCTTCTTTTAAAACCCAGATTCAGGTTTCAGCTGTACACTTCTAAGAGTAGCTTAACTAAATTTGTTAATACTTCTTGCAATTTCAGGTATTCTATCTTGGTGAGTTAGGAAACAGAGGATCTATGTGATCTTAAAGATCCTGCAATTTATGCTTACCAGGTGCCGCTTCATGAAATTTTGAATTGACAATTTTGCACTAACTTTAGCACATGTCTGATGTGCTATTTGAGTAACACAAGTATCAACAGTCATAATTTAGTCACCTAGGTTAACAAAATTAACAAAATCCTGAAGCTGATAGAGTTTAAACTTTGTGAAGGATAAGATGTTCTTGTATATGTAGTTCCATGAACAATTCTGATGTGCTATTTGAGTAACACAAGTGATGTGCACCATCATGAAGAAAGAGATGATCACATGTCATATATGAATCCAAGAGCCAAATTGATAACTTTGCTCACGTGCGTAGAAGCATGATGTGGTGCGAATCAGATTTGGCAGGAATTTGAAAGAATTATTGCTTGAAAAAGGGCCGAGTTTAGAAGCTTGTTTTGTTCTTCCTAATTCACCATGATCTCCAGCCACCATTATCTTCATAGTAGCAAGATGCAGCCAAGGTTGTTTTGTTCTTCCTAATTTACCATGATCTCCAGCCACCATCATTTTCATAGTAGCAAGATGCAATCAAAGTTGTTTTGTTCTTCCTAATTCACCATGATCTCCAGCCACCATCATTTCTATAGTAGCAAGATACGGCCACTATCATTTCCTTTGTAGCAAGATGCAGCCACCATCATTTTCATAGTGGCAAGATACAGCCACCATCATTTCCATGGGTAGATTTGAGTATGAATTTTGTGCTTGGGCTGCCAAGAACACAAGGGGGAAGGATTCGGTTCTGGTGGTTGTGGATCGATTCTCAAAAATGTCTCATTTCGTGCCATGCCACAAAACCGATAATGCTTCACATGTTGCAGAATTATTTTTCAAGGAGATAGTACGTCTGCATAGTGTACCAAAGAGCATTATGTCTGATCGAGATGTCAAGTTCTTGAGTTACTTTTGGAAGATTTTGTGGAAGAAGCTTGGTACTAGATTGCTCTTCAGCACAACTTGCCATCCGCAAACCGATGGTCAGACCGAAGTGGTAAATCGTACCATCTTCTTTGCTTCGCACTGTTGTTAACAAGAATATGAAGAATTGGAATGAGTGTTTGGCTTATGTTGAGTTTGCTTACAATCGTAATATTCATAACACTACTAAGCATTCTCCTTTTGAAATGGTTTATGGGTCTAATCCTATCACCCCACTTGATTTGGCACCACTTTCAATCAGCGAAAGGATTTGTATGGATGGGAAGAAGAAAGCTGAGTTGGTTAAGTCCATGCATAAGAGCATCAAGGAGAAGATTGAGAGGAAGAATGCGGCTTATGAGAAGGCAGCAAACAGAGGAAGAAAACAAGTTCGCTTTGCTCCAGGTGATCTTGTTTGGATACATCTTCGCAAAGAACGATTTTCAAGCTAAAGAAATCTAAGCTCATACCGCGTGCTGATGGTCTATTCCGATTTGTTGAGAAAGTGAATGACAATACTTACAAGATTGAATTGCTTGGTGACTACAATGTGTCCGCTACATTCAATGTTCGAGATCTTTCTCCTTACTTGGAGGATAGTTTGGATGATGGGAGGACTTGGATTTGAGGGCAAATCCTACTCAACAAGAGAGAAATGATGTGCACCATCATGAAAAAGAGATGATCACATACCATATACGGATCCAAGAACCAAATTGATAACTTTGCTCACGTGCGTAGAAGCATGATGTGGTGCGAATCAGATTTGGCAGAAATTTGAAAGAAATTATTGCTTGGGAAAGGACCGAGTTTAGAAGCTTGTTTGTTCTTCCTAATTCACCATGATCTCCAGCCACCATCATTTCATAGTAGCAAGATGCAGCGAAAGTTGTTTTGTTCTTCCTAATTCACCATGATCTCCAGCCACCATCATTTCATAGTAGCAAGA
>KE504879.1:492146-514695 GCA_000441515.1 Elaeis oleifera | reverse complement strand
GGCCTGTGGACCGCGTGGGTATTTTTCACGCGTTTCTTACGGTCCACGATACTATTTCATGGACCGGAGCGCGATCTGACGGTGTGGGTGGCTCCCGATCTTGATCCGACGGTCCAGGGAGGTTTTTGGCTTTGTTTAGGACTCCTAATCCCTCTCTAATCAAGTTTAAACCTAGTTTAAGCCTTTAAAAAGGCATGTGACGAACAGAGAGGGCAGTCGGTTCGTTTTCTCACCGTACAGAGCCGTACGAACCCGAGAGAAGAGAGAGGCGGAGAGAGAAGGAGCAGGAGGCTCCTGGACAGCGGTCGCCAGGCACTTCAGGGGTTCAGGGGGGCTTCAAGAGAGAGAGAGCTTTTGTGAGGGGAAATTTCTAATGAGAGAGAATTGGGTGTACAAGGGTTGAGGGTGAGATCTCCTCTTGTAAATTTTTTTTCATAGTGAAGTTTGCATGTCCCGTGGAGGCGAGCCCTTTTGTGGCTGATCCATGTATTTTGATTATTTTTCTTTTATTTTATTTCTTCTTTCTTTCTGCTACATCGTGTGGTACTGAAAGGTCTTGGAAGGTAGTGTCCAGGCCAGACATCCACCAACAATAACAGCATTGTAATGGAGAATGGAGGACAACAAGGAAATTTATGATGCTGTTATCCAAATCCTTATTACTTAATAAGATTTATTTTTTCGATGGTACAGATTTTAAGAAAAAAAAAGAATTAAAATATATAAGAGTTTATCGTGATAATGGTGTGATAACAGTTGTAACAAATCTTTACTGCATTGAATAATCCATTATATTACGGAGATGGCCCCAAATAATTATAGAAGCTATTGCCATATTATAACAACTGTTGATACGAGAATTTATCTGGTGTCAGGATGCTGGAGTTGACGGCAAGATAGGCCTTCCGAGGATGCGATTTGCACAAAAATCTTAATCGAAGATGGTTCCGATGAAGATCCTCTAATGCTCGAGTCAGAACTCTCATTCAACAAAAGAAGGAACGTGAGAGATAGAATAATGACGTATTTTTTTTAGGATCCTCTTTAAATCTTCTTTAAGGAGAGAGAGTCGGAGCTTCAGTTGGCAAGTTGGTTGGCATGATACCATGATTCGTGAGGTGTGAGGTTATTGCTTGAAATTTTCGAGATGTGGCGGTTGTGGTTGGCTTATCTGCTCCACAACAGCTATTGCTTGGCGGGCACTGTATTTTGAAGTTAGTTGCTAACTGAGGGTCATCGAGATAAGGGTTGTCGAGATGAGGATTGGTCGACAATGACTAGCAGTCGATCACCCCATACCGTCGTCAGGGTTTGTTCAATGACGTGTGATTGGTCGGCCGACGAGAGGTCATCGATGGTAATGTGTAGGGATTGCCGAGTAGCTATCCGCGGGCTCTTGTTTGCTCAAGAGGCAAGGCTTCGATTAGGCAGTTGCAGAGGACTAGTTCGACGAAGGTAGCGACCAATCTTGAGTTGGCGAAGATAGTAGCGGACCTCGAGTCAGCAAAGGTTCCTATTGACGGGCCTGCTAAGTGTGGACATCTTGAGTCCTGGGCTTTTTCATATAATTGGCCCATGCAGAATTTTCTTTCATACAATCGGCCCATGCAGAATTTTCTCCAACACATACCCTATACTTTCGAGTTCGATTTTAATCGAACGAAGGGAGTATACATATTTTCCTTAAGTCGAAGATGTGAAAAGGCCTTTCAATTGATGGGACATGCACGACTTTTGGGGTGAAAGTGAGGTGGCATGACTTAAGTCATCATGACGGAATTAAATAGACATCGTTTCGTCATTTATTTTTTAAATTATGGCATCGATTGGTGTAACTGATGGCAGTGGTCAACCGAATGAAGAGATGCCACGTGTGCCACATCTTGCGATTTGTTGGGAAAGAAATAATTCGATATGCATGTGTTATCTTTTCTTGACTATAAATAGAAGAGGTGCCTATCCTTGGCTTTTCCGATTACTGCCAGGCTCTTCGATTCCTTTTTCTCTTATCCATTACTATAGCTTCCTGGGACAAGGGGCTTTCCATCTTCCTCTACAGTGTGACTCTTCAGAGGAATTTTTGAAGATTTCAATGACTGCTTCACTTCTTCTGTCTCCTTCTTTCTTTTTAGGTGGGTTTTCTTTCTCGCTCATCTACTTTTCTATTCTTTCCTTCTTTTTTAGATATCCTTTCGATTCTTTTGTTAGAGAATGGCTAAGTAGAGCGAGCTAGATCCCAGTGATTATAGTTTTGTGTTGAACCCGGATGATTTGAGTCGCATACAGATTTGGTTTGGGATTCTTTTAGACTTTGATATTAGGTTTCTTAGGGTAGATGAATGTATAGATAACCGCCCCCTCGGTCAGCTCATCGCATATGAAGAAGCACTCTGGGCAAGCTTAAGGTTCCCTGTTCATTTTTTCATCATTGATATCTTCCGTTTCTATGGTTTATCCTTTTGTGCTATTGTTCCAAACTCCTTTAAGTTTGTGGTGGATTTTTTGATCCTTTATGTTATGGCTAATGTCCAGCTATCTGTCGATCTTTTCCGTTCTTTTTTTACCAGCAAAAGACATCCTTACTCTAAGGATTGGTAGTACTTTTCTTCTCAGAAAGGGATTTCTTCTCTGATCAAGGGTGCTCCATCTTTCGTTTATCAGTGGAAGGAGCGCTTCTTGCTAGTGTCCACTCCTACAGTGGAGGACTGGGACTTACCGAGCTGGGGTCGGCCAGAGGCTTCAGCGTTCAAGGTTTCAAGGCTGGGGGTCAAGGAAGAAGATTGCTTTAAGGTCCTCAGAGACTTCAAAATCCCCTCGATCGATGAATTGGTGTCTGATGAGGCTCTTTTTAATGCTAGACTCAGTCAAGCTAATCCCAAAGATGCGTATTATAGTTGTCCACTTTACTCATCTCTTTCTTAAAGCTGCTGACCAAGTTCAACTGTTTGCAGAGATGAGGCCAGAAGATATCATGAAAATAAAGTGAAACCTTCTAAAGAAGAGAAAGGCTCCCATGCCTGAAAGTGCCTCTAAGAGGCTGATGACCCATTAAGGAAAGGCTACGGATGAGTGCAGCTCAATAACTTGGGCCACAGTTATTTTGGCAACTACCACACCTCCAGGTCCGACTCCGATGGCTCCAACTCTAATTCTACACTCGCTCCAGTGCTGGCATCTCCACCACCTGAGGTTCCCTTGCCTGCTGCTCCGACGCCTCCTTGTGGGACTCAGTCCTCTTCCGCTCAGCTTCTTACTATTGTAGGCTCAAGCAGCATGCCTCTTTCTTCTAGCGAAATGGATCCTAACGTTCGTCTTATCTTCATTCTTGAGGATACAACCTTTGATGATTAGAGAGTTATCAAAGAGTTAATTGAGAGATTGGTGCTTCTCGTGGAGCTGAAGGATATTGTTAACATGGGCTTCGACGACCTACAGTGGTACTCTGTGATCGTCATGCATCACATGCCATCGTTATCTCTAGTTTCATTTTTGGGCTTCTCTTCTTGCCTTTCTACTGATCATAACTTCTCTACAGGTACTTTATTTTTTAGTCAACATCTTGAATTATGCATGCAAGGCAGAGATCCACAGAGTAGGGGCGGCTCAACATATTTGGAGGCCTAAAGCTAAAATTGTCTGCCGCCTGTCGTTCTTTTATTTTTTCGTTTCCCACGCTCTCCCACCGTCCCACCTGTCCACCACATTTTCACCCATTTATAACGCGCCACGTGTTTCTGATTTTTGAAAAAAAAAAAATCGATGCCAGCCCTTTCGTCTTCCGCTTTGTGGAAGTGATCGGTCACCGGCCGATCGGCCGATCGGCCGTCGACGACCGACCGGCGACTTCTCACTCTCGGACGGTCGGATCGAGCGGGAAGGGGGACTTGGGGGCTGCGCAGGCCGTAGGGTCCGGCAGGGGCCAGGGAGGGGCCTTCTTCCTGGCTCCGACTGTCGGCCCGGCGCACTGAGCGGGGTGGAGGGGAGTGCCGAAAAATAAAAAAATGAAGAAACTTATCGGTGGAACCGTGAAGGTCGGGGGGTGGACCGCCGACGAGCCGTGGTGGTCCTGGACCTCCTCACCAGTCACCTCCTAGTGGTCTTGCCTTGCCGCTGCCGCCTTGCTGGTCGGGAGGCCGGAGGCCTTGCCGTTGCCGCCGTGGACTTGGAGGCGGGACTGGGACGTCGGAGGTGGAGACATGGAGGCGGAGGCGGGATTGGAACGCTGGGATGCGCCGATGCGGTCACTGATGGAGGCATGGAGCGTGGAGGCGGGACCGAGACGTCGGACGGTCGGAGGTGGAGGCTTGGAGGCGGAGGCTGGACCACGACTGAACTTGGAGGCAGGACCGGGACGTCGGAGGTGGGATCAGGACGCCGGGATGCGGTCACTGATGGAGCGTGGAGGCGAGATCGAGACGCCGGATGGCCAGAGGCGGAGGCTGGACCGCCGATCGCGATGCCGGGATGCGAGCGAGCGGGGGCCTCCTGGGGCGGGGCCTAAGGCAAGGGCTTCGGTGGCCTTACCCTTCAGCCACCCCTGCCACAGAGCTTTGTATCGAAAGGCTGAATCCAATACTGCAGAGGTGCGTGCGTACGCCAATGCAGCCAAGGCAAAGGCTGATAAGCTGAGAGAATCCCTCAACAAAATTTTTGTCGAGCTCACACAAAAAGGGGAGAAACTTCAGGTGACCGAAACAAAGCTCATCGGGGTCGAGCAGAAGGCTGAAGAGCAAGTTGCTGAGGCCAGGGAGGGGGTCAAGGATCAGATCATGGAGACCAAGTGGGAGGCTGAAGAGAGGGTTGCTGAGGCCCATCGATTGGCTGTGGAATCCTTTAAGACCTCAGAGGATTTCAAGTAGGAGATGGTCCAGGTGATTGACGGCTATAAAGCGTCAAAGGAATACCATGACGCCTTGGTCGAATATGGTCAAGGATCCTTCAACACAAGACATGAGATTGGGTTTCAAGATTGCCGCCATTTGGTCGCTGCTCGACTTCCTGAGATTGACCTTTCTTTTTAGATGAGGATGAGGGTGATGTGGAGGCCACGGAGGAGGCAGCTCCTCCCAGTTCCACGACTGCAGAGTAGCAGGTGAGGAGTGGGGAGGTAGCAATTGAAGCTCCTCCATCATCCACTGTCAGTCCGTCAGGAGCATCTTCAGGTCCTCCAGAAGTCACACTCGATCCTTCCGATCTTCAAGATGAGGTCAAAAATAATATTCCTTGTAGCTTTTTCTCTTTCTTATTTCTTATAGAAAGTTATCATCGATGAAACGATATTTCATCCTTTTTATATTTCCTTCGCTTATCCAGTTACGTCCGTGCACTCTTGCTAAATATACCCCTTTGATTCTTATCACCGAGCCTTTATCGATGGCATTTGCAGCAAGGATTAGATCCCGTATAGGTGACCTTGAAGGGAGTGTTAAAAATTAAATAAGGCTGCTATCTGAAAGAAGGAACTATCGAAGATCAAGAAAGTTTTAGATGAGGCCTTGACAGAAGTCGATCGGTTGAGGATGATCAACTGTCGGAGTGTCATGATGTATTCTGCTGAGAAAGCTCGGCTGGCTGCTGAGTCCGTAAGGCTATCCAAGCTCGTAGAGGATGCCACTTGGGGCACTATTGTCAGGCAGTAGGACCTCTATCTTTGACTCCGTTGGTCTCAGGATAGGATCTTGGAACTGGAGTTGTCAGAGGCTGCTGTCAAAAGGCGAGAAACATTCCGTCGATCATGTGGTGCAACTTCAAAAAGATCTCCATGTCACTCAAGAGAAGATCTCTTAGCTTGAGTACTCGAGCAATGTGGTCACTGAATATAGGTCGAGGAAAAGTCGACGGACAATCACGAGAACCCGGGGCTTGGTCGGATATGGATTGGACGATCTCGCATCTCCAGATGACACGATCCGGTGCATGTTCAATGTAGGATATACAGCTAGATTCTAGACATGTCGGAACTAGATTAAGATGGCCTTCCTAGGGCTTGACCTCTCTAACATTTCTTTCGAAGGTGATGCCGAACCTTTCGCTCCTCGGGGCAGCTTCAGGAGGATTGAGATTCGTGAGCTTGGCCTTGATAGCAAGGAGATCTGTGCGAAAGTTTCTGAGGAAGCTTCGGAGATCGAAGCTCATCGTAGTTGAATGTAGCGATCTCTGACGTGGTCTTCTTGAGATGACGTTACTCCTATAATCATAATAAGTTATATAAATACAATAACAAATATTCATCTTGTGTTGTCTTTTCTTTTGTTGTGTGGTATCGTTTGATGTCATCGTCGACCTTTGCTCAGGAGACCTCTCATTTTAGACGAGGACTGCTCAGTATTTTTTCCATCAGGTCTCTCAAGTATTAATTATGAACGGTGCTCCGATGTTTCGTGATTCCCAATGTATTCAAGTTAGATTTAACCAGAGTACACGATAACTGTGGAGAATGGCGGCTATCACTTCTTTCGATGGAGTAATATTTGGGGAAGGATGTTGGGCTTGTGAGAGCATGCCATATGACGGTATTCTGGTTCACGAAGTAATGCTCGAATTGATTTTCGAAGTTGAGAAGATGTACCATTTATGGTTGGAAAGGAAGCTGCATCTTCTAGGCTGGCAATTGAAGGTTGGTATGGGTGCTTGTGCCTGTAAATAGAGGTTGATGGCTGGTAGAACTTTACCTTCCACCTTCCTTCCTGTAGCTTCTGCAAGAACTCTCCTTTTCTCTTGTCACCGTGATGCCGTCTAAGAAAGCTATCAAGGATCGGGTCAAGGAGAGGAGGGCCGCTGAGAGGGAGGTCCGGAGGAGGGCAAGGTGGCTCGGGAGTCCTCCTCTCGTAGAGCGCCGTCTGCCTCATGATCTCCACCATCCTTCGAGGGCGAGGGTGCCCCCCAGGTCGAGCGAATTCCCCACATGGTCCGGGAGCACTCCATTAGGGACTACAAGGCCTCCGTGGCATTCAACATTGTCACCACTCACATTGTCACCACCACCTTTGTCTTCAGATTCGAGGACTGTAAGGCCTGCCTATGGTGGATGATGCCATAGCTGGACCTCCACTACCTCCTCGAGAATAGTGATGAGGAGGTAGGGGCTTTTTTCTCAGATGAGAATTGAGTTCTCTTTATCTTTTCCTTCCTTTTTTCTAAAGTGATGCCCAGAGCGTCACTTTTTGTAAATATTTTAATGAAAAGCATTCTGCTTCTATCTATGTATTTCAGATATGCATTTTTTGATGATTATTTTTTCGTCAGGTTGATAGGGGCTATTTTGTTCGAACATGAAACTAATCGAAGGCTTGCCCGATAGACTGACCAATTAGAGATCATTCTTAGTCTTTAGGGCCGATAGGAGATTATTTCAACTGATGGGTTGATCTTAAGTCGACTTACACTTTCAGTGACTGTGTAGATCACGGATAGTCTTATATTTTCGATAACTAAGCCGATTAAAGACCGTCTTATATTTGCAATAACTAAATCGATCAAAGATCATCTTTATCTCTTCAATGATTAAGCCGATCATAGACCGTCTTTATGTCCTTAATGACTAAACAGATCAGAGACCGCCTTTATATCTTCAATAACTAAGTTGATCAAAGGCCATCTTTATGTCTTTAATGACTAAACCGATCAAAAATCATCTTTATGTCTTCAATGACTAAGCCAATCAAAGTTCAATGACTAAATCGATCAAAAGCCGTCTTTATATTTTCAATGACTAAGTTGATCAAAGATCATCTTTATATCTTCAATGACTAAGCCGATCAAAGATCATTTTGTATTTGTAATGACTAAGCCGATCAAAGACTGTCTTTATGTCTTCAATGACTAAGGTGAACAAAGACCGACTTATTTTCTGATAAGCAGATAAGAGACTGTTATTTTTAGAAAAAGAAATTTTATTGAGGAAGGTCATGTGATACGTTACTGATAGTAGATTCGGAGGTTCTCCGAATTTCATGATCGGAAGAGTGCTGTTCCATCAAGCTGTTTCAGTAGGTAGGTTTCTGGCTTGATGACCTCATCCACTTGATATGCCCCCTCTCAGTTTGGGGCTAGTTTGCCTCGTTCTCTAGATTGTGATATCTCCGTCTTACATAGGATCAGGTTGCCAACTGTAAAGACTTTATTTCAAACTTTATTGTTATAATATCAGACGATCTTATGCTGATAAGTCACCATTTGGATGCGCGCTCTCTCTCTGGCTTCTTCAAGTAGATCCAGATTAGCACACAATCTCTCTAAGTTGGTCAGCTCATCAAAATTCTCAATCCTCACCGACGGGACCCCAACTTCGATAAGTATTATTGCTTCCATCCCAAAGGCCAGACTGAAGGGAGTTTCTCCTGTTGGAACTCTTGGCATCATCTTGTATGCCCAAAGCACATGGTGAACCTCATCAATCCAAGACCTTTGGTTTTGTCTAGCCTTGTTGATCAGTACATGAAATAGGATATTAGAAGTATTAAATTTTATGTTATTTAATTTATATTAGTTAGATTTTGATGCTTCTTATTATCTTTTTCAGGTATTGTTATGCATAGAGAAATATTCAGAAATTAACTAGCAAATTACTTAATCCAAGCTCAAATCAAAGGCCTGAACCATAGTAGGTCACTGATCGCACGGTATAGAGCGCAGTGCAAAATACAGACCCATATGACATGCAGAATATGATAAAAAGTCAAATGTGAAAATGAAGCAAGGGATATGCATAGTAATAATACAAAAGAGAGAATTTTTGGAAGAAGTAGATGGGGGTTTTGGCATTAATTGCAATTAATGGAGGGGCCTATGGTGGATTTAAAATATTGAAAGAGAAAGGGAGCTGGTGCTTTGGTGTAAGCTTTTGTGGGGTGCTGGCACGAACGTGAATGCACATTCTGAAGTGGAGCAGAATTTGGGCATGGCTTGCGCTTCTTCATGTAGAAAAAAGACATGCAACACATGCGGTGGACGGGACGCATGGCACACGAAACGAATGCGAAAAGCAAATGGACAGTCACGAGATTTAAAAAAGAAGAAGAATATTTTGAAAATTTTTAGAAAGAAGAATTTGGATTGGACATGCCCCTTCCAGATTGTCTTATCCTTCCTTGCTCCTCCAATCTCATCCATCCATTCTCCTAAAGTCTCTCACATCATTAGTCCCATATGAAAAAATACAGAATTCTTCTCTCTCTCTCCACGTCATAGCTTTTATAGAGGCCTTCATCCCACCTCCTAATTTTTTTAGCCACTTTATTTTCACTTCTTCCACCCTTCCAACACATGACAAGAAGAGTCAGTCAGGGAGAGGTGCAAGAATCAGAATGGGAGAAAATTATATAGAGGAAGACTATGGGAGGAGATTCTAGTTTAGAATTTTCTTTTCCTTTAGTTTTAATTTCTGTTTTGAATCTAACCTCAAGCCCTATTAATGGCTTAGGAGTTAGAAACATATTGTAGTTACATAGTTTAAATTCCTGCAATGAATTCTTGTTTTCATATTTCATTATTTTTCACTTATGCAAGTTAATTTTTGCAAGTTTAATTTTAGCATATAGAATCATCTAATTTTCTTGCTCTTTTTTTGTTTAATTAATTTCTACATCCCTTTTATTTTCTATAATATTAAATTTTAGCTAATAGTATAAGGTTTCTTTCATATTTTTTTTTCAATTGATTTTATAGCTTCTAAATATATTATGTCTGGCTAAGCAATTCTTCTGAAATTTGCGATGAAGCTAGACCATGGTGAGAAGTTAATTTTCTTTGAATTCTTTTCATACTTTAAATATTTAGAATCCTTCTTCTTTTTTTTCTTCTTGTCAAGAGACTTGATAAATTATAATTGGATTGAAACCTCTTTATAGTTTATGCTTGATTCGATGTAAGAAGTGGTAATAGATAGAAGATTCACAAATTTTTATATCCTCTTCTCCTCTCTCTTGTGGAAAACTTGATGAGCTATAGTTGGGTTGGAGCTCCTTCATAGTCCATACTTGGGTAACATAAGAGAAGAAGTAAAGGGAGATCAAAGTCCTCAATCCTTTCTTACTATAAAATCTTAATAGATCATAGTTGGGTTAAAGTTCTTTCATGACCTATGCTTGGATCAACACAAGAAAGGAGAGTCTCTTATCTAGGGTGAAGCGAAATGCTTAATGGATCCTAGTTCAGTTAAGTCTCTTCATGGTCCATGCTTATTCATGCTTTGTACTCTAATAAGAAGATCTAAAGAATATCTTTTGAGAAACTATGAGAATGACTATCTAAATCATTGATCTAGTGGATTAAAAAATCTTAGATCCTTTAGTTGATATATTATTGCAATTGTTTCTTTCATTACTTCATTAGTAGTTAACAAACAATCTTAATATCTTCTTCAAAACTCACCTGAGTGAGAGTTTGAACACACTTCATACATCTAATTCCTCAAGGGATCTATCTGTACTCATTGGATGTACTATATTACACACCGTGTGCTTGCGGTTATTTTTAAGATCCATAATTTAGATAGCTATTCTCAAGGTTTTTCATAGAATATCCTTTAGGTCTTCTTATCAGAGTGCAAAGCATGTGGATCATGAAAAGACTTAACTCAACTATGATCCATCAAGTATTTTATTTTATTCTAGATAAGAGACTCTCTTTTCTTGTATTGATCCAAACATAGGCCGGGAAGAGACTATAACCCAACTATGACCTATCAAAATTTTATAACAAGAAAAGGTTGAGAACTTTGATCTTTCTTTACTTCTTCTCTTGTGTCACCCAAGTATGGGCTATAAAGGGACTTTAATCCAACTATAATCCATTAAGCTTTTCCACAAGAGAGGAAAAGAGAGTTTGTTGAAATTGTGAGCCTTCTATCTGTTACCACTTCTTGTACCAAATCAAGTATGAACTATGAAAGAATTTCAACCCAACTATAGCTCATCAAGTCTCTCAGCAAGAAGAAAGAAAAGGAGAAAGACTCTATTCATCAAAAATATGAAAAGAAATTCAAAGAAAATCAACTTCTAACCATAGTCTAGCTTCATCGCAAACCCCAGAGAAATTGCTTAGCCAGATATGATACGATTAAAAACTATAAAATCGATTATACTAGTTGTTAAAATTTAATGTTGCAGAAAATAAAAGAGATATAGAAATTAAATAAGAAGGAAAAGAGCAAGAAAATGTAACTATCCCATGTGCTGAAATTAAACATTACAGAAATTAACTAGCATAAGCAACAATTAAATGAAAATTAAAATAGAATTTAATTACTAAATTTAAACTCTGTAATATAATATACTCCTAACTCCTAAGCCATTAATAAGGCTTGGAGTTAAAAATAGAAATTAAATAAAAGAAGAAAAAAATCTAATTAGAATCTCCTCTCACAACCTTCCTCTGCAGAATCTTCTCCCCTTCTGATTCTCACCTCTCCCAGATTCGCTCTTCTTCTCGTGTGTTGAAAGGATAGAAAAAATGAGAACAATATGGCCAAAGAACCTAAAGAAGTGATGAAGGCCTCTACAAGAGCTATGGTGTAGAGAGAAAGATATCCTTAATAGGAAGGTATAGAGGCCTTTTTATAGGTGTTAGGAGGGAGGAGGGAAGAGAATTTTATATTTTTTTATATGGGACTAATGATATGAGAGACCTTGAGAGAATGGATGGATAAGATTAGAGGAGCAAGGGAGGATAAGACAATCGAAAAGAGGCTTTTCCAATTCAAATTCTTCTTCTCTAAAAATTTCAAAATATTCTTTCTTCTTTTCTTAAATCTCGTGACAGTCCATTTGCTTTCCACGTCTGTTCCGTGTGCCATGCGTTCCATCCACCACATACGTTGCATACCCTTTTTCTGTGTGAAGAAGCCCAAGCTGCACCCAAGTCCTGCTACACTTCAGAATATACATTCACATTCATGCCAGCACCCCACAAAAGCTTATGTCAAAGCACTAGCTCCCTTCCTCTTTCAATATTTTAAATCCACCATGGGCCCCTCTATTAATTGCAAGTAATGCCAAAATTTATATCCACTTCTTCCAAAATCTTTTCTCTTTTGTATTATTGCTGTGCATGTCTCTTACTTATTTTCGCATTTGACTTCTTGCCGCATTCTGTACATCGTATGGATTCGTATTCTACATTGCATTCTGCACTACGTGATCAGTGACTTACCACGATTTAGGCCTTTGATTTGAACTTGGACTAGGTGATTTGTTGGTTGATTTTTGAATAATCTTCTGTGCAAAATAATTTTTAAAAAATAAAGAAAGAAGCATTAAATTATACATAATAGAGAATAATTATCAAGAATTTTAATATTTTTTATATTCTATTACTGTACTTATTATGCCTTATCTTCAATCCTCATAAGATAGTATGATTGGTCATCTCGACTTCATCGTTAGCTTGAGGATGGGCGACGGAAGTCAAATGGTATGCAATCCCACGTTCCTCGTAGAATTTTTCGAACTTAACCCTGGTGAACTGGCGTCCATTGTTGGTGATCAGTACTCGAGATAGGCTGAATTGACATAGATTGACTTTCAAATGAAATCTACTGTCCTTGCTTCTGTAATACGGGCCAGCGGTTCGACTTCTATCTATTTAGTGAAGTAGTCCATGACGATGAGCAGGAATTTACGCTGACTCGATGCCCGTGAAAAAGGATCAAGGATATCCATCCACCATTGCACAAATAGCCAAGGAACGCAGATAAGAGTGATCGGCATGGTGGACAGTCGTTGAATGTTGGAATTTCTTAGACACTTATCACACCATCACACGTAATCTTCAGAATCTTTCTGCATAGTCGGTTAATAGTAATCCTGTCTGAGGAGTTTATAGACTCGTGCTCTCTTACCGATATAATTCCCACAGATACCTTTATATACTTCTTTGAGTGCATAGTCGGCTTCAAATAGTCGTAGACACATTAGGAGAGGCAATGAGTAAGACCTATTGTATAATTTTCTCTCATGAAGGAGATATTTAGCCTACTGATGCCTGATCTTTCGAGCTTCCTTTTGATCCACAGGCAAAGTCCCATCTCTAAGATAGCCGACCAACTTATCAATCTAAGAGGGCTCGTCATCAATCTATAACATAGTAGTTAGCTCCTCAATGCTTGGTCGGCTCATCACTACGAAGAAAATTTTTTTCGACAATTCATATGGCTCCGACATTGGTAGCTTGAACAATAAGTCGGCCTTTGAATTTTCTGACCTGAGTACCTGTTGAATCTCAAACTTGTCAAAAATGGATGCTAGGTTGTTGATCTTTTGCAGGCATTTCACCATATTCTCTCTTCGGACTTCATAATTATCTTGAATGTGTCTGACGACCAACTGAGAGTCACTATAAGCCTTTAAGTTTAGTATTTTCAATTCTCTGGCTATCTGGAGTCCAGCCGCTAAAGCTTCATATTCAGCCTCATTATTTGTGGCTGGAAATTCGAAGTGCAAGACATACTCGGCTACTGTTCCTTCCAGGCTTGTAAGGATTAGTCCCACTTTGGATCCCAAGGAATTGGAGGAATCGTCCACATATATACCCAAGAGCCATCATTAGTTTCTGAAGGACCCTCGTCAGTGGAAACATGGGGCTTCACCTCTTCTTGCTCAGCTGGTTCGTCTGGAATGGTGCATTCAGCCACAAAGTTGATCAGGATCTGAGCCTTGATGGATGGTCGGGATCGATACTGGATGTCAAACTCTGAGAGCTCGACTGCTCACTTTGCAATCCGTCTAGATATATCGGGTTGATGGAGAATGCTCTTTATTGACTGATCAGTCAGGAGGATGATGGTAGGGGTGCAAAAAATTCTGATTAAACCGCCTAAACCATCCAACCCGATCCAAACCAAACCAAATATGATGGTTCGGTAGTTTAGCTAATTTGATTTGGTTGAATAAAATAGAAAAATTGATATTTTAATTTGATTATTAATTTATTGATTTATATGATCTACTGAAATCGAACCAAACTGATAAATCAAAATTAAAATACCGTCATTTTATATATTTATATATACACTTATGTTACATACTTCATATATTTATATATACACTTATGTTACATATACATTCAAAGTTGGACTATGTACTTTATATGAATTAAGAATCTAAAATATTGATTTGGCCCTATTTTAATCCAATTTAGACCAAATTTGACTAGATTATGAATCATAATAAAGAAACAAAAATAAAACCAAATTGACTAACCTACTTAAACTAAAAAACTGTTCAAACCATTCAAATACTTGAAAAGGCTACATGAACAAACCGAACCGATACAAAATCGAACCGAAAAAATTGATTATATTTAGTCAAATATTTGATTTAAAACTTTTTAAACCGAAATATCGGTTTGATTTTAAAAATTACTTAAACCAAATCGATCGAACCATTTTCAGCCCTAGATGATAGTGTGAGTCTGGAAGTATCGTCGAAATTTTCGGACTGCGATGAGGAATGCGTAAGTCAGCTTCTTTAACTTTGAATATCTAATCTCTGCATCCCTTAGGATTTGATTGATGTAGTAGACTGATCTTTAGATTTTGTTTCACTCTTGGACTAGCACTGCACTCACAGTAGTAGACAAAACTGCAAAGTATAAATATAATTCTTCATTAAGGTCAGGCTTACCAAGCAGTAGAGCAGAGCTAAGGTAGTCTTTGAGGTCGGCAAAAATCTTTTGGTATTTCTCAGACCATTAAAATTTTCGATTGCTTCAAGACTTAGAAGAAGGACAAACATCGTTCAGTTGATCTTGAATAAATCAGTTCAAGACAGCGACTCTCCCTATGAGGTGCTGTACCTCCTTGATTGTCCTAGGAGGAGTCATCTCCTGCATAGTCTTGATCTTCTTCGGATTAGCCTCTATTCTTTGATTGGAGACCATGAAGCCTAAAAATTTTTTAGAGGTTATCCTGAAAGCACATTTAGCCAGATTTAGCTTCATCTTGTACTTTTGCAAGGTGGCGAAGGCTTCTCTGAGGTCATCGACATAGGTCCTCACAGATTTTTTTGACAAGTATGTCATCCACATATATCTCCATATTACGTTTGATCTGATCTTTAAAAATTTGTTCACAAGATGTTGATAAGTTGTATTTGTATTTTCAGACCAAAGGACATGACCTTTAACAAAAGAGACCTCGTTCAGTAATAAAAGATGTTTTGCCCTCATCTTCAGGTGCCATCTAAATTTGGTTATAGCTGAAGAAGGCATTCATAAAGGATAGAAGTTCATGGCTCGATGTGGCATCGACAAGCTAATCAATCTTTGGTAGGGGTATCTATCTTTTGGACAGACCTTAATCAGGTTAGTGAAGTTGATGCAGATTCGTCATTTTTTGTTTGCTTTCTTCATCATGACCATATTGACTATCCACTCTGAATAGATCGTCTCTTTGATGAAACCTATCTAGAGTAGCTTGTCCACCTCTTCGGTTATCGTCTTCTGTCGCTCCGATATAAAACTCTTCTTCTTTTGGTTGAAGAACGGTAGTTTGCACTCACGTTCAACCGGTGCATGATTACTGAAGGATCAATTTTCGGCATGTCTGCTGGTGTCCCAGTGAAAACATCTGTGTTTGCCTGCAAAAAGGAGGTCAGTTGGTCTTTCATTACCTGATCTAGGTTTGACCCAACCTGGACTGTGCTCCGGGTTTCCATCCACTAATGGGACTGAGATGATATCCTCAATGGGCTCTCCACATTCCTCAGCCAACTCATTGCGAGTATCCATCCACTCGATCGAGTATGACTTGGTGGGGTGACCTCCTTGGAGAGCGATGCTATAACAATGATGCACCAGGTCTTGATCTTCACGGACTTCTCTGACTCCATTTGCTGTTAGAAACTTCATCTTCAGGTGATATATGGATGCGACAGCTCGGAGTGCATTTAGGCCTGACCTGCTAAGGATGGCGTTGTAGGCCGAAGGTGCTCGGATGATCAGAAAATCAACTTGAGTAATAGACTGGATAGAGAATCAGCCAACCTTTATAGCTAAAGTGATGACTCCTTCAACGAAGATAGTGTCCTTGATAAATTCGATAAGTGGGAGTCCATCCTCCCCAGTCGATCATTTGATACTTTCATTTTTGAGAAAACATCATAAACAAGACATCGATAGAGCTTTCATTATCAATTAGGATGCGACGTACATCATAATTTGTAATATTTATTGTTACAACAACCGTGCCATTGTGCGAAAACTGAATTCCTTAGGTATCTTCCTCGATGAAGGTTATCAATTCTTCAGTCCTCTGTCTCTTTGTTGCCTCCTTATCCCTATCGAGTCTTCCAGCTCCATGTCCCCCAATAGTGGCGTTGATTATGCCGACTGAGGGTTGGTCTTCCTACAGTCCTACCTATCATGGTTGCTCTACCGATCGAGGAGATCTTCATCGATTGAGAGGATCTTTGTCACCTTTCTCATCGTTTCCGCCTTCGAAGGATAAACCGATCGAGACGGCCATGCTTGATAAAGTCCTCGATCTCATCTTGGAGTTGGATACACTCTTTTGTGTCGTGGCCGTGATTGTGGTGATACCAATAGTATTTATTCGAGTTTCTCTAATTTGAAATATCCGAAGCCTTCTCAGCTCCGGGAGCTATCCCCTTATGTTCATTAGCATCTGAGTCCTAAATGCATTCAGCGGAGTGTAATTTGTATATCTCTTCATCGGTGAGGTGCGTCGATCCCCTCTTTGAGGGCTCCGGGGTCAGCAGTTCCAAGGAGGAGCCCATTTTTTTGCTTTTGAAATGGAGATCTGGATTGCTGATGGGTTCTCTCCTCTCGTCTCGGGGAGCGCTCCTTATTTTGCCCCTACCATAATAGAACCAGCAAGGGTACCATCTTTGATGAAGACCTCCTTTGTGCGGTATACTTCTTTGCTTGG
Organism: Elaeis oleifera; assembly: GCA_000441515.1. NCBI lineage: Eukaryota > Viridiplantae > Streptophyta > Magnoliopsida > Arecales > Arecaceae > Elaeis > Elaeis oleifera. Next base: position 497,810 of record KE504879.1, on the reverse strand, counting down.
GCTAACATATCAAGATAATCCCGAGGGTAGATCTTTATTAATGACGTTTTGAGGTCATTCTTCAGAAGTTCGCTCATTATCGCGGATATCGTGACTGACTGATCTAGGTCGCGGACCTTTAGGGTTGCCGCATTAAAGTGGCTAACAAAAGCTCGAATCGACTCCTCCTCTTTTACTTGATGGCATAGGGGTAGGCAGATCGCTTTGTTACCGTCGATTGCTGACAAAGTGACCGACGAAAGATCGGCTCAATTCTTCAAAAGAATAGATTGAAGTCGGTTTTAGGCTAGAATATCAGTGCCGAGCCACCTCCTTTAGAATAGTGGAGAAAGCTCGATAAAGAATGTCATTGGTCGCTCCATGGAGGAGCATCGTCATCTTAAAAATTTTGAGATAGTTGACGGGATCGACGGTCCCATTATAGATCTCAAACTATAGAGCTTTGAAATATCGAGGGAGTGGCTTCTGCATAATCTTCAGAGCAATGGTGGGTCACTATTGAACCCATCATAGGGTGCCGAGAAGGTATTGCGGATCGCATCGATCCACTCATCGATCTTCCAAAACCATCTCTCAATAGCAAGGTCTCGGACGGTGCAGGCCTCAAAATATTGGGGAGATCGACAATCAGGGGTTGAATCATGCCCTGATCAGGGACTCAGAGATTGCTGCCATCCCAGTTTTTGAGTTTTGAAGTGATTTTGTCGGATCTGCCTCCTCTTCGAACTTTATGGAGGCATCCATGACTGTTCTAGTGGTGGAGGTGGCTGTGAAGCCAGATTTGATAGTGGCACTATCGAGGGAGGTGCGGGAACAGTCTGATCAGGCTACGGTGCCACTGTTGGAGGCGCAAGAATAATTTGAACTGTCTGGACTACGGCCATCAGAGTTTGAACCTACTGGAAGAGCACATTGAATTGATCCGTCATGATCAATGTTGGCTAGGCTGGTGGAGGAGTTTCCATCATTGGTGGCTACACCTGGTTATTAGCTTGGCTCTCTGCCAATCGGGAGGCAGTGGCATTGGTATGATGGGATGAAACTCTTTTTGATAGCATGATGTCTTATTGCTCTCGATCAGCACTCCTCCAAGTGGGTCAGAATCTCTTTCTCTAACGTCAATCTGTTGATACAAAATTTTCTAGTGTCGGGACGCCGGCACAATGGAGTCCACAATAAAGCGAGCCTCTCGGGGATGCGACCTGTACAAAAGTCCTAACCAAGATGGCTCCAGCGAGGATCTTTCGAAGCTCGAGTCATAACTCTCATTCAACAGAAAAAGGAGCATGAGAGGCAGAATAATGATGCACTTTTTTTAAGGATCTTCTTTGAATCTCCTTTAAAGGGGGAGAGTCGGAGCTTCAGTTGGCAAGTTGGTTGACACGATCCCATGATTCGTGGGGTGTGAGGTTATCGCTCAAAATTTTTGGGATGTGGCAGTTGTGGTTGCCTATCTATTCCACGACAGCTATTGCTTGGTGGGCATTGTATTTTGAAGTTAGTTGCCAACTGAAGTTGTCGAGATGAGGGTTGGTTAGCGACGACTAGCAGTCGATCGTCCTGTGCCTTCGTCAGGATTTGTTCAATAATGCATGATTAGTCAGTCGAAGAGGGGTCATCGATGGTAATATGCAGAGATTGCCGAGTAGCTGTCGATGGGTTCTTATTTGCTCAAGAGATAAGGCTCCGATCAGATAGTTGTAGAGGACTAGTTTGGTGAAGGTAGCAACCAACCTTGAGTCAGCGAAGATAGTGGCTGACCTTGAGTCGGCGAAGGTTCCTGTTGACGAACTTGCTAAGTGCGGATATCTTGGATCCTGTACCTTTTCATATAATTGGCCTATGCAGAATTTTTTTTCATACAATCGGCCCATACAGAATTTTTCCTAACAACAATTATTATTTTAAACCATGGTTTCATCGAATTGAGCATTTTTATCCATGCATATGAGCAAGAAGTGCGTATGACTTTAACATCTTGCATAATTATACATCTTTTTATTATTTGTATCCTTATATTTTTTAGTTCATCTTTTTGTTGTCTTCTCTATTTTCCAGCCAGACAAAGTGAAAAACGAGTCCAAAAAGTGTCTTTAGTATAAATAGAAGTTATATTTGAATCCTGTAACTAGTTACTTACTTGAACGGAGGCTTAGGATTTAGGACTCTAGAAAGTTTAGACATAGTAAACTTGAGCTGTGATTGTATGATAGGATATGTAGGTATTGAGATTGAATTAATTGATCGATGTAATATGTAACATATAGTAAATTGTAATCTGAGTCTAAGTACTGCAAAAATTAATGGTATTGGTGATTAAAAAGAGAGAGAGAGAGAGAGAAATAAAGATTTTATGAAAGTTGAGGGGCAAAAAATGTTATATTAATTTCGTTCCATTCCTAAAATGCATAGTCATGTTGAAGGTTCTAATATTTTCCCTATATTTTTGCAAAGCATCTATATTTATAATAAATTCCATAATAAATTATTAATTGGAGCTGGGATGAGGGTAACAATAGTTGAGTTCATTTATCCAAGAATTTCGACTCCATACATGTATGTATATAATATCTTTAGGGAGTGCTTAGTTTGTGACATGAATTGGAATGGATTAGAATGGAAATCAGAATAACAAAATCCCTTGAAGCATTTGGTTCATAACCATAATCAGAATCAGAATTGAATAAAAATTTGAATCCATAGAGGAGAGTGGAGATTGTGTTTTAGGTTGATTAGGTCATTTCTATTCTACTCTGTAATCAAAAATGGAATAGGACTTTCCCCAACTAAGCGGTTGGAATGAGAGTCACACATTTTGATTTTCATTCCAAACCCATCCCCCCAACCAACCACCCCCTTAATGTCAAAAGTGAGCATTCCTTCGTTTCTTTGTTCTAAAAGGTAATGCATGTTTTACCAAATAAGAACATCATCTACAGCATTAACATGGCCATCACTCACTCCAACCTCTTGTTAATAGAATCCATATTAGATACATAGAGAGTCCTAATATAATTGTTAGGTGTGGAATATACTGGCCACACTACATCTAAACATATATACAATATGTTAAAGTTGAGACCATCTCCTTCTCAGCACGATAAATGTCGCTTATCCATGATTCCATGTATCGCATAACCAAGGGGATAGATGGCGTGCATCTGATGTGCATCTAGCATGCAGGAAAAAAAGATAAAAAAAGATGTTCTATTTGAAAAAAGACAGCGGCCTAAATTGGACGAATCGAAGATGCAGGCGGCTGGCTTTACTCTCCTATCTCTTTCCACCATCACAAGAGAGATGCATGCAGGAAAGATCTGGATTGGATGACTCAGCATGTGGGAGCTCTCCTCTCCCATACCATTCCCTGTCAGGAGAGAGGCACACGCAAAAAGAGAGAGAGAGAGAGAGGAATGCAATGGATGACTATGTTCCAACCTAATTAGCATAGGGTTAAGAAGAGTATAGTATTGGTTAGGGGGCAGTGATGTGTCGGTGTGTGAATGGTGTGGATGTACAGGATCATACTAAAAAAATAGAAAATATGATGATCCGAAGAGGATTTAATGGTGGTTGTAGAGAGTTTTGTTTGTTCGATGGTGAGGGGCATGAATTGATAGTGAGCTATCGATTTTAGAGTACATGGTGTAGTCATATCGATATGGCCATAGATGGAAGAGAGGATTGGCTGGTTTTCTTTTAAGAGAGCTTGATAGCCGATCTGATCCTACATTGTTTCGAGATTGCCTCTGCTTTGGTGGAATTCTGATATTCTCATCAGACATCGGGGGGTGCTGTGGGTTTTTCCACGGCCTTCCAACTTTCGTGGTGCATTATTTGAGAAAGATACATTGGTGTAGATGTGTGATAGATTTTTTTTTGGGACTCATGAAATATTTGGAGGATTGTTGCAGGTCTGTCATGGCTTTCAGTCGGTCAGGATGCATCATCTGAGGAGAGATCTCTGATCATTTGCACCTCTAGTAATCTGTATCCCTATGTTGTAATTTTTTTATGATTTAGAGGTAATTTGTGCATGTAAAGATCGGGAGTTCGGTTGGGGAGCCAACATTGGGCATGGAGGTTGCTGCTCACCTTGGGCAGCAATCCACTCCATTAAAAAGCCACAGCCTCTCTATGATATATGTTATTGGTTTACAGGTTTTCGATACTAGGTTGGGGTGAATCGGATTAAGGTTAGCATTAGGATTAGTGTTTGGGTTAGGTCAGGGTTGGTGGGGTCAGAGTCAGGTGAGGGTCGAGGTCAGATAAGGGATCAGGATTGCAGATTGGATTTGTATTAGGATTAAGATTTAAGTTGGAGTTTGGATTAGGGTTATGGTCAAGATTAGTGACTTGGTCAGATCAGGATCAGGGTCAGGTCAGGGTCAGATAAGAGTCAGGTGAGGGATCAGGATTGTAGATTGGGCTAATATTAGGGTTAGATTTTATATTAAAGTTGGGTTATGGATACGATTAGGGTTAGGATTAGTGACTGGGTCAGATCAGGGTCAGAGTTAGGTCAGGATCAGGTGAGGGATCAGGATTGTAGATTAGGTTAGTATTAGGGTTAGGTTAGTGACTGGGTCAGGTCAGGCTCAAGGTTAAAAAAGGGTCAGATGAGGATCAAGATCAAGTGAGGGATCAGGATTATAGATTGGGTTAGTATTAGAGTTAGGATTTGTGTTAGAGTTTGGGTTAGGGGTACAGTTAAGGATAGGGTTAGAACTAGTGTCAGGGTCAAATCAAGATTAGGGTCACGATTGCAGGTTAGGTTTTGTCATGGGGGAGCTTGGATTGGAGAAGACGACTGAAAATAGAGAAAAAAATGGTGGGGATCGACCTCAATGTTAGGGTTAGAGCTAAGGCCTTGCAATAGGATTGTAGATCAAGGTTAGGGTAGACGGCATAGAGGCTGCAGTGGAGAAGATGAATGAAAAAAAGGGAGGAGGTGGAGTAGAGAGAAGAAGGATGATGGAAGAGAAAATCGAAAAAAAAGAGTAATTGTTAATGAAGGAGCCGAGAAAATAAAATTGAGAGGATGAAAATATCTAGTTCTTGCCTCGAAACAGACCATCGGCATCTCTATGTCGGAGGAGGCAAGAAAGGAGGAACCGAACCACCAAGGCAGCTTGCTGGATGATGCTCATCTCTGAAACATTGGCTTCGTCGATAGAGAGAGAAGAGAGGGGTTGTGGAAGTGGCGATCACAGGATAGATCGGAAAAAAGGCGGTGGTCGGGAGAAAGTCGGAGAGGAGAGAGGATTAAGGAAAGGCAGTGGTGGGTAAGAAAGGAAAAGGATGGTGCTTGAGAGAGAGCCAGAGAAGAGAGGGATTAAGGGAGCGGCACTGATGGAGTGAGTAGAGCAAAGACCAGTGGTCGGGAGAGAGCTGGAGATGAGAGGAGGGTTGGGAAGTGGCGGTGATGGATAAATGAGTAAATGGATTAGGTTTAGGATTTTTAAGAAGGTAGATGTATAATAAATGTATACGTTTAGGGTGCATAAAACCAGCTGAATATAAAGAAATATGTAAATGAGGGATCAATTTTAAACTGGTTTCTATGCAGACGTCCTCATAATTTTGGTATAAGTGAACTGTCATTTTTTTTTTTTTTCTGTTTTGGTTTTGTGTTGGTATTATTTATGTATAATAGTCTAGAGG
>KE504879.1:481163-492126 GCA_000441515.1 Elaeis oleifera | reverse complement strand
TTTTTTCTGTTTGGTTTTGTGTTGGATATTTATGTATAATAGTCTAGAGGATATACATATTGTCAATAATTTAAAAAATAATTAAAATAGTAGATGATGGTTTAGGTTTTGTGTTAGGTATGTATTTATACACATATACATACATATATACATACATACATACATACATACATACATACATACATATATATATATATATATGTATGTATATACACATACATATGTATAGGGTTTGATTGAATTTAATTGTGCATGCATTTTTTTAATTATTGTTTATGATTTGTTTAATTTATTTTTATAAAATTAGATGCAATGCGCTATTATGATACTAATTCAATAATTTATTATAATTACATAAATTAATTTAGCATGGACTTTTTCAAGAAAATTATCTAAACTTTTATTTCAAAAGAAGAAACACAAATAATTTTTATTATCCATGCAGGGAGTCACCAACAATGCCGCCAATGAAAAAATTACGTTGTTGGGCAAATCAACCGACCCCCGATTTTGACTCTATATCGGCCAAATGAACATATCACTCCGACTCATAATCGGTTGACCGATCGACAGTCGGCTATTATCGACCAACAACAAACGATTTGATCAATTTTCGACTGAAGAACATCGGCATATCAGAATTACCAACCGATGGTCATTCGAATCTTCTACCGACTTACCTCGACCGACGTATTAGAATTACCGACATATAGTCGGTCTATCTGCTCAACATATCCTAACTGTTATGAATAATTATCGACTATATGTTATGATGATTAATAGAAATAAACAGCCCACTAACTCCATGATTATGGCCCGATAATCTAGCATCATAAAAAATGGGACCACGTGCTCGACGGTTACATCAGAATCATTTATAAAAAGAGAGGTAAACGAGCAGCATGAGTAAGATAATTTTGGATCAAGACTCTGTCACTTTCAACATTCTTAAATGTTCACCAACCCCTCTCTGACTTAAGCATCGGAGGGTCCCCGCCGGACACAACTTCGGTCTGTGTGGACTTTGTCTTGCAGAAGCTCTTCACCGATGACAGGCGGCAAGAAGTTGATCACAACAGATTGGTGCACCAGATAGGGGGATACTACAGTCAATCATACCGAGAATCAGAGCTCAGCATTCGACTGGATCGACGAGGTACTCTTTCTATCGGAAAGATGTTCCTCCTCTACCTCCAGTGGCAGAGCCTAATTCCTCACATCCTATGGTTATCACGAACGCACAGATTGCTGCACTCATGCAGTAAGTAAAATTTGATGGAGGCAGTCCAAAGCCTCCAGCAGCAGCAAATCCAGCAGCAGCAGCTGCCGGTGGAGCAACTGGTGGCCCAGTCGGTGCCATCTAGGCACAGTCGCCGTCCTCCATGGTGTTCGCCCTCCTCATCTCTGAAGTGACCATCTCGACACTCCCATCGAGACGAATAATCATATTTTCGACACTCTCATCGTGCCACCCACTATTCACGATGTTCTCCCTCTCTTTCTCGTGCACACAGTATCAAGAAGGGAAACGGCCGCAGATGCCTTCTACTTCTCCTTCTTCGAGTTCTTTAAGGGATTCCACCCCCAAAATTTTCCAGCAATGACAACTTGATGACTATGAATGCAAGTTTCAAGAAATTGATCGTCAGCTCATCCTACTTCAAGTGGAAGATCGAAAGTTTTTCAATGACTACGACTTTCACACTGCCAACCTCTCTCTCGATGCATCTTAGATGAACCGATTCTCTCTCGATTTAAGATGTTGAAGATGGAGTCATAAGATGGCTCCACCGACCTGATCGACTATCTGGAGAGCTATAAGACTCTTATGATGATCCAGGAGGCAACTCTTCGGAAGGCTGTTCAAGCCTGGTATTTCGAACTTCAGTCGGAGAGCATTAACTCTTTCGAACAGCTTGAATATTCTTTCGTGGCCCACTTCAGCACAAATCGAATGCCATCACGGATATCCAACAGTCTCTTCTCAATCAAGCAAGATGAGACAGAGACACTGAGAGACTTTGTGGCTCGTTTCAATACAGCCACGTTTGAGGTCAGGGATCTCAACGAAGACATGGCTATATCGATCATAAAAAGAGATCTGAGGGGATCCAAATTTATTTACTCTCTTGACAAAACTCTCCTTCGGACCTATGCTGAACTTTTGGAGCGCGCGTATAAGTACATTCGCACGGATGAAGCTACTTCTGATCGATGCCAAACAGATGAAAAAGATCAAAAGAAGAAATAAAAAAAAAATGAAGCTCCAGTCGAATCAACTAGGCTAACTGTCAATGAGCGAGTTTCACCTCGAAAATAGAGTCCGAAGCCGAACTATGACAGGTATGACTCCTATACTCCTCTCTCTGCTCCTCGTATGCAGATCCCGATGGAGATTGAAGGAGCAGAATACTATGACACCTCCCACCAATGAAAGCATCATTGAGGAATCGAGACAGAAAGAAGTACTGTCGATTTCATCGTGATCATGGTTACGATATCGAATAGTACATTTAACTCAGGAACGAGATAGAAGCCCTGATCTGATGAGGCTACCTTAGAAAGTTTCGAAAAGATCAACCGACTCAACCTCCTGCTGACCGACAACTTCAGCCACAAATTGAGGAGACTATCAACAATCGACCGACTGCAGGAGTGATTAACATGATCTCTGCATGACCAAACTGGGGGGCAACTTTCGAAGAAGAGTCGACGAAGAAACGATGACTCGATGATGAAATTATTTTTCAGAAGAAGATGTTCAGAGAATTCAAACTCTTCATGATGATGCTGTCGTTGTTTCGACAATGATAGCTAATTATGATGTAAAAAAATTCTTATAGATAATGAAAGCTCAACAATGCTTTGTTTTACTCGATTTTTTTCTGAATGTGACTATCGACTGATCAACTCAGAAGAGTCTCGACGCCATTGGTCGATTTTACTAGATATGCTGTTACTGTGGAAGGAGCAATCACTCTCTTCTTAACTACAGAAACTGAACTACAACATAGTACTGTACTCTTGACATTCACGATTATCCGAATTTTTTCGGCTTATAACGTCATACTCGACGATCTGGATTTAATGTCTTGAGAGTAGTAGTCTCGACATATCATCTGTTAGTCTGATTCCTGAAAAGAAATGGAGTCGGAGAGATGCGTAAAAATCAATAACTTGCTCGATGCTGCTTTCTAGTTTTCACACAAAATAATAAACTTGAAGACTCTTTGTCTGTTGATAAATTGGATCAAAGAGAAAATGAACAGAAGGGTGAACCAACCGAACAACTGATTTTCATCCCATTAAAAGAAGAAGATCCTAAGAAGACGGTCCAAATTGGATCGCAGCTGTGTGATCCAGAGTGACAGTAATTAATAAATCTACTGAGGACAAATATCGATATTTTGCTTGGTCGGCAACAGACATGCCAAAAATTTCTCTACAAGTAATAACTCTGTGACTCAATATTGACCCGAAGGTCAAACCGGGGAGACAGAAGAAAAGGCCTTTTGCTCTTGAAAGGTAGAAGGTCATCGACGAAGAAGTCGACAAGCTCTTTGCAACCGACTTCATCAGGGAAGCTACTTATCTCGCTTGGCTCGTCAATATAGTGATGGTGAGAAAGGCCAATAAAAATAAGAATTTACATCAACTACACAAATTTGAACGAAGCTTGTCCAAAAGATAGTTTCTTTGTCGAAGATTGATCAACTAGTTGATGCGACTTCGGATCATCGATTCTTAAGTTCATGGACGCCTTTACAGACTACAATCAGATTTAGATGGCAATCGAAGATGAGGACCATACAGCCTTCGTAACCGATAAAGGCATATACTGTTATAAAGTAATATCTTTCGGTTTAAAAAATATCAGAGCCACTTATCAACGGCTTGTCAATAAGATCTTTAAAGCACAGATTGGATGAAATATGAAAGTTTATGTAGACGACATGCTGGTGAAAAGCTCTCAACCTCAGATCAAGTTCGGGACCTGGAGGAAGCTTTCAGCATACTTTGATGACATCAGATGAAGTTGAATCCGACTAAATGTGCATTTGGAGTGACTTTCGAAATTTTTTTAGATTTTTTATCTCACAACGAGGAATCGAGATCAATTTCGAGAAGATAAAGGCTATCATCAACATGAAGCATCCAAGTTCAAAGAAAAGATACAGCAACTCAATGGAAAGATCGTTGCACTTAGCCGATTCATTTAGAGATCAGTCGAAAATGCTTGCCTTTTGCCAAGACCTTGCAGCAGATAAGAATTTTTATGATTGGATGAATGTCGGCAGTCCTTTGAAGATTTGAAAAATATTTTGCATCTCCGTTACTACTGATAAAATCGAAGGAGGGAGAAACTTTGTATCTCTACTTGACAACTTCAATGAAAGCGGTCAGTTCAGTACTCATCCAAGAAGATGAAAATCGAATTCAACGATCGATCTACTATACTAGCAATGTGCTTCACAATGTTGAAGTGAGATATTCAAGAGCGAAAAAAATGATCTACGCTCTAATTATATCATCACAAAGACTTCGCCCGTATTTTCAAGCACACCCCATTGTTGTCTTGACAGACCAGTTGTTGAAAGCAATCCTGCATCGACCTGATACATCGAGTCAAATGACAAAGTGGGCAATAAAATTTGATAAATTTGATATACAATATCGCCCACAGCCATCAATGAAGATGTAAGTTTTGGCTGACTTCATCGTCGAATGTACAATATCTGATAATAAATCTAAAGACGAAGTTGATGATAAAATAAAATAGGCCACGACTCCTGAATCTGACTCGACATTGGTATGAGTGCTATTATTGATGGAGTATCTAATGCACAAGATAATGGAGCTGGTCTTATTCTTACATATTTCAAAGGGGTTATTACCGAATACGTCCTTCGATTCAATTTCAAAGCTTCGAATAATCAAACTAAATATGAAGCACTCTTAATCGGTCTAAAAATTATTAAGGAGCTCGAATCGATAGTCTGAAGGTCTTCACCAACTCATAATTGATTGCTGGACAGGTTAAGGGCGAGTTTGAAGTCCGAGATCCTATTATGATGAAGTACCTTCAGAAGGTGAAAGATCTTCCCTCAGTCTTAAAATATTTTGAGATCTTTCACATCCCAAGGACAGAGAATGCTCGAGCCGACGTACTTTCACGATTCGTAACTACTTCCTTCAATTCGCTGGATCGGACATTCGTCGAATATCTTGAACAACCGAGTATTGATAAAGTCAAGAAAGTGTTACAACTCACTGATGAATCAAGCTGGATGGATCCAATTATCCAGTACTTGACTGATGAAACTCTCTCTATGGATCCCTCAGAAGCCAAACAACTCAGATGGATGGCTTCTCAATATATTTTAATGAATGGTCATCTATACAAAAGATCGTTCTCTCTTCTCTTACTGAAGTGTTTGGGACCAACAAATGTCGATTATGCACTTAGGGAGGTTCATGAAGAGATTTGTAGAAATCACTTGGAGGGCAAAGCTCTAGCTTATAAGATCCTACGATAAAAATATTATTAACCCACCAAGAAAAAAGATGTGACTGAACTTGTCTGAAGGTGTGAACCATGTCAGAGATATGCAAATATACAACACCAACCAGCGAAGCAGTTGACATCAATTATTGCACCATAGCCCTTCGCACAATGGAGGATTGATATATTTGGTCCTTTTCTTCGACATCTGGTCAGAGAAAGTTCATAGTGATCGCCATTGATTACTTCATCAAGTGGGTAGAAGCTGAATCTCTGGCACAAATCACTGAGAGTAAGATGGAGGACTTCATTCAGAAATTAATTATATATAGATTTGATTTACCATACACCATCATCACTGACAATGGTCGGCAATTTGATAATCAAAACTTCAAGGAGTTCTGTACGAAATTTTATATTACGTACAAACTCACATGAGTCAGTCATTTACAATCCAATGGAGAGGTAGAAGTAACCAATCGAACAATTCTGTATGGATTCAAAATCAGACTGAATGAATCTAAAAGTCTTTGGATAGAAGAATTATATCCGATCTTATGGACATATCGAACAACTCCTCGTATACTAATGAGAGAATCGCCATTCAATTTAGCTTATAGAATAGAAGCAATGATTCCACTTGAGATCGGATTATCTTCAACAAGGGTTGAGCAATACAGTGAGTCGAACAATTCTGAATATCGGAGAGCCGATCTAGATCTACTTTCAGAAGTCCGACAGGAAGCTCAAATTCGGATGGCAGCATATCGGCAAAGGGTAGCCCGGTATTACAATGCAAAAGTTAAACTGAAGGTCTTTCGTCCTGAAGATTTGGTCCTAAGAAAAATAGAAGTCTCAAGACCTCTTGACCAAAAAAAATGATCTTCAAACTGGGAAGGACCTTACAGGATATTGAAACACTTAGACCGGACGCATATCGGCTAGAAACTCTAGAGAAAGTAACCATTCTCCGAATATGGAATGCTGATAATTTGAAAATATATTATCAATAAAGTTGTCCATGTATATATTATTCAGAATGAAATATTGAATTTCAGAATGAATTTTAGAATCACAAGTTTTAGTCAACTATAAAGTGGTAATGGACCGACAGATGGACGGTCAATTCATAGACTATCGACTATATTTCAATTTTTCACTGTAAAAATCGACATATCAATTATACTTTGGCTTTCACTGTAAAAGCCACAATACCGACAGTGTCTCAGTATCGAACATATTCTGACTTTCTACTATAAAAATTGATCATAGTCGAATGACTATTATGCCGACTTAGTCTTAACTAAGCGAAATGCTATGCCAATACGATCAAGGTTAGATTGAAATTATATCGATTTGATTACGATCGATCGAAGAATATTGGTTTGCCATCGATTATCAAATAACTTGACTTACTAACCCGACTAAGATCGGACGCAGGGTATTCAGCTTATTACCATTTATCCTAATGCTTAAAAGTATGTCAAATGGATATTCGACTAACGGATGATCCTATAAGTATTATCGAACGTTTGGTTTATCGATTGATATTCGGTAGTTAAATAATTACTCTACAACATTACAAACACACAGAAAAGAGAGCTATACTTAGAAAAAAAATTTTCATTCATTAAAAAAGAAGATTATAAAATTAGACCGAAGTCTGATTACAAAAGTATTTGATTACAAAAAAAAATAAAGATTGCACCGATCATCAATCGTCATCCCTATCTCCTTGCTCCGGTGTAGTATCGATGATTTGGACAACTTCTGGTGTAGTCGATGCTCCATCTTGAGTCGGTGCATCTTCTTCTTCTTCAACAGCTCCATCTTTCGATGTAGGAGGGACGATGCTACTCAAGTCAAGATTCGGGTATAACTTTCTGATCACATCTCAGCCATCTTCGTACTCGATGCAGTAAGAGGTGAATCCATTTTTGAGAATCTCTTCCTTAAACTCTTCAAAATTCTTGAAATTCTCAATGGCATGGTTCAGAGCCTCTCTCACCGACTCTGCTTTCGCTCTTGCCAACTCTACGTCAGTCCTTGTGGAAGCTGATTCATCATCAGCCAGTGTCAGTCTTTCCAGGCTGGCCCGATGTCTCCTCCATTCGGCTTTGAGTTCGATGATGCATCCGTCTCTTTTCTTGAAGTCGATGGATAGAATGCTTCTTGCTTTTGATCTTTGTCTCAAAAGAAAAGATGCCTTGACAAGCCGACTCAAGTTCGGCTCTAGAAGATTCAAGGTCGGCGGTCAGATGGGAGACTTCCTCCTGAAGCTTCACCTCTCGCTCGATCACCGTCCGAAATTGTTCAAGAGCAGCTGCCAACCGTCTTTTCAGCATTGACGACTGCCACTTTATCTATCCATGTTCGATGAAAGTCTGCAACCTTACGGTAACCGACTTTCAGGTCGAACATGTCGTGTACCAACTGAAAGCAGAAGATAAGTCAGATCAGTCAAAAAAAATATGTGAAGGAAACTTACCCCGAGTATCATCAGGTAAAAAGAGGAAAATATTTCGATGATGGTACGGCTTTTCCTATTCTCCCGATTAGTCGGAAGAAGGATAGCTTGAATGAGCCGTTTGGCCAACTCTAGATTGGCCAAGGCCGACTCATCATCAAAATGCCTGATGTCGAAGTGAACGATGTGCCCTGGCGATGATCCGTCTTCAGTCGAAGTCACCGGTGCCTTCCTCCGATCTTCCATCGGTAGTCCCGCACTTGAGAATGCGGGGAACTAGAGCTTGATTGCATCCGAAAAAGTTCCGCTGAAGGAACGATCAGCGCAGCTGCGAACTGATCAGGTTTGGTCACGACATCGGCCTGAATCCGAACCTCTGTTGATTGAGCTGCCGTTGGTGCTGCGGCAACTCTCTCTTCTCTTGCCATCCCATCTTCGATAGATGGTACTTTAGGAAGCACTGTCGGGGCTGACAGTGCCAGAACTGGCTCAAAATCGATGCTGATGGTATGTCAGATTCTCTTGTCGGTGCAGATATAGTTGTCTGACTTTTCTTCGACGGTCGGAAAGGTCCAACTTCAAATGCTGTCCTTTTCTTGGCAGCATATTGATAAATATCAGAGGACGATACTCGTACCCTCGATTGCATAGCTGCAATCAGAATAAAAAGTTAACACAGTTTAGAAACAAACAAAAAAAAATAAAAATGATCGATTATGCTATACCTAAATGGTGATCGAACTAAGATCGACATCATAGAGAGCTTGTTCGGTCATCAGCTCTCTCTGCGGCGGGACCACCATGTCCTTCAATCAGTGGAAGTCTTCTCGATCATCAACCTCCACCCGACTGTTCTCGTTGGGGCTGGTCCTTGGATCACCCCAGTGCGAAGGGAAGCCCCAGGGAAGAGAAGAAGCGACGAAGAAAAATTAGTTCTTCTATCTATGAATGGACGATGGAAGATCGATGATGAAGGAAGGCCTTTTTTTGGGTTGAAAAGCCACCAACCCTTGGCCTTAGGATGGGGACGGAGAACAAAGAAGGAATAGAAAAGAGCAGGACGAGGCTCGATCAGTATTAACCAATACAATAAAGCAAAGCTAATTATAAGTCGGATCGAGTTCAATGCCAGCTGAGCGGGACAGAGACCGTAATAGTCCAGAAGATTCTAAACGAACTCCGAAATCAAGAATCGAAGACTAGTCCGAAGGTCTTCGACATAGAAAGCAACCTGGTCCGAAAGAAGAGAGTTCACCTGACTATCGGCATCAGACGTAAAGAGTTGATACTGCTCCGAGATACAATATTGTTCCCGGAGCCGCTCAACATTGAGTTTGGATAGTGAAGAAGCCTCCACTTCCGAACCCGATGGAGAGTCGTCGGTCGGATTCTCCGACCGACTATCTTGAGAAGAAGAAGCCCTAGCCATGGGAGAAGAAGACTAAAGAAATAAAAGGAGATGGCTCCAAGAAGGAAGGACAAAAATACTTAACCTGAAAGTTAAAAGCAAAAAGGCAGAGAAGGAACCCTGGTCTTCTGGCGCTGGGGCGACTTTCCGACAGAGTTTCTGCAGCAGAAGACAAAATGCAAAGTAAAAGTTGGCCGAAAGCGATCCTATATATATAAGATCCCTCAACAGTCAGGATGAAAGCGGTCAAATCAGAGTCTCATCAGATGACGACATGTGGTAACATCCGGATCGATCATTGATCAGACGATTTGACGCACCTGCTCCTGATTGTGCCACCTCACCATCATCCACGTGAACAGCTCCGATTCAATGATATTCGGACATGTGGCCAAAATCTACTAGTCAGAATCGTATCATCCTATGTCGAATTATCTTTCTGAAACAACGTCCGATACAAACGCCTGATATTGAATTGTCCTGTTGACGTGACAGTCCAATAATGATTTTGTAGCTACCGAAATGATAAAACAGTCGAAGAATTCTCGACTAGCAGTTAAGTCGGGGCTCGAGGCAACACGTGACGACTCTCTTCGTCCAACATGATGGACCACGTGATAATATACACGTCGGATCACCTCAGAATTGAGAGTGGGGGGTAACTGTTGGGGCAAATCAACCAACCCCTGACTCTGACTCTACATTGACCGAATGAACATATCACTCCGACTCATAATCGGTTAACCGACAGACAGTCAGTTATTATTGATCAATAACAAACGACTTGATCAACCTCCGACTGAAGACCATCGGCATATTAGAGTTACCAACCGATGGTCATTCGGATCTTCTACTGACTTACCTTTACCGATGTATCAGTATTACCGACATATAGTCGGCCTATCTGCTCAACATATCCTAACCATTATGAACGGTTATCGGCTACGTGTTATGATGATTAATAAGAATAAACAATCGACTAACTCTACGATTATGGTCCGATAATCTAGCACCATAAAAAGCGGGACCACGTGCTTGACGGTTATATCCGAATCATCTACAAAAGGAGAGATAAACGAGCAGCACGGATAAGATAATTTTGGACCAAAACTTTGCCACTTTCAACATTCTTAGCTGTTCACCAACCTCCTCTCTGATTTAAGCATCGGAGGGTCCTCGTCGGACACAACTCTGATATGTGAGGACTTTGTCTTGCAGATATTCTTCACCGATGATAAGTGACAGGGAGTTGGCCGCAACAACGTTCAAAATATTTTGCCATTATATATTTTTTGATAAAATTTTATAATTTAAATCATGTTTTCAATAATTTTCTTTGATTTCTACACCGTTTGGACAAGCATCCTGAAGGCATCTGAGGATTTTTTTGACTTTGCCTTCTATTTGTTAAGGCCCGCAGCGTAGCATGGGTCTCATGCTAGCGTACATGCAGTTCCAATATTTTCCTCAGGAATCAATTAAGAACAACATCACATATGACACTGATTCATCACCAATGCTCTGAAATCTCAATGATCTAGCTTTTTGAAAAGCTTCAAAACAAAGTTCAACCAATCGACCAAGA
>KE504879.1:445110-456628 GCA_000441515.1 Elaeis oleifera | reverse complement strand
AATATATTATATTATATTATATTATATTATTATATATAATAATATGGTATAATATATTATATTATTATATTGTTATATATCATTATATTATTATAATATATTATATAAATATTATATTATAATATATTATATTATTATATGATTAAGGGTATATTATAGATGAATTAAATAGATTACTTCTCAGTTGATTGAAAAATGATTTAGTCACCTCTCTTAGGTGGGTAAGATTTTTTTTCATTTCATAAATAATACTATTCATAAAAAATAATTATTATCTTAAAATTATGAAAATATGAATAAATTAATTAATAAAAAATTGATTAATTTTTTTATAATATATATTTATACAAAATAGGCCCGAAGGCGAACAGACCATCTGAATAATTTGGGGCCTGGTAAATTTTATGCCCCAATGGTTGGCGGAGTGCCAATTGCTTTTGCCGGTTTTTTATGGGCATAGCATGGGCATGGCTGCTTGGACCAGCAATTTTAAAACTGGCGATTTGACCCAGATAGCAGACATCATAAAGTGCCATGCTCAGAGAAATCAGTGGAACATTGTAGGACAATCACTAAGCAAGTATAGTGGAAGCCACAGGGTGAAATTTGCACTTGATAGTATGATTCATTAAGATTTGCATGATTCCATCCACCCTAATTTACTGGAATAAAGGGGTATGTCAACCCCTTATGTCAGGCCTCGGCTGTTTCAGGTGGTTCCACATGATGCTAAATATCCTCTCTCAGATCCCCCTAAAGTAACGAGAGTTTGGGCTTTACATAATTTTGTCAGTATATCTTTTTCTCATGTAAGAATTGATTTATATGTCTTATGAACGTAATCATTGCATTGTATCATATTTTTTTCTCGGGTAAGAATTGATTTATGCAAAGTTTTATTGATTAATATATCTTTTTCTTTAAGAATTGATTTACATATCTTTTGAAATCATTGCACTGTATCATAATTGTCATTTTATGTCTTTATTGTAGGCTTCATCATATATGGGGAGATGCAATTTTTCCCATTGGCCATGATGTGTCAACATGAACTTTGCACTCACTGTGGTCAACAACAAAGATTAGATTATTAATCACAACACTGCAAGGTTGTAACCATGACCATGATTTGTCACCATGGTAATATCTGATTCCGCATTCCGGTGTCATGTGCTTGAGTGGTCCAAGTTTGCATGGATGTATTGAATTCACGACAGTTTATATTTTGTGATGATGCAAGCTCTAGTATACTACATTAAGTCTGGAGTCTCGAAGAACTATCACGACCAGTGTTTGGAAGGTGCAAAGCAAACGAGCACCAGATGATCACGATCCTATGATTAAAGATTTTTTCCTATCATTTATATAACTTGATAACCGGGTCCTTAATTTGGTTGGTTTGTGTATTGCATTGGTTTACTAAATTGAGAACTGAGCAATGGATCATAAATAATAGTGAGGAGAAACTACATAAGAACAGAGACATCATTAATTGATTTCATAGTCACAAGCTTAACATTACCATGATGTCTCCAAGGAACCATGGGGACTCTTATATAAATTACCAGTGTTCCAGTCTCATGGAGGCTCATATGCATCACAAGTATCCCTAGCTCATTATGGATTACAATCTTCGGGAGGCTGTGGATTTACTTCCCAGTGGCATCGCCACCATGATGTTCAAGGGCTGCTTGATCTTGATGGCTGGCTCCTTTCCTGACAAAAGAGAAAATGCTCAAAAAGAAAAAAAAAAAAGAAAGGAAAGAAGAGAAAAGGGCCAGAATCTACAAGAGAATAATAGCCACCAATTACCAGACTTATAGTTGATCTACCTTTAGTGGGATCACCATGCCTGAATCTCTTTAAAATATATGAATATCAAGCTTGTAGAGGAAGCACCTATCATGCAGATTTTGAGTCTTCGACTTTAAACAACCATATATTCCTAAATTATGACTTTCAAGCAAGAGAAAGCAAAGTCATAGTTTGCCTCCACAATCATATAAGATAATGTTTGTATCCAGTCTATGGGCACAAATACATTCAAACCTGCATTCATTTAGAACCCTTGACAGAAAGTCCAGTCTTAGAGGAGGGTCACATCCTTATGCCTAATGGTGGGATTGGTAGCACAAATAAGTAGATGTACATGTCAGAAACTTAATGACTACATTGCAGGGAGTAGCCAGAGAGCTATCAACACACTTTTTCTTGAACTAGCCTCATCAGGCATCCACTCTGCAACATCTGGAAAACTAAAACTGCCCTCTGGACAAATCTCATCAAGATAAAGAAAGCACAATAGCATGTGGAGCAAAGACCCACACAATCACATTCCTCATAGGTCAAATGGTGAGGCCGCTCCAATATTTAGAGCTATCTCCCTCATCAATGTAGGATCAAACTTGAAAGGAACCATTGATCTATCACGTTATAACTGACATGACGACTGATAGATAGGTTTCACTCTTTTGATTCTGGGTCTTCTTCTGTCTGCGAATGTCGCTTCATGTATTCTTCCTCGATCGTTCCTTGAGAATAAGAAGCCTCTGAATTACCACAGGATCACTCATCCGCCTGGCTTCCATCAGGTCAGTCTCCTCTTTGTTAAGATGGTAGGCATCAAGCATGATCTTAATCCATTTATGCAGCTCCTTCGGAGTTCTGAGCCAGGGGAAAACAAACAAAGAGATCAGTTTCACATGACAATATAGACCAACTTAAATACATAATAAGTACTATAGTGATTATTAGTCATAGATTTCGAGTCAAAATATGGTTTTCAAACTGGTTGAGATCATACCAGTACTACCACAATTATAAGCAGAAAATTGGCAATGTGAGGTGCAAAACTACTCGAGGATCATTAGTATTGTGGGAACATACACTGTTAATGAATTATAAGAATAAATCTTATGAACTTGTATAGCTTGGGATTACAGCTTTTACAGGCCAATTATGCAAATTAATTTCTATATATATATATTTTAAAAAGTAGTAAATTTCCATCTAAAAGTTCTTAAATGGCAGCAATAAGAGAGACCAGACAACATAAAAGCTTCCCCAAGTGCAGAGGTATTCTTTTCCTGAGAAAGCGTGTTGTAATATATTTTTCAGAAGGAATGAGCCATGCCACTCATCAGTCAACATATTCTAATATAAGTTGCCTTACGTGTACAGAGCTTTAACATCCTTGGCTTCATGCTCATCTCCTGGAGAGAAAGCAGTAGCTAGTGCTGAAAATCGCTCTTCAGGATCTGTGATGTTCAACAGGTGCTTGAGAAGCTTTATCTCTGGCGGTGCAATGCTTTTAAGACTTCTATTTGTCTCTTTATATATACGATGCATTATTCTATAGCCTGCAGGATTCAAACATACTTACGTAACAGACACCGGCATACCAACTGACATTATGAGGTATTAAAAAAAAAACAGACAGAAGGGAAAAATATTGACTAATTGCTCTTTTAGTTCTTCATGTTTTGATGGACTGATGTGAATAATTAGATACATAATTGGCTCTATATGAATACTTTGCAGAGCCAAGGAAAAAGTATAACGAGTTTTAAGCTGGTTTTCATTTTTTTCTTGAGTTAAAAAAGGTTACCAAACACTAGCAAGAAAGAAGCTGCAGATTAACCAAAATATAATCTAATAAGGTTACAGAAGCATAGCCATGTTAGCTGATACTTCAATATTGGGAAAAAAAAAAAATCACTTGCTAGGAGATTCAAAGCCATTATACCTCAAGCAAGCATCCAGATGGCTGACTGGAGTCATAACCATAATGAAGCAATATCATGGTTACAGGATGGCTTCACAGCACAGGGTTAGTGAAATTAGAACTGATTTCTACTTTCTTCGGATGTTATAAATTCACCCTTAGCTTTGCAATAAGATGTTAGATGGTGGCAAAATCACACTGTTTTGAAATAACAACTGCAGGACCATTAGGTACTGTAACTTAAGTTAGTTGACATCGGTATCACATACAAGCTTTCTTATCCCTTTGCCTTTCCTAAGAAAGAACAGATTTTACACAAACACAAAGCCTCCAGTCTGAACATATGGTCCCCATTCTTGGTTTCATAATGCTCTGATTTACCTCCCATGATAGTTGCAGAACTCTGCAATATGCTTTTTTTCAGGTTGACAAGTCCATACACAATTATTTATCTATTTAATAAAGCTTTCTACCTCCTATGCTTTGCCTAAACAAGAAATGTAGCCTCAATTGCTGAACTCCTAGCATAATTCCAAATTGGTTCTATAAAATTATTGCTGTATTTATTTGGTTTTGTTCCATCACCCTCTTCTGTACTTCACGTGGTGTCTGATAGCTACATACCTCCTAGTAGCAGTATTACCTAGCCACCTCTTCTGGTTAAAAGAATTATAAAGTGCCTTTGCTTTCAACATTTTGACATGACATGACATGTGACGGCATTCTTTCGTGCTCCATGAGTGGACTGATTGCTTAGTTCAGTCAAAAGTATTGAAACTTGAAAAAACTTCTTGGAATGGATATTTAGTTCAAATAACAACAGTTTCAACTACATCAAGTGCCAAGTAATATTAGCCCGATGATTTTAAGATAATTTCATATATTTTTCTCTTTTCTCCATATGTGAGATGGCATGTATGCAAATTTTATTACATAGAGTAGTAAATTTAGCCGAGTCAGTTAATATGCCATCTTGCAAGCTGGTAATATCACTTGGTGGTTACACAAAAGACTGGGTTTGAATCCCACCTTGACTACATTTTTTTCATCTCAATGAAATTGCTTGTCTTTCTTCTGAACAGACTTACTCGAGTCAGCTCGCACAACTATACATATCTGTTCCATATAATATTTAACTATCTGCTTTGTATGAAAGTCTCCCAGTCTAGTTTATATACAATTAAGTTCAGATGCTTCCAGTCACATAGGGGCCATTGCTTAGTGCAATGGTAAAAGGCTTGGGCTGACAAGCACAATGGCAAGCATCCAAGTCCTAGGGCAGCCACTTTGTACAAAAAATGCCTTAGGTCTAAGCTCAGTTTGCCCCTCCCAAGACCCTAGATTGCCAGAACTATAATTGGGTAATGGCAAAAATACTTAGGTCACCTATGAAAATACACCGATGCTAAAGTTTCTAGGTAACAATGGATTACATAAGAGAAAAATTTAAATAAAAGAAGGAAAAATGATTGACTTCTAATTAATATCAGATTGTGAGACAAATCTTGTCACAGAAACAAGTCTGCACTCTGCAGTATCTTACGATTTATGATACAAAAAACTGCTATAAGTGGAACTATGCCACAGCAAACTTTTGGCTGAATGGGGTCTTAATCAGCAGCATTTTTTTTGAAAATAACTAGTGACACTGGTATTTATAAACATAAGAATCTATCCACCAAATCATATTACTCAAGTCAAGGATGAGCTGACATACAAACCCATAGAATCTGTACAATTAACTATGAATTCAGTGACAACCCAATAAGGATGTAGAATATCTGGTTTCTATTGCAATTTGAGAACAGAAATCTTCTGTATTTTTAACATAAATTGTCACCTCATTTTCATGGTTGTAGATTCTTTTGCTGCTGCCCAAGCTCTGTTGATCAGAAGAATCAGTGATGAATCAAGTTCCTTTGCCTTAGCTAAGCTCTTTATCTTTTCACATGCCTCATCTAATGAAGGGGAATTCAATATATCGTCAAACTTTGACTGAGCGGCATCCAATGTCTCTATCTGCTCCAATGCATTGTCATATGCACGGACTGCAGACAAGCATTTAGCTCCAAGCCTAGCCATTGCTGCTCAAGAACAAAAAAAAAAGAAAAAGAAAAAAAAACACAAATTTGAGTTTAAACTAGTTAGATGCACAAAAATGCATACACAATAATTACAGATTGTTGTGCATTCATGTTGACCTTGATTTTCTTCTAGATAAAGATGCACATCTAAAATCTCAAAGGAATCGAGGGGGAGGCCCTGAAGGGGATGAGGCTGTGTTTAAAGTTCTTAAGACCTAGCAACCTCAGTAATGGGATGATTTTAAAACCTAATAGACAAGCATGCGGACATGTGTCCTGCAAAGCTACTAGAAAACATGTGAAACTAGTAAGAAACTTGAGTTCTATATGCGAAATTTAAGAACACTAGTCCACCTTTACCAATTTAAGCATTAATGTAATTTTGCATGCACTCTGATTTGATTACCATCTCGATCCTCCAGGCTGTCGAAACTGTCTGAAAGAACGTTAAGGTGACGGAAAAATTCTCCAGTGAAATCCTTCCGCCTTCTTGCAACAACAGCATTAATATCTTGTGGGCTTTCTTGTATCTCTTTCAAAAGTTCCATATGATCTTCTATTTCATCATCTATCTGCAAAATTCACTCCAAAATTTGATAACAATTTTTAGTGCCATAGCATATATTTCTAAATTTCAGATGGATTATCTTCTAGCCTACATGATGAAGAAATGAACATCCACAATTTCCTTTAAAATTCCAACAAATTACACTTCATGAAAACCAAGTAAAATCAATATGTGATACCTTCTTCATTTTTCTGGCAAGACCAACCAGCTTTGTTTCATCACCGGATCTTTCTCAGTTTCTGCACGTACTTGGCACCGTTCAAAGAAGCTCTCTTTGTACTTGTTCCAATCATCTCTGAACACCAAGAGCTTCCTCCAATCCTTTGTTTGTGGTTTCTCATGCATGAAGTAGTCAATCATTTTGTCACAGAATTGAGTCATCGTGTATCCTTCTGCAACTTCGACTTCAGCTTCCTCCACATGGACAATGCCAGCATCACTTGCCACACAATCTGGAGTTTTTTTTTTCCGCTCTACTTTTAGGTATTCATGAGAATCAATTAATTTATATTGAACAGATGGGGAAAACATAAACAAGATCAGAGCATCTGCCTTTTCAACCATAAACTGATGACATGAGTCCATATAAAATTCAGCATATGCTAATTTATAATTGTTTTACAGTCATGCTATAGTGAATACAACTTGCCACATCTGTTTTAGTGATTGAAGAACAACAATACTTCAGGACGGATGAAGGAAGAAAATATGATATATGGAAATAGATAGCTGTCGAATACACTATTTCGACAAAGATGCATGAATCTAACAATGATAGAAAAGAAGCATCTTCGGTTTAATGTAATTCTCCAATGGAACCATGGAAAAGTAATTACTGTAAAAGAAGGGCACATGAAACTGATTAAATAACTGAGATAATGCTTGACAATACGGTTTATGTAGCTTTCTTTAGGAAAAAAAAAGGAATTAAGAAAAGAAAAAGAAAAATAAAGAAATACTGCGAATGTAGCTCAATGTTTCCTCCGCCAACGAAGGAAGAAGGGGGAAAACGCTGCAGAAGGCCAAAGCTTCCAAATTTCTCTTAGCCTATTTCAAATTTCCCCTTATATAAGCCCATGGAAAAGAATAACATGGACAAATCATTAGCGAACCAAATAAAAAGGGCATACGAGAAAGTGATCTGAACATGGAGTCCATCGATAAAAAATAATCCAGAAAACAAAGCAAGGCAATTCGACAACCAGTTGATATGCAACAAAAAACAATTAATATACCACAAAAGAGACAGAGAGAGGGGAAGAGGGAGGTAATCCATTGGTTGCTTACTTGGAAGAAGAAAGGAGCGAGAGGTCTGCTGAGTTCTTCTTCTACTGCCGCAACTGCTACTGCTGATACTGGGAGTAGAGAAGGAGTGTTTGACGAAGAGGAAAAGGACAGGAGGAGCTTGAGAAGAGATAGGGTGAAGGGGAGTAAAGGATATGGGTTTGGTGAAGGGTACTTCGAGAGCCAGGGTGCTAGTACCAGCCATCGCTCTTCTCGGGGCGAAGGCAGAGGACGAGGATAGGCTCAGGCGAAACGCGCAAGGAGACATAAGGAAGGGAGAGAAGCAGCAGGGCTGGAAATGGGCTGGCTGGGCTGATCCAGACCTCTATCCGAGCCCGGCCCTAAATCCCTTTTGGGCTTCGATCCAGACTTAGGTCTGAAAAGTTTTAGAACAAATCCAGATCCGAACCCAGCCCGAGTCCAAATCTAGACCTGATCCGAATCCAATTGGGCTGGCCCTAATTCGCGGAGGGACCATAATTCGTTGCAACACAAACAGCTTCTATTGATAGTTCATAACTCTAATCATTTTAATATGTCTTAAATTGTATCTAACTATTATGTGTTCAGAAGAATTTATAGAAGCTGAAATGTGAGCTTAAAAATTTAAGGAAAGATGATGAAGGGTTTGAGGCTTGCTTGGGCCTGATTTCGTACTCCATTTCAAACCTAAAGCTGGGCTCCATATCAGACCATGTTCTGATTTGAGTTCGGGCTTTAGCCGGGCTAATAATTATCTGAGGTCGGCCCGAAAAACAAATGGACTTCATATTCAAGCCCACATCCAGTCTAAGTTTTTGGGCTTAATCCGTCGCCTTAGAGAAGCCCAGTGTAGCTCTCTGGTGGGTTCAGGATTGCGCAAGCCAACGCACAAGTGGATTCGCTTAGAGGAGGCCTGGTTGCGTTTGGTTCGGGAATATAGATGCCGCATTAGTTTAAAGGAAGCTGGAATAAGCGAGTTCTACTCGAACGGTCAAAACTTGTTTTGTAATGACTATTTGAAAAGGGAGGCAAGGGGCTGAAATGAGATATAGCACTTCCGTTCCTGCGCCTTTCTCCATGGACCCAAACATCTTATTCTGGAAATTTTAGACCAAGCAAAGTAGGTGATAATTTGTGGAATAACTAGAATATAATTAACCTTTGGAAATATTGTTCGTTTTTCCTGCTTTGCTGGGTTTTAATTCCTGGATAGAATAACTCCAGGGTGAAGGGAATTCTTGAAAGGAGAACAATAGAAGGCCTCATTACAGCAATAAAGTTATTCGGACTCTCACTCAAAATTGTTATTCTGACAACAAGCGGGTTTGATCAAAGTAATTATTTGTCACTTATTCCTCCTTTGCCAGACCTAATTTAATTCATAAATAAGAAGTCGTTCCTTCAAGAATAGTTGTGCCACAAGACACTCTTATTTTTATCTGCCTAAATTTATGTAAAGACTCACAAGAAAAGAATGATGGAATGACTTCAGGTTGAGGGTGTATTTGTCCATGAAGAAAAGAAGGCAAGAACAAATGAGAGATCATGATGGCTTTTCTAAAATTATTATTTCGGTATAAGTAATTTAATATAATGACTATTTTGCTTTATGTTTGTTTTCTCAAATTGTTTGGCAGGCTAAGACTTTCCAAGATGCAGGCTGCAATTGTTGTCTCGAAGCTTATGGCTACGCGTAGGTGACGGGTACCCATCAGCTGATGGAGACTAACCTTTACCTGCTCCCTAGCGTCTAGCGAGGATCCAATGGGAGATTCGCTTAGATTTCCCCACCACGTGGGATGTACCACGTTAAATACATCATTGGATACTGCTGTTCATGCCCTGCTTGGCTGGGCTTGCTCTAGCTGACGTCGGACCAAAATTGCATTTGATCCTCCAACATGCACTTATACTAAAACTTACTGATATTTTAATGTTATCTGAACAAAGGTAGTAAATAAGTTCATGCCAATGATCTCATACTTTGGAAATTTCTGTAGGCCAACGGTCTCGATTCTGTAGAATATTTAAACATGTCCAAAGCTATATGAAAACGAACTCACTAGATCAATGAAAAAGGATGGTTCGCTGGAGTATGATAACGTTGAGCTACACAAGGAAAATCATGGTGGCCAACAAATCAACACATTGACTCATAAGTGAGGGTTACATTGGATTGAAAGTAGCAAGTTGTAATTTAAAACTTCAATGACGAGAAGAGGAAGAAAGAGAAGAGAAGGGAAGAGAACTTCCTCTGCCAACATAGTAAAATCAATTCTAAATCTGGCTAGCTGAGAAATGTTGATATCAGTTTTCTTTTTGACTCTGGGCATGTTTAATGCACAAAAGCTGTAAACTTAAATAAACTATGATCATACGGAGGTTCAATTTACAACTTAGGGCATGTTTGCATGAACCAAAAAGATTGCGAAGCCTATTTGAATATAGACTGTATGAATCCAACACTCCTCTCTCCGTTGGTCCAAATTCTTAGGAAGAGAAAAAAAAAGATCTTCAGTTAAGCTTTTTTCGTCCCGACAAAATAGTAGGCGCCCAGCTAGAGTTTAGACCGGAACTTCGATTGGCAGTTAGAAGATTTTGGGAAGAGTGACGAAGGCGTTTGATTCTTGCAAGAATATTAGAATAGTTCCTTAGATCAAACCTAGGCTATAATAACTCATATTGAGTTCAGATCTTTATAGGTAACCTTGTTGAGTTGGAAATTCTCCATTTTGTTTGAGGCCTACCATATAGAATTTGGACAGCTGTGAATTCTCCCGCTAGCACGTTGAAATTCCATGTGTTTCTAGATCTCGATGCAGACAAGATAGCAAGGCATGTTTTTCTTTTGGTAACAGTAGCAAGGCATGTTTAGTGGTGTATAATTTGCTTCAAGCTCGGACACTGTTTACTCACTCAAAACGGGTCCGTTGAAATCTTGGATGTGTGAGGTGAAGGGCTTGACCCTAGGACTTTCTTTCCCACCTAGACTCAACCAATCTAACCTCTTTAGTTTTGATGGTTTCTCACGCTAGCCATGTCCATTTCCACAGTGATGCACCGACCGTATATGATTGCACAGAAATCTTTAGCGAGCGAACGATGCAGACGTTTTCTTTGGAGACAAGGAACATTGCACATATTAAACTAATCAAAATGGAGACAACACGGAGTGCAGATTCCCTACGGTTCTCATTATGCAATGTACCATACATATTATTTATCATATGTTGGATGGCTGCACATGACCGCACATGACATATATCATATCGTCTATAGTTATGAATAGTCATCCATTGTATGATGGATGATATATACGATACATCACCCCCTATAGTGCACTGCAGAGGAGTCGTGCTCAACAAATAATATCCAAATAAAGACTTGAGAGGTGTCGGTCGAATCACCTATCTTCCATATTAAGTTCTCATCTATTCTTTTTTTTTTTTTCTTTTTTTATTTTCCCTTTTGTTAAGATATCTCACCTATCCTTGAAGTCCTGTTCCAAGTCATCAATGAAATCTCCATGGTTGAATGAACTATCTTGTTTTTAGAAAAAATATTCATTGCAACAGTGGTACTACGTCAAATCTATAACAAATTAATGAAAACCTTTATATTTTATCGGTTGTCATGTATTTTATCGATTTTCATAGATAATATCCCACACTACTCCTTTGTATTTCATCTATTTCTGAATGTTGATTGATTTGTTACAATGGTGACATGATATCATGATTGCAATGAAATTTACTCGTTTTCCAAGTGGATATGCCATGCACATGGGGGGAGCAGTGTCGATGGCGTTGGACCACTGCTTCAGACCTGTTTGGGTGCGGAGTAAGTAGAAGATATTGAAGGAAAAACCGCATTTTC
>KE504879.1:417867-439461 GCA_000441515.1 Elaeis oleifera | reverse complement strand
AATTCATGCCTTAAATTTTTAACTCTTGAAAATATGAATTAACATTCCCACTAACTCAAAGGATGTATCATAGACACAATGTACACAATGTGATAGAAGAATAACCCTTTTATTCATTTATAGTCAAAATTACAATTTTGCCCTTAGATATGTACAGGAATGTGTCAGCCGATCTGGCATCTAGGGCACACATCTAACAGATATCTCCTCATTTAGAGAGAGTTTCTTGCCAAAAAAAATCGCAACATAGAGGCTCATAACATGTTGGGTTAGGTGAGCCAACATAGTATAATTTTATTCCAGCATTTTGTTTGGATAAACTTATACCGCAGCCTTGTTCCCTTCGATTACCGTTTTGTCTAGTTTTGTCCCATGAGCACATAAGAGAAAATAGGAGGACAATTTTATCTTTATTGAAAAGTTTGAACTATGTCAAAATTTAGCACATATAAAATGCATTTTATTCTCTCCATTTATTTCACCCAGTTATTCTTTCAACTAAAATATAATGTCCTTTTATTATGTAAATTTTAATGATCTTATTTCTCTGACATTGCAAAGACATTCTTTCGCGGGAGCAGAAGCTTGTATGGCATGATTTAGATGGCAATAATTCCCACGCATGGGTGGTCACAAAGGTACAATACTGGTTGACCAGTGTTCGCATGGTCCGGAGACCCACGTCATTAAAAATATATATAAAAAAACAGGACAACATTGGTAGTTTTCTTTGACAAAACCGCTTTGGTTTTGGGTGTGCGGAGTGGAAAACGGAAGAATTGGGAGGCCAACGGTGAAGATATAGAAATTATAAAAAATATTATTTATCAAAAATTGAATAATTAATTTAAAAAATTATAGAGATATCCTTAAAATTTGACTGTTTTATACTTAGACTCTAAAGAAAAAAATCTCAACCACCCTTTAAAACTTTGAAAATATTGCAAAATGCCCCAATTATCTGTCTCTGATCTAACAACATTGACAGAAAAGATGAAATGACTAAAATACCTTCAGTTCACACTTGATTTTTTTCTCATTTTTTCCTGTGGATCGATACAATTGGATCGCGCAAAATCCTACGATGGATAACATGCCACATTACCCCTTGTATTTCATCGATTCTTGATTGTGCACTATCCACCGTGTATATACTCCACGATTTGTCTTGGTTCACTCCGACCTCCTCCTCGTTCTCCCGTCACCACCTTCCGTCAATCTCTGCCATTGTCTTCCTTCCCATCGTCACCGGCATCGACCTTCCCTCCGATCTTCCTCAGGTGCTTCCTTTCCATCATCACCGCCATCGCCTTCCTTCCCACCGTCACTGCCCTTGCGGATGCCCACCTCCCGCTGGTCTCCACCATTACCTTCCCCCTCACAGATGCCCTCACCGGCATTGGCCTTCCCCCTTGCAGACACCCACCTCCCGCCCATCTCCGCCATCACCTTCCCCTCACGGATGCCTACCTCACGCCGGTCTCCACCATCGCCTTCTTCCTCGCAGGACACTCGCCTCTTGCCGGTCTTTGTCATCGTTTTCCCCTCACGGATGCCCTCACCGACGTCGACCTTGTTAAGAAAAATATCTCGAGGTTCGATCCATAATAAGCCCGGAACGAGATTTAGAACGACGAACGGAATCCAACAAGCCTAAGAATTGACAGTCCAAACGGAGTCCAAACCGTAAAGATATGCGCAAAGGAAGCCCGGGAGCAGTTGATACGGCCCATGGGCCATCGAAGGGGCCCACGAGCCGGCTGCAGGCCAGCAAGCGGGCGCGTGGCCTAGCACGCAAACGAGTGGGCATGGCCCAGGCCCATGATGGACCGCGTGGGATTGTGCGGTCCATGCAACCGCTGTGGACCGATCGCACAATCCATGCACGGTTCAAGGCGTTTCACACCCATTTCTCATGGTCTATGAGGCCATCGTGGATCGAAAGCATTCCCTATGCATTTCTCGCGGTTCATGGTGGTCTGATGCGCAATCTGATGGCTGAAGAAGCATCGATTGGGATCGGACGGGTAGGACTCATCCCGAGTTTGATCAGGATTGTAGGGCTGTGTTTGATGCAATCGGACGACTGTGAGCTGATCCGGTGAAGATCCAACGGCCCATATTCATTCCAACGGTGATTAGGCTTGATCTGGGCATCGTAGCATGTGATAGGATGGCTTTGGTGCGAGCTGGTCATGATCGGACGGTCCAGAATTGATTTAGGGTTTGATTTGAGCCTAATATCCAAGTGAAATACTATTTTGATGATTCTAGAGCTTATATAGCTCCTATTGACGAGCCGTCTGATCATGTAGAGAGGCTTTAAGAGAGATTTCGGAGAGCTTTTGCGAGGGTTTTGGGCTTCGTGTTAAGATATCTTTGTACAAAATTGAGTGGTGAGTTTTTTTTATATTTGTTTGATTTTTTTCTCTTATAGTGAAGCTTGCACGTCCTGTGAAGGTGGGCTTGAGGCTGATCCATGTTATCTTGATTTATTTGTGATATTTTCTCTCTCTTTCTTTTTCTTTCTCCTTCAATAAGTGGTATTAGAGCACAACAATTGGTATCAGAGTAAGTGATATCACAATAATTGGTATCAGAGCCTAGTTACCATGGACAAGTGGTATCAAATGATCCAGACAGAGGTGGTGTCAATCGAGATTGGAGATGGAGAAGATAAGCACAATCAAGATGGAGATCAATCGATTCGATGAAAAGAGCAATTTCTCTTTATGACAAGTGAGGACGAAAGACGTGCTTATCCAATATGGGTTGATCGACGCTCTCTTGTACGAGAAGAAGCCGAATACCATGGAGGAGAAGATCTGAGAGCGGCTACAGATACAGACGGTGAGTACTATTCATATGTATTTGATGGATGAGATAGTGATCCATATACTTGATGAGATTTTTTCAACGGTGCTGTGATCGAAGCTCAAGGAGTTGTACATGACGAAGTCCCTCATCAATACTCTCTTCCTCATAACCCCGATCATAGGTTAGACCTATGGCAGCAGTTACATATAACCGCTATCATAGATTCGATTTATAGCAGCGGTTATATATAACCATGGCCATATCTCAAACCTATGGCACCGGTTACTTGTAACAGCTGCTATACCATTATGGCAACGATTACTTGCCCGTTGTAATAAACCTATAGTAGCAGTTATTAAGCAACCACTACTATAAGGTCTAAATATAATTTTTTCATATTTTTTGAATATGATATAATTTAAATTAAATTCATCTTCACCGTTCATTATCTAAATATTTTTATTAGAATATTATCACAAAAGACCATCTCATTAATAAAATTCAATTTCAACAGTCACGAACGACTGCATGATAATCTAATAGATAAAGATCATCGATGAATTTGAAAACTTACAACAATGATCTCGATGATGTTTGTAATATACTATCAAAATTTTACTTCAATCAGATATCATTATCATGATCAATTTAGTACGGAATGATTTTAGTCGTTAAATAAAAAATGAACAATCAAAAAGTCAAACGGTGTCCGATTATAAAATAATTTTTTAGATAAATGATCTTTGCTATTATTTTAATTATTATATGATGGTGATCATAAAATCCAAACTGTGCCTATATGAACCATCCATGTTAAACAGATCATACAAATATACGAGCATAATTACTTAAGGACTTTAAGAATGAGTATCAAGAGACATATAATTTTGAATTATTCATATACGTACAGTTTGAATTTTATGATCACTACCATACAAATGATTAAAGTAGTAGCAAAGATCATTTATCTAAAAAATTATCTTATAATCAGATACCGTTTGATCTTTTGATCACTCATTTTTTATTAATAACTGAAATCATTCCGTACTAAATTGACTATGATAATGATGTTCGATTGAAGTAAATTTTGATAGTGTACTATAAATATCATTGAGATCATTGTTCTAAATTTTTGGATCCATTGATAATCTCTATCTATAAAATCATCATGCGATTGTTCGTGACCGTCAATATCGAATCTTATTGATCGACATAGCTAGGACTATCGGATCGAGACGATCTTTTATCATGATACTCTAATGATAATTATTTAGATAATAAATGATGAAGATGATTAAATTTAAATTATACTATATTTAAAAAATATGAAAAAAATTATATTTAGGCCCTATCGCAACCGCTATGATAGGTATATTGCAGTACTTTTTAAAACTGCTACCATAGGTCCCTAAATATCTATTGCAATGGTTGATAACCACTGCTATAGACCTATGGCAGCAATTTTCAAAAATCGTTGCCATAGGTCTGTGAATTTTTTTCAAATTGCGCCCTCTCTTCTTCATTTCATGCGCCGGCCTCTCTCTCCTCTCTACCCGAAACCCTACCTGCCCCCACCATCGGTCTGGCCCGCCATCGCCCCCTCCTCTAGCACCACCGTCGGCCCCCTTTGGCCCCGCCTCCCTCGGCCCCAGCCCCTTTGGCCCCGCCTCCCACGGCCTCATGGCCTCCCTCGGCCTCCTTTGGCCCTGCCTCCCTTCGCCCCACCTCCCTTGGCCCCTTTTGGCCCCGCCTACCTCCGCCTCATCTCCCCCGGCCGCGACCCCTTTGGCTGCCACACTCCCTCTAGGGCCGCCCCCTTCCTCGGCCCCGGCCCCCTTTGGCCTTGCACCCCGCCCTACCACCGTCCCCTTCCTCTAGTGCCGTTGCTGGCGACCCTCACAGTCTGCACGACCCCCTCCTACAGCCGTAGGTATGACCTTTCTTTTTATTTTCATTTCATTTCATAATAATATTTATTATCATTTATAATATTTATAATAATATTTATAATTATTTCATAATAATATTTAAAGACAACCCCGCCGATGGGTTTCGAGTCGCGCCAGTGGCTGTTGGTCAAGCCATCGGATTATGGGCCATCAGATTCTGGGCCGTACCGATGGGTTATGGGCTGTGCCGGTGGATTTGGAACCATGCCCACGAGTTCTGAGCCATGCCGACGGATTTTGGACCATGCCGTCGGATTCTGGGCTATCGGATTCTGGAACGTACCGGTGGGTTCTGGACCGTGCCAGTGGGTTTTGGGCCGTCAGGTTCTAGGCCGTGCAAGCAGGTTTCATGCCATGCCAGTGGGAAGGTACCAGGCAGCATTGCAAACACAGGACCTGGGCGTGCCCTGGGTGCTTGGGCCTTGGGTCACGCTGGCATCCAAGGCATCTAGCCCTCACACACCCAGTGCGCTCAAACCAATGGAAGGTGTCGGGTAGCATTAATTATATGTTAATTCTAATAAAATTTGCATTGCATAGGGTAATAAACCCGTCAGTTGATTGATGTACATATTCTAATATATCCGTATATTTATTTATTTTGTATGGATGGAAGAATTATGTACATTGATCAATTAATTATCCACTATAGCCAGTTTGAAAAATATAAGTAATTCAATAGATCATTATAGTAATCAAATAATATACTGAGGTTCGAAAAAATTTTGGACAGTATTTTCTTTTGTTCTCCCTGCATGGAAGAACTAAGGAGCAATACTATCGAAATTTTTTTCGACCCCTATTGTGTATTGTTTGATTACTGTAATGGACCTATAGAATTAATATATTTTTTGAAAAGGATAGGTTCTATCTTTACCTATTAATTGATGATAGGATGCATTTATTATATATCTAAAAATGATATTTAATATATTTTTATTTCTTCAAATATTTGTTTATAATGCATGCAATATTTAGTTAGTCCTTCTCAACTTGTCATGATTGAAATAACATATTTATTTTGCCTATGTAATGATGTTATGAACTCTAAGTATTGGTATGCATGCACAAATAATGAGCAATTACTACTAAATTATCTTGATGTTATTGTGTTGTATTTTATTTTCACACATGATTTAATTACAGTATCACTATTTTTATAATGGATAAGGGGTGGGTGAAGTTAAGTAGGCTCTCGTTAGAATATGAGGTAGGACTTCAAAATTTTTTGATTTGTTATAGAGAAATTCGAAGATGATGGACTTATCTAATATCCTTATAAGAAGTACATGGGTGTGTCTTGGCTACCTCATCAAGATGTAAATGATCACCTCACCATTTATGGCTTTAAACCCAGTTATGAATTTATTGAGATCAACATGGTGAGTGTAGGCCGCAAGGAGGTGATCAACATGATGGAGGAGTGGAACAAATGGTTTGTGTTATCTTCCTATTTGTTGGCCACAATGACGGTGCATCTACGTCCATGCCTGATCCTGTAATTGGTGAAATAAATAATGAGGATGTAAAAAGGTCCATAAGTTGATGGAGGATGCTAATATTCTATTGTATCCCAGGTGTGCAAAGATGGCGAAGCTTGAGTTCTTAATCCAGTTGTATCATGTGAAATACTCCAATGGGTTCAGTAATAATAGAGTAAACTATATACTAGAGCTTTTGGGAGACATTCTTTCAGACAATGCATAAATTTAAAGAATAATTATGAAACATCAAAGATTATTGAGCAGTTTGATTTTACTTATAACAAGATACATGCATGCCCTAATGATTGCATGCTCTATTGGGAAGGGATGCCATCGAAACAAGTGCACGAGGTGCAATGTATCAAGATAGAAATAGAACAAAAATGGCACATCGATCCGTATTTCTCAAAAGTTAATGTGGCACTTTTCTTTGATATCAAGACTATAAAATTATTTATGTCGACAAGAACATCGAAGGACATGAGATGGTATGAAGAGAAGTGAACAAAAGATGATGCATTTGAGGCATCCAGCTGATGGAGAGGCATAGCAAAAATTTAATGAAATACATCCCAACTTTACACAAGAGATATGCAATGTGAGGTTGGGCTTGTTATGCGATGGTTTCAACCCTTTCAAGCACATGAATACTAACAATAGTGTATGGTCAGTATTTACTCATGTTTACAACCTCCCACCAAGGATGTGTATGAAAAAGCTCTTCGCTTTCATAATAGTGCTCATCCCTGAATCAATGGAAGCAGAGAATAATATTGATATCTATTTATAGTTTTTTATTATCGAGCTGAAACCGTTGTGGAGGTTCAAGGTATTCCAACTTTTGATGCTTTGATGAATGAGTCATTTTTATGCATGCGACGCTTATGTGGATAATAAACGACTTTCCAGCTTATACTCTAATATCGGGTTGGAGTATGAAAGATGAGCTAGTATGCTCGATTTGTGAAAAATACATCCGATCTAAAAGATTGACACATCGAAGGAGCTTGAACTTTATGGGACATCGATGCTTCCTCTATCGAAACCATCCATATAACAAGGATGCATGCCCTTCGATGGAACTATTGAAGAAGATGAGGCACCTAGCCAGATATCTGAGAATAAGGTGTTGAGAGAGTTGGATGGACTCAATGTTGAATTTGAAAAGGTGATCCAATTGGTGGTAAGAAGAGGAAGCATTGATCAAAGACAGATGGCACACACTTTAATTGGAGGAAAAAAAAATATTCTTGACTTGCCATATTAGGAGACAAACTTATTGTGCCACTGCTTAGATGTCATGCATATTGAAAAAAACGTATGCACGCTCCTATTGGCAATGATCTTGAACATCAAGGATAAGATCAAGGATGATTTGAATTCCTGGTTTGACTTGCAAGATGGAGTATTAGGAAATCACTCCACTCAAAATCGGTAGAGGGAGAATAGTGGAGGCTCCCTCATGCATGCTATGTTATGAATATCTCTGAACGATCTACATTTCTTCATATGTTGGAGAATATAAAGGTCTCAGATGGATACTCAAGCAACATATCAAAGCGTGTGAATAGTAAGGATGCGAAACTTGATAGATTGAAGACTCATGATTACCATATATTGATGTAGGAGTTGATCATAATAGCTATTCAATGTGTGTTGCCAAAAAATGTGAGAATGGTTGTTATTCGTCTTTGCAACTATTATAGAGATATTTGTACGAAGAGGTTATTTAAGAAAGATGTGAAGAAAATGAAGGCAAGGACGATGACTATATTATGTGATTTGAAAAGATATTTCTACCATCATTTTTTATAGTTATGATGCATCTCACCATGCATCTTGTGGAAAAAGTTACACATGGAGGCCCAGTGTTTTGTCAATAGATGTATCCCACCGAGAGAAATATTCAAATACTGAAATCTTACATAAGAAATATGAATCGTCCGGAGGGATCCATAGCAGAAGGTTATTTGGGTCAAGAATGTGCAGATTTTTGTACCATATATTTAAACAAGCTCGAGACACATCGTAACCGACCAATGAGGAATCATGATGATCAGTATGAGCCAATTGAGCCTGCATTTGTGTCCATTCCACAGTCAGATGGATTTTTCACTTCATACCACCTCACTAATTTGAGCTTTGAGGAAGGGACAAGGCACACCGCTACGTGTTGTTCAATTATGATGTCATTGAGCTGTACATAAGGTGAGTCATTCAGTCTTATTTATTTTTATTATTTAAAAAAATATCCTATTACATCTAAATTTATTCCTTATGCAGCAAATATAAAGAGGTCATAAGAATAAAATACGGTACTCTAAGTATGCGGAAAAAAGAGAAAATGCATAGTAAAGAGTTTTCTGAGTGGTTTAAAGATCATATAAGCGAGTACATATTTCTATCTTGTACATCCTATTTGAACATGTTTAATAATTAGGTGTTATCTTCTTAGGTGTGGAGATTACCATCCGATGATGTGAGCCATAAAGTGTATGCTCTTTCAATAGGATCTAATCGTACCGTGCGTGAGTACAAAATGCTTGTCATTAATGGCTACAGGTTCAATATTCACAGTTGAGCCGTAAATATAGCAACACAAAATAGTAGCGTGATGTTGAGCGCCATCGCTGGGTGTTACGCTAGCTCGAGAGATTCACAATCTTGTATGGAGGATTTGAACTATTATGGGATTGTGAAGAAGATAGTCATCTTGGACTATTATTCTAAAGAAAAGGTTGTGTTGATGAAATACAATTAGTTTGATACCTTATCTTAATCAAGGATGAAGACTGATGACTGCGGTTTTACTCTCGTCAACCTGCAACGCCATCTCTGCACTGAAGAACTATATATAATTACTTTCTAAGCTAGTCAAGTCTTCTATGTTAGTAATCTTTTGGAGCCCTAATGGGATGTTGTTGTGAAGATGGTGCCTAGACATATCTTTGATGATACCGAGATTGATGACGATGTTGGATCATGCATACAAAGTATTCCTCTAGGACAAAACTTATCTGATGTTATCGAGATCCTAAATATATTTGTTAAGAGAAATGGTGATGTCCATATTGTAGATGCCAGTATACAATGAGTTCAACATCTTGGTATAAATATTAGTATTTATTTATTGATGCTTTACTAATGTTATTGTTCAATAACATATTATATTTGTTAATATTCATTAACGTTGCAGGTCACGATGGCACCGAAATGCCATCTAGCTTTCATCCCGTCCCTCGATGGGCTATGTGGAGCTCGACATCTGAGTTGCTGTTGGCGCATACTCCATCCACCTCCGCATCGGCTTTGACTTCGGCTTCGCAGGCACATACTTCTCCCATCGGCACATCTGAGCCTCCATCGACAGCCACGTCGCCAGCCTATGCATCTCTGGCACATACTTCACCCACTGATGAGGCTCCAGTGGCATCCACATTGCACAATCCTAGTGAGAGTAGGTTTTCATTGTGTCAATTATTTATTTATATATTTTTATATAGTTATTGCATACTCTTATATAGTCATAATATATTTTATTGTAGGTGTATCATCCAGTAGGACATTTTACGATCCGACATGTATGCCGTATGTGTGGAACCACTAGCATCAGATCATGGTGGAGTACGATCAAAAGGGGAGGTCAGTAGGAGAGACCGCGCAGGAGATGCATTTCTTTTTGGTATGCTTGTGAGACGGTCCGACATCATTTTCGTACTACTCATAGACTAGTGATTGATGGATGTTGGTGTCAAGAATCGGGTGTGGGAGGAGATTTAGATAAATATATCTTAAATATATATATGCATATGATATATTTACACTATATTTGATTAGAATAATTTCATAACTAACTTCTGATAATTTTATGCAGAGGAGGTATGATTTTTCAGATCATGAGAGGGCTCATGATGCCCGACTGCAGAAAATTGGAGAGTTGTATCGAAACTACAAGGTCAAGCTCCATAAAGGGTGGCTAGAGCACTGTAGGGACACAGAGGAGGAGCTTGTTTTTGGATCCATGACTATTTTTGAGTCAGTGGGAGGGATGGTCAGGCATTGGAAGAGCCAAGAGTTTCAGATTTAATTGTAACTTATGAATTTTTATTATACTGATAATTGTATTTGATTTTAACTTATATGATTTAAATACTTTTTAGACTGTATCTCATCAGAATCGAAAGAATCGAACTGCTCAGGAGTACACGCATACTCTCGATCGTGAGTCTATGGTCGGTTGTATGCATAGAGAGGTATTGAATTCTACTCCTTTAGTTTATAAGTTATT
Organism: Elaeis oleifera; assembly: GCA_000441515.1. NCBI lineage: Eukaryota > Viridiplantae > Streptophyta > Magnoliopsida > Arecales > Arecaceae > Elaeis > Elaeis oleifera. The sequence goes on along the minus strand of KE504879.1, from coordinate 428,923 downwards.
GAATTATTATTTTTGCATATTTCTAATAAGCTAATTGATTGTTATAGCTGACGAGAGGAGAGGTGATGCCGAGCCATAGCGCCATCTTCTGATCAAGTCATACGGAGGGCAGACCGATGAACGTCACGATCGGAAGAATTTTATAAGTAATAACTGGAGTATGATTAGTATTATAGCATTTCTTATGAGATTTTATTTGAATTTATAATTACAGGAGCAGTTACATGCACTTGCGAGCGAGGGCCCGGACACCTCTAGCCCTCGTGACCATTTGTCTCAAGTCTTGGGACCTGAGCACTCTAGGAGGATTCGTTGCAGGTCCGGACATACGCCGACGAGCTATTGGTCTGAGGCGAGCATCCCCTCACACGCTTCGGGGTCATCGATCAGGAGCAGCTTGACGAGGCCTTGGCACAGGCAGCTTAGGCTTAGGAGCACGCATCTCAGACTGAAAAGTGCGCATCTCAGCTACAGAGCATCATATCCGCTATGGTGACACTACTATCCGCTCATCTTGGAGCTAATTTTTGAGCATTCAAGATATGTTGGCTAGCATTTTAGCTCCAGTCCCTACAGCTCTTGCTACAGCTCCTTCTGGTCCTGCTTCAGCCCCTTCCGATGATGATGAGATGCTTGGAGAAGAAGATTTTGATTTACCTGATTTTTGATATATTTTATTTTATTTGAAAAATATTGTAATACAATTTGAGTATTCGAGAAATATTGTGCTTGTTATTGAGTTTTATGTAAAATTTTGGTTCTTGCAAGTTTTAATCTAATTATATATTGAACTGTGTCTATCAGGTAAAAAAAGATAAAAAATGATAATTTAATTTTTTTGCTGATCAACAGGCTATGGCAGCAATTACATAACCACTGTCAAAATCTATGATAGCGATTGGTAAATCACTGTCGTACATCTATAGCAGTGATTGTAAAATCGCTACCATAGTTTGAAATATGGTAATGATTTCGTAATCACTGCTATAGGAGATATAGCAGTGGTTATGAAACCGTTGCTATAGACTCTATAGCAGTGATTGTAGAACCGCTGCTATAGAGTCTATAGCAGTGATTTCATAACCGTTGCTCTAGAGAGCTATAGCAGCAGTTATCCAACCACTGCTATAGCCAATCTATAGTAGTGGTTGAAAAATCACTGCTATACAGTTAATTATAGTAGTGGTTGAGTAACCACTGCTATACCCTATATATGGCTATGGTTGCAGTAACCACTGCAACAATCACTGTCATAGATCTACAGTGATGATGATAGTGACAGCGGTTACAGAACTGCCACTATAGGCTACAGTTCAGAATTACTGCTGCAGCCTCTTTCTGTAGTAGTGAAAGACTTTGACCTTTATCTTCTTTCCTTAGTAGAGCATCCACAAGCATCTCTCAGAATAGTGCCTAGACCAAGGAGGTGATGGTTATGGTCCGAAAGGTGCACCCACCATTTCCGACCCATGTGACGTTGCAAGACGATTTAATGCGACGTGCAAAAGTTTTTTTTTTAATCCATTCAAATCAAGGGAGGATGGAATTGTTGACCTTTCTTATTTTATTTTGACACCCAATCCACAAAATTATTGTCCACAAGAACTATAGGATCCCACCACATAGAAAAGATAATTTTAAATTTAATTAATTATATATATATATATATATATATACCAGCATCATAATATTAAAATAATTTTCTCTCTCTTTTGAATGCATCATGCTTGCCCATCGACTGAGATTGGCAGCCACACAAACCTATAGCTTGGCACCCGTGGCCCACAAGTCCAACAGCTAGATTCGGGTAATATGGAAAAGATTTTTTTTAAAAAAAATTGATTAATCTATATATAAGCCGATAACACCAATGCTAATTCTTTTTTCTTAAAATTACTAATACATCATTCTTATCCATCCATTGAGATCGATGGCCACTCATCACTTGACCATATGGTGGATTAGGGTAAACATGCACTATTTCTATTGCTATGAACATCTAAAAATCAGCCAGCTATATGATCATCCGCATATAACTGTAGATGAACAAGCATATAACTGTAGATGTTTTGTTCTTGGACTTGATGGGATGTGTTTACATTAGAATCATGTGATCATTTGACTGTACCAAAAAAATGGATATTTAATTGCCGATCCCTGATTGATATCATTCTAATGAAAACTCTCTGTTGACCAAAACTGTAACTCTCGGTCCCTATTTTGCGTAACCCATTAGTTTTGGTGCAAGATAGCTTTAAAAAATGCCAAAAGTATCCTTTTGCTCCTACTTCATAAAATGTTCCCGATTCTATACTCTATGTTCCTCTGTTTTTTATGAAAGAAACAGCAGAAGCCCTTCTTTGAGGGATTTCCTATACCTATCCTCATCCTTCCAAATTTTGAAGCCTACTCATTCTGACAACCAAAAATGCATGAATGTTGCCTATGCACATATGATAAGAAATACAATAAATTACTTATAAATGTTGTTACAAATAAAAGCAACAAACAAATATCAAATAATATTACACACATATTTATTGATATCATCTGATACATTAAAGCTCCACATCGAGTTATAGCAATCAAAGCATCGCTTCTTTAAATCCAACAGTAGGAGGTACCAATGCCAAGATGTGTTCATCGGGATGAACAAATATCTACAGTGCTCGAGATCTGATACTTTATATCAGTCATCTATTTCTGTATCCTTGGCTGTGCTGAATTTATGATCTGATTGGTGACTTCAGGAATCACTAAGGTGATATCTAAAAGGCATTGAAGTACAACGATCTACACCAAGAAAGAGAAGAAGAAGAAGAGTAAGTCATGACATCCATTAGTTGAAAACAAATACATGCTTCTAATAAATTTCATATCTGTATCTCACAGTACAAAATAAAGCTTCATTCTCCATGGGCTCTCTATACTCTATGTGGAATAGCTCTATTATACGGAAGTCTACATTAACAAGCTGTACATAATGCAAATAAAATCATTAGAATCAACAAAAAAATATTGGAGCAAGAAAAATATGTGAGTAGTTAATTTTCATACATCACTTCGTAGCAGCCCATCATTAAGGAGCCGATCCAATGCATTACATGTGCAAGAAGGTTTAAAAGTATCTTGATCCTCTCAGATAGTTTCACTACATAAAATATACAGATATTAACAAAAGAACTCATTATGAATAATGAGATGCATGCAAATATATTCTAATAACTTACTCAGAGTGATCGCCGTTAACATAAAAATCAATTGATACTTCAAAAATGATGGGAGTGTGCCTCTCCTCTTCTCATGTTAGGTGTGCTTGTGTGCCAATCATATTGGCTTATCCGACAAGATCGGTGACTCAACATCTATAGTTATAGAAGAATCTCCAATATGCTAAAAGTGACAAATATATAAAAAAATTTAGTAAATATATTGAATGTTTAATATATGTTATATAAGCACACAATACAAAGACAAAACCATCACAACAATTTAATAATTGATACATCAAAAATTTCTAAACCTCTTTAAGTGGGAAGGATCTCCTTGGCCCTTAACTGACTGACTTAGCTCCATCAGTGTAGTAGTGATAGGCTCCAAAACTGAACGCTGATGAGCATCTACATCACTCTCACTAGTGGGTAAGGCCATGCTTCCTTCACCTATGTTCCCCTCCTGGTGTTTCTTCTTTGCATGTTTGTAGGTTTTAGAAAGGTATGATGTGGCCTTTCTCTTCTCTGTGGATTTTCTCTCACGAGCTTCCATTTTTACCCGCTTACATAATGAGGACACATATTTTGTGGTAGCATCTTATTTCTTGCACTCTACTTCAGTCACGAAATTGATTTGAAAAGAAAAAAATGCTAGTACGTAGTTAGTAAGTATTCATATTAAATAAAAATATATCTTTAATTACAAATTAATAAAATTACCTCCACCACTTCACTACTATGAGGTATAGTAGGGTCCACTTCAGTCGGGTGGGCTTCTTCACGTATAAAGAATGATCTGCCCTCACCTAGTAATAAAGATTAATTAGATCAGGAATAACATCATTTCTATACATTCATATTATAACTACAGCATCATCCTCACCTCAGAAGGATCTACATTCATGCTTGCAATGTCATCTGCCGGCATTAAGCCCTTGTCGTGGAGCATCTCCTCGATGCACAAAAATCTCCTATCAAAGGCAAGAATCTGTGCATCCTCTGCTGTGGCATCCTCAATGGGTTCAGGATCCTCTAAGTGAAAGCCGTGACTAATTAAGAACCTCTCAACTGCGTGTCTCTAAAGCATTAATTGGATGTTGTTTGGATTGGCTAGATGACAAAAACTGAAAAATCATAAAAATCTTAAAGATTGTATGCAACAAGTAATATACAGTGAGAAGCTATACATTTTTCTACATAGTGAAATTTTATATATGCCATTTAAATATAGTAAGACAAACAGTGCGCCAGCACATAACAGCTATGTGCCAAATGGAAATAAGTATATGCCATATGAAGATAATGACATACAGCACTGAATTAAAAGAATATAGCAAAATCTCAATTGTCTACAAATGCATTATAAGTGTGTGCAAGATGGACTTTACTGTGTGCTGGCATATGGCATGTGTGTGCCAAATAGAAATAATATATGAATCATGCAACTAATATGGAGTACAAAAAAAAAATCAGATTTTATACATGCCTGCTCCTGTATCAAAACTACCCCTTGTGGCTTTTCTTGTGACAGGAGGTGCACATCATCCTCCTTAGGCTCTATCCTCTAGATCATCTATCATGGAACAAAAAAAATTTCAAAAAGATTGTTATGCTTCAACTGAAATGTGTATGATATTAGATACAAAAGCTAATACCTCAAATCTTTTTAATTCTTTATAGCTTCGCTGATCGTCTCCACCTTGCGAGAGAACGAGGCATTGTTCCAACGCAACAGATGGAGATAAATGAATGGTGGTCTGTGCTTTCCAAGTAAACTGTTGGCATACTCAATTGCTCATGCCTACATAAAAAAGTAATATAAGCATTATATTTTAGAGGACTCTAACTATGTATCATGCCAAAACAACATAAATTAATTGTATATCATAGCAGATTAACTGTATACTATAATAGTTAACTGTGTACTATAATAGATTAATTATGTACCAATATACATTAACTGTGTATCAAAATAAATTAACTGTGTACCTATAAAGATTAACTGTATATCGATATAAATTAATTGTATACTATAATAAATTAATTGTGTCCTAATATAGATTAACTGTGTACCATAATAGATTAATTATGTATCAATATAGATTAACTGTGTATCATAATAAATTAATTATGTACTAATATAGATTAACTGTGTATCATAATAAATTAACTATATTCTAGTATAGATTAATTGTGTATCATAATAAATTAACTGTGTGACAATATAGATTAACTGTGTACCAATATAGATTAACTGTATATTATAGTAAATTAACTGTAACCTAGTATAAATTAATTGTGTATCATAGTAGATTAACTGTGTACTAATATAGATCAACTGTGTACCATAATAGATTAACATGTATCATAATATATATTAACTGTATATCAATATAGATTAACTATGTACTATAACAAATTAACTGTGCCATTCTATATTAACTATGTACCATACTAGACTAATTATATACCATGTTAAATAAGTGATACCATATTAGATTGACTATCAAATAATTGAATTGAAGTAAACACAGATAAGCTTACCACCAAAGCCACCATACATTCATCCATCTAGCCAACAGAGCCTCTTCCAGTTGTGTTCCTTATGCGTACACTCTCTGCTAGGCTAAGGATCTGCTGTCGAAGGAAAGAAAAATTGTAAGACCCTAACTTTATGATCCTAGACGATCCAAATCGTCAAGATATGGACATAATGCCTTTGAAACATGGTAGCATATAGTTGGAAAAGAATAGTTATAAAAGATAAAAACCCAATACTTCGTAAAGTTCTCTACATCCTACAATTCAGACTTTCCAATAAGAGATTTCAATTTATTTTAACTAATACCTAGTAGTCTTTGTATGGTCACCATCAAAAATCAGGGAACGAGGTCCGACTGAATCTTCCCTCCCTATACAATTCAACCTTGATCATCATCTGTAGCCCTCAAACCAAGAATGAGGGCAATGTCAGTCCCCACAAAAGGAACCATAGTCCTACCTAATCTAAAGCCCTCCTTCTTATCATCCCAGAGGAAAAGCAATGCATCCAATAATGACCTGCTTTGCTTGATATATGGAGGTCGGACCAAATGGCCAAATGGAGTTGCAGCCAGCTTTGTCTTTGCTCTTCAGACATGGACTCCATAAGTGTGTCCGTAACCTCGATATAGTGACTGAAATAGCATCTTTCATTCAACATATTTGTTGGGCCAATACAAAATTGTTTGGCTCTTCTTGAACTAGCCATTGTAACACTGTATCACAAATTAAATTCAAACAATATATATTAGGTTACATTATCATAGAAACTAATTTTGACTAACAAAATCAGATTGCATATGAATATGGTTGCAATTCAAGTTGTGTGTATGGGATCTTGGACTGAGCTCAAGCGAATTAGAGCTTGCTCGTGTTTGGCATGTTTACTCCCTTACTAGGCAGTTATCAGGCGAAAGAGGACAAACAGTTAGTGGGATTGGTTTTTTTTCGGGATAGTTTTTTAGTAGCATTACTCTTTCCAATATTTTTTCTGAAATAATGGTTTGATATTTTTAATATAACCAACTATTTTTCATGTGGTTACTTACAACAAACAATGAGCATTCATATGATTAAACCAACTAATTATATTTACAGAACCAATTCATAAGTAATAGAATTCCTACCCTAAGTAAAAGAACCATTCATAAGTAAGAACATTCATACAGTCACATTGATGAAGAAGAGAACCTGTGCTCTAATAACGCATCGATTGAAATTGCTAAAATCCATGGAGAGAGAATAGAAAGGGAAAGAGAGAAGATAAAAGAGAGAAGAGAAGGAGAGAGAGAATATTATCGATTATATTTACAAAACCAATTCATCAATAACAAAAATCCTACTCTAAGTAAGAGAAATGTTTATAAGTAAAAGCATTCATGCAGTCCCATTCATAAGGAACAGAACCCTTACTCTAATAATGGGCCGATTGAAATTGCTAGAATCCACGAAGAGAGAAGAGAGGGAGAAAAGAGAGAAGATAGAAGAGAGAAGAGAAGGGAGAGAGAACATTACAGGTAGGCTTTGCCTCCACCCGTGTCCGCTGTCTCGATCATCATTTCCATCGAAGAAAAGGCACGGAACAGCGTCATAGCCCTCACCACTGGTAGCATGAGTAAAATCGCATAGTAATAGATCATTGGAGGTAACTGTCAGGAAGAAAGAAAATATGGAAATTTAGGGAGATTATAGTATTCAATTTGACGGTATTTTGTCTCATGAGGGACTTCAAGTTAAAACTTTATTTTAGTGGACCGGGAGTTATAAGTTGGATCAACAAGGTTTAAAAATTGTACTTCAATTAACAAATGGACCGGATGTCAATTTTTCAAAAATAAGAAAAAAATGGATCAATGATGCCATCAAAACATTAGACAGCTCACGTTATACGCGTGATACCTGTTCCCTATAAATACTTTCCATTAGGGTTGGCAAAATATGATCCGACCTGCCAATCCGATCCGTATTCGACTCGCCATAAACAGGTTTGGATTTAGACTAAACGGGTTCGGGTTATAAATGGATCGACTCGTTTAACCCGTTTAATAAGTGGGTCGGATATGGGTTTTAGATATCTGACCCGTTTAATATTTAGATTGGGTTGAGTCAGATAACCCATTTTATCTGTTTAACCTGTTTAATCTATTTCTGACCCGTTTAACCCAACCTGTTTAACCTGTTTAATCCATTTAAGACCCGTTTAACTTGTTTAAAACCTGTTTAATCTGTTTCTGACCCATTTAACTTGATCCGTTTAATCTGTTTAACCCGTTTAACTTGTTTAATCCGTTTAACCTAATTTGATCTATTTAATAAATGGATTAAATGGACCGGATCGGATTACCTGTTTAATAAACAGATCGGGTTCAGATTTGAATTTTTGACCTATTTAATAAATCGATCGGATTTGGGTTGACCATTTTCTGACCCGATCCATTTATGATCCGATCCATTTATGATCGATCCGACCCGTTTGCCACCTCTATTTTTCATGCCCTTTCCATCGCGCTAAAACTTGGCACCCTTAGCTGGCGATACTTGGCACACTATAGTCCCCTTGCAGGCTAGATTGTTGGAGACGCAATCCCCTGAAGATGTTCAAATATTAGTTGGACCAGGTCCAATGAACCACCCGGTGGATAACATGCCACGTTACGCCTTGCATGTCACCAATTCCCGATTGCACGTTATTCACCGTGCATATGCCCGGAAATTTGCCCTGGTCCATGCAACACCAGTTGATGGATAGGTCGTTGTCTTAGGATTGGAAGCAAAACTTGGTTCACTTGACAGATCCGTTTGACCAATTTAGGATACGGTAGATCCGGATGTAGAATCGGGCCGCGTGGAAGAAGCTTTGACGTCGACCGGCCGAGTGCGGGACGTCGTTCATTCCTCTTGTAACACCCTGCCTTCCCTTCCTCTTCCGTCGTTTCGTCGATCTTTTCTACGCTCTGGTTCGTTTCTTTCACTTCGAGCGGCGAGAGACCAAGGAAGAGGGAACTCTCAGTCTCAGGGGCGCCTAGGTGATTTTATCGAAACTCTTTTCTGATCTTTATTTACGTTCTTTTTTTTTCGATTTCTTGATATTGTTATGGCTAGTGTTCTCGACTTCGGTTCGTGGGATTGAAAACATGATAGCAAGTCGGTTATTTCTTTTGTTTCTTTATGTTTCTTGTTCAGTGGATTGATATGAATCGAAATCGTTTTGTTGGCCAGTTATGTTTCGATTTCTGGTTGTCGGGGTTTAGGGTCTTGCGAATTGTTCTCCTTCCGACTTATCATAACAGAGAATGGTTTGATGTTTACTACCGAAATTGCTGCTTCCTGTCCAACATATTACGTAAGAAAAAAGTATTCATGGATACGGAGGATAGCGTTCAAGTGATTCGATCTAAGTGTTTAATTTATTTTCTTGTTTCTCCGTTCTTGGTTTTCGATGTCATAGTTTGTGATTTGAAGGAGAAAGATTGAATTATTTGTTAGGAGGAATTGTATACATCTAAGGATTCATTTGGTTTGGATATGTCAGATTACGGATAATCTAATGAAAGATATCATATAGGTTTATTTGCTTGAGCCGATCCTCTTCCCGGCAGTTTAAGCTTTCGACTGTGACCCCTTAGCCAATGGTATTTGAGTTGGGCCTGTTGTGCGTCATCACAACCATTATTATTTATATATGTATGCTCTTCAGCGAGAGATACCAAAATCAAGTAAGATCTAGATCATTGATGGACTTCCTGTTTGAGGAAAAAGCCAACCTTGATGAGGCATGTTATAGCCTTTATTTTATTTTATTTTATTTTTTAAATAGCTTAAGGCCCCATTCTTGGAGGATAAAAAATTATTCAAATCTATAATTTTCTGATAAGTATTTTTTTTGACAATATTTGAATAAAAATAATTTATTATATTCTTTATACATTGAAAATGATTTAAATTTTTTATATTACTATAATGTCATATAAGTTATTAAAATCTATTTATATTTCTTATAACATCCTCTATCATATAAGTATTATATTATATTATATTATTGATAATAATATATAATATAATATAATATTATAATATTATATATGATAATAGAATATTATAGTATATTATTATAAATTTAAGGGTATTTTGGGAATACATAAGCAGCTAGTTTCTTAATTGATGAGAAAATGGCTTACCTATTTTTTATTTAAGTATTTTATTTATGGATAAATATTGTATAAAAAATAATTTATTATTTAGATAAATTTAAAATATGAATAAATTGATCAATAATTAATTTATCATTAAATTGAAATATAATTCGATAATTTTTTATATGGTAATAGACAATTCAATAATTTAGATAAATTATTCAGCCGAGTGCGGTCAATCGTTGTCATTTTTATTTTAATTTTTGAGCCAGGATTTTGTAATAGACATCTAAATCAATAATCTTTGTACGGTAACAGACGTTACAACCAAAGAAAGGTAGCAAATACTCCGTATTTCACGTGCCTCCTAGAGTCCTAGTCTACAAAAGAAGCAGAGCTTTACAGTAATGGGATTGGGAACTCACTCTGAAAGCGACATGCAGCTTAAACGCTGGCAGGTAGCAAAGCTGGTAGGGATCGTTTCTCGACTTTTTATAGAACAAGGTGGCGCAAGAAAAATCTGGTCACAATTTACGGACACTGCAGAAAATAGTCTTCTACACTTCCATGCATCTCTATTCGACGAAGCTCCCAGCCACATATCCTGATTTGGGGGTATTTTAGAACTGTTATCTTTCACAGGCCGAATGAGAGATTCTATTACTTTCCAATACTTGGTCTAAGATTCCGAATGAGAGATTCTATTACTTTTCCAATACTTGGTCTAAGATGTCAATCTTAGACCAAGTATTAGAAAGTAAATGAAATAACAAGAATGTAGGCCGATACATCAAGAATATAAGCTGGTATACTCAGGATGCATGATGCACTACAGTGAAAATGGTAATAAGCGACGCTATAAAAGATATTTTACGACGCTAATAAGCGTCGGAAATAATCTTTACGACGCTTCAAAAGCATCGCGAAAGTGTCGTCTATGTTTGAGTGGAGACGAAAAGCGCCGACACTTTTTAAAAGCATCGTAATATTTTCTAACGATGCTTTAAAGCGTTGTAAAATTAAATTTTAGCGGCGCTTTTTAGCGTCGTTAAGGATAACACGTCCTCCACCCTACCAAGACGCTTTTCGAAGCGTCGGCAGTTAAGTCATTAGCGACGCTTATAAGCATCGTTAAAGAGTCTATTAACGACGCTTATAAGCGTCGTTAAA
>KE504879.1:375299-386050 GCA_000441515.1 Elaeis oleifera | reverse complement strand
TCGAATCGCTGCTTCCATCGGCGCTTTGAGCATTTACATCAAGCACAACTAATAAATGATTATTTTAGTTTCGCCGGGTCCATCTCCAGCGTGAAATTCTCAAAGTTTGAATCATCAGTGAACAGTTCCATATCAACAAAAACTCTTCCTAGGTTTCTAGGGGGAGCATGTCGGATGGAAGCTGGTAGGTCCACTAGACGGGATACCAAAATGGTCCCCACAAAGGAATTGATGAAAAGCAAGGGTGGTACTCATCAAAAGCTAGGGTCAAAGGCGGCGGTTTTTAATGGAGTGAATCTGGTTAAAAGGGACAGTACATCTGCTCTTGTTAAAACTCAGAAAAAGACTTCTGAAGAGATTCCTTTCGTGGACGAGTTAAAAGTTCTGCCTTCAGAGGAAGGTTTCAGCTGGGCCGAGGACAACTACAGTGCCTGGCGAAGGACTATAGACGTCTGGACATTTCTGCTCATCTTACGCCTGCGTGTTCTCTTGGACAATGCAAAATGGGCATACCTCGGTGGATTTACAGTAGAGGAGCAGGTATGCTTTAAAACCTCAATGAGAACTTCTTATCTTACAGTTACAGCTGGTTGGCTCAGGATTGTATTGAATCGTAAATCTCATGTTTCCTGGTGTTAAGATCCTTTTAGGGAATTAACAAGGAATATTCCCATAACTCTAGCAAACTTCTGTCATATAGCCAGTTAGAAGGCTGCAGAACACTCTGAACTCCTCAATAAATTACTACATCATGATAATGGGATCTTTAAGTGCAAATCTAGCATCACCACCTTCTAAATTAACTTCGCTCTTTTTCTCATGTCTAACACTGATACTAAAGGCATATAAACTTGTTTTTTACTACTCTCTCTTGATTCATTTTTCAGATTTTGGTCGAAAAATTTTGTTTGGGTACGATATGTCAATTTTGGTTACTTTGACCGTTGATTTTGATATTTATGCTTGAAAGTTCTGGTTTTATATAATTCTGTTGGGTTTTGAATAAGCATCTCCTTGTACAGAAAATCAGAAGGCAGAAAACTGCTTCCTGGTTGAGAGAACAAATTTTACAACTCGGGCCAACTTTCATCAAATTGGGGCAGTTTTCTTCCACAAGATCTGATATATTACCCAGAGAATTTGTGGATGAGCTTGCCAAGCTGCAGGTATTTGTCATATAGTCATGATTTGATTGTATAATCATCTAACATAGAAATTACTCTGCCACTGATTTCACTTGTTTTATCAATTTGCGATAGTGAAGAGGGTAATGCAGTCTCCATTTTGTATATACAACTTTACAGTCAAGCAGATAGGTTGTCCATCCCTTTGTAGTGCCGGGTGCATCTTTTAAACAACCTAACCCCTCACTCACACACACAACCCGACTCACTTGCTCACTCATCCACCTATAAAGTTCTCACCCTAACCTTGTGAAGTTTTATTACTTTTTATGCAGGATCGTGTACCTGCATTCTCACTTGAAAAAGCAAGAGCTTTCGTACAAAGCGAGTTGGGTTCTCCAGTTGATGTATTATTCAAGGAGTTTGAAGATCGACCCATAGCTGCAGCTAGTCTTGGCCAGGTGTTTGCTCCATGTAGTAGCAACTCTTATTCCTAACATTAAATTTCAACTTCAGTTAATTCTTGCTCCTCAATACTATGGTGAAGACTTAATGGATTTTGTATCACTTGTTTTATATTCTATTTTAATTTTGATTTTATTTTTGGTCTTGGAAACTATTTTAATTCTAGTTAGAGAAGAAAGATGTTGGTGACACAGCGTGACAGTTTGTGTCCACAGAAATATATTTGCTTTTAATAGTTTGATAGCAGTTCAAAAAATGCCCCAAAGTGCCTATAGATATGGTTGCATACATGTAAAGATACACAAACACACATAAAAGCGTATATAGGTATGTGTACACATGCACAAACATAACTTTTCTGCTTCTAATTGTAAAATAATATCATTAACACCTGTTTAGTTTTGAAGTTTTTCCCTAATTGGCTTGATAATCTAATTTGCTTCTCCACTTTGCTTATGCAAGTTTGGGCCTTCCCTTGGAACTAAAACCAATGATTAAACCTTGCTACCTTCTTATGCATTTAGTCTTCTTTCTGGCTACTAAACGTTCTTTAATGGTAAGACAAACTTTCAGAGGATTTCTCAGATCTCTGGTTTGACTTTATAAATGTTTTCCCAGGTGCATCGAGCAATCCTGCATAATGGAGAGAAAGTTGCTGTTAAAGTTCAGAGGCCAGGTCTCAAAAACCTTTTTGATATTGATTTAAGTAAGAGAACCAAACTCTTTTGTCATCATACTTTTGACTTCATGATTGCTAAATGTGATGAAGCTTTCACTAAGAGAATATGGTGTCACTACCTATTGTATTGTACATGCACTAGTATGCACATGTTTTGTTGCTGTTAGTCTAAGTGTTCACTCATTCTTTGCAATGATGCTTACGATATAGAATATTCACATGGTTTCAATACATGCAAACCTTAGCATGGTGCTTTACTTGTAGAATGTGTCCTTTTGCTGCTATTTAGATTGATCTTTATGTTCCCCCAAAACTTGCTGCTTATTTACATATCAAAGTTTATTTCTGCTATCATGTTACTCCTGGAAAGGTTTGACTAATGGTTCTTGTGCTTCTTGGTACAAATTATGTAGAAGAGGTATTTCAACATATAGTTGTTATGGATGCACATGAAGCTAGTTGGCAAATATTTAATCTTTTGTTGTGTTTTAGTTCGATGAAATTTCTATGTATTACTGTATTAGTTGCTTATGTCTCTTTTTCCCCAGGAAATTTGAAATTAGTAGCTGAATATTTTCAGAGAAGTGAGGTGTTTGGTGGTTCTACAACGGATTGGATAGGTATATATGATGAATGTTCCAAGTAAGTATTTGGTCCTTTGATTTTCTTGATGTTGTTGAAAATCGAAACTATGACCAGGTTGTTCTTTCTAATCCTCTGCCTTAAATGTTGTTTATTCTAAGCATTTATCATTATTAATTGGATGCCATCAACATCATAGGTTTCATGTGCCATTGACATTTTTAGTAGTCAGAATTTTGTTTCATGATTTGGTAATAATAGCTATCATTTTACTGTCCTTTCAGTTTTTTGTACAAGCTTCATGATTCTCTATGCTGACATGCAAAATGTCTACTCCTTTTCACCATTAAAACTCTAGGTCTTGCTCAATCAGTCAATGAATATCATCTATGCTATGTCTGTTTCTTTTATAATACTCAATAAAATATGGCAGTCATCCATGCTGTTCTAGATTGCTGAAGACACAATTCATTTTGTTCTTTCAAAAGTCAAGGGTCCTTGCTTAGAAAGCTTGAGTCTTTTGGAGGAATTGATAAATGTAATTCCAATTAATGATGGGCCGTACTATCAAAGAAATCCTATTTCAATGATGTAGTTATGATTAGTCTGGGCTGAGCAATGGTTTCTTGATGAAATTGTTCTCACAGAACCATAATTACAGCCAAACTTCATAGCATAGTACAGAAAATATGTAATGTAACATAGAAAATCTGAAACTGAATTTGGTTTAGGCTAAAAGCTTGCATGGAGACATCAGCAGTAAAAACTGAAAATATAAACCAGAAACTGAATCTCTCTTTTGACACATGATTTTTTGTGCATCTTAGCCATTTTATGGATGAATAACTCAACAGAGTCCTAAAGCTACCAGAGAAGTCACTGAAAGTACCTTTTTTACTCTGAAACATTATCTCACAGAATTGACACACACTGCTAGATGTAAATATCTGTGATTCAGATTGTGCAGTGAATCTGATATAAGTATGAATGAATGAACCATAAGATGTTGGAGCACTAATCTGTTGTAACCATTGTTTTTCTTCTCCTTTCCCACTGAAGTCTATCTTCGAATCTCATTTTATTCATGCCTTGGGGATCAGAGGGTCACATCAAATGTGACTTCCGATGACTTTACATACTCTTTGTGCATGCAATATCTCTTCATTAATTGTTTCTTAATGAAATTAATAAAATTATGACTGTGAAAGTAAAAGCAAAGTTTGACTTCCCATTTTTGCCTTTTTCTTATTTTGATTGCTTTTAGAGCCCTGAGTGTTATATGAGCATGGTGTCACCGAAAATTTCTGATGCATTTCACTATCTCCTCCAACTCTTATTTATTTCAGAAAATGGTATAATATGATCCCCTTTTCCCTTAAAAATTGGTAAATCTTTGTAAAGGTCCATGTTTCTTGTTAGATTTTATAAGTATCGGTAATCCTTTGTCATACAATGACAAGGGAAATTATAGCGACACCCCTTCAATTTCAGGAGAGAAACATTTGGACCCAAAAAACTTATAAAATTTCAATTACATGCATACTTGATTTCCACTTTATACACCACATTGTGTTCTTTTATCTGTTATCCTCCTCGTTTATCTTTGTGGCTGTATCTACGATCAACCTTCATCTTCATCATGCCCTTTATTTTTATCATTTCAATTAGGCAAAGTGTTTTTTTTAATATTTTTTTGAAGGGGATTGTCATATCTAAATCTCATGGGATAGAGGTATCCCGATTTCTCCATAGAATGAGATCCCCTTCTATCCCGTCCTATCTTGGGAGTGGTCTCGGTCATGCGACCCAATAGATATTCTCCGTCTCTCTCCCTTCTTCTTTTCTTTATTTCTTTTTCTTTATTTACTTATTTACTTTCTTTTCTTCTACCATCCTTTCTTTTTTCCTTTTTCTTTCTTTTCTTATTACTTCCTTTCTTTATTTTTCTCTTTTTCTAGTTCTCTCTTTCCTTCCTTTTCTTCTCCCTTCCTTTCTTTCTTGGTTTCTTTTATTTTGTTTTCTTCTTTCATTTCACTTTTTTTTCCTTCATCTTTCCTTCCTTTCTTTCTTTCTTTTTCTTCTTCTCTCCCCGCATGGATGGGTTTTGAAGTCCCAACCCCATTCTGATCCCATTTTCCTATAGGAAGGGACGGGATGGCCAAATGCCCCCCATCCCGCCGAGATGTAAAACCTTGGAAGGAAATGTTGTTGAAGATAGATAATGATGATACATGGTTTAAAAAGGGATTTGGGTAAGGAGGATGGAAGAGTATAAGAGAAGAGGGTGGATGATGGCAAGGGTTTTGACAAATGAAGAAGGAAAAGAATAAGATAGAACATGACCATAAGTTGAGAAGAGTGGTTAGTTGATAAGCATGGGAGTCAGTAAGGTCTATAACAAGGGCATAAGCTGGATTGGTTCTTAATATTTTGGGTGGTTGTGCAGAGGGCCGTGCAATGATTGAGAAAGAAGGGAGAAGCTTTATCCTATTCTTTCTCGATCATTGGTCTGGAGCAAGGTTCGCCGCAAGGTTCGCCATGCTGGTATATACCACCCCATATTGGATGTACCATACCTTGTTGGTATTGTACCAAGACTCAGTATAGGAGGTATATCGAGTCTTGATATGTTTCATGAATCGTCGTAGTGGGTGTTCCAACACTATTCCAACATGGTACCAAGGTAGTGTCTGGTACTGAGACAGTGAACCTTGGCCTGAAGGATTATAAGGCTTCCAAAAAAGCTACTTGAAGGCTTTTGTGCATGTGTTATACATGTATATATGTACGTGTCTCCATGTTATGTACATATGTATGTATATAGCATGGATTATGGAGGAGAGATAATCTACTTCTCTCATGTCTGAAGTCAATAATGGAGCATCTAAATCAAGATCCACACCATTTATCATGATTGATATTACTCAAGATTTTAAATCTGTGGGATGGGGGTGTCCCAGTTTCTCCATAGAATGAGATGCTCCGCTATCCCATCCTGTCTCGACGGTAATCTCGGTTATGCATTCTGGTAGATATCTTCTATCTTTCTCTAGATATCCTCTATCTCTCTCCTCTTTTCTTCCTTTCTCTCTTTTTCTTCTACCTTCCTTTCTTTCCTCTTTTTTCTCTCTTATTTCTTTCTTTATTAATTTATTTCTCTTTTCCTTTCTTCTTTCTTTTCTTTTCTTCCTTCTTTCCTTACTTTTTTTCTTCTTCCTTTTTCCTTTGTTTCTTTTTCTTCTTTTCCTTTCTTTTCACTTTTCCTTTTCTTATCTTTCCTCCCTTTCTTTCTTTCCTCTTTCTTCTTCTCTCTCTGCTAGGATGGATTCTGCCATTCTAACCCTGTCGCGGTCCCATTTTCTCACAAGAATGAGATGGGATAGTTGGGAGCCTGGGACGCCCCCCATCCCACCAGGACTTAAAACCTTGATATTACTGGAGATGCCTAAAAATGAAATATCACATATTTTGGTGGTCTCTAACCTATGCATCATGTGGATATGAAAATGGATAGCTTCCATTGTGTTAATGTGCAAAAGTGATAAAGTTGATAATCCACCTTATTGATTATGATATATACATGTTAAAACTTTTAGTGCTTAGATCATAACAAAACATGGTCAGATCAAATTTTCATTTTTGTGCTCACTTAGTGTATAGGTTAAAGACTACTAAACATGTGATTTTGAATTCTAAGCATTTTAAATGGTATAGATTATGATCAATGATGTGGATCTTTCTTTGGGTGCCTCATTGTTGTTTTTGGAGTCGAGAGTCAGGAGGAGTAGATATCCTTTCCTCTTGCGAGAAGTGCACACACATTTATATTTATAGATATTACAAAATATGATCATTTTGTCAACAGTCAGGGTAGTGTATGGCTGTATGCATTTGAAGTAATTGACATCTGCCAAATTTTCAAATTCCCAAGCAGCAACATTACTTTCCAATGGACAATGTTATAACTTAGGGTCTTTGATTGCAATGATGAACAGTCAAACCAAATTTTTAGCTTGGCTCTTGGAATTTGGAAAAGGACACCGAACTTAGAGATTTCTGCTTGATGTGTAGAATCCAATATGAAATAAATTTGTTAGTAGAAGCCCTAATGTTCAAAGCATCATATTGACCCAAGAGGATCACAGACCTGTTGTGGACCAATGCCACTACTTCTGATAGGTCTGAATGGGGTTTGGGAGAAAGATCTGTCACAACTCACATCTATGATTTTAATTCGAAAATGAAACTTTGGGAAGCCATAACTTTCCAATTCTGGAGGAATTAGGTAATGTGCTAAATAATAAATTTGATGTAGGAGCAAGGGTCTAGCTCTAAGATGAATTTGATTTCAATGTAAAATTATTACTATTTTAGAAACTTTTTACCTCTTGTAGGTGGAAGAGGAATCTGACCTAGACTTTGAAAGGGTGGAACTTACTAGTATAAATAGAGGCCTTGTACCATAGTTTTGAACACATTTTGGAAGAAAGTATAAATGGGTACTACCCTGCTTTATGCCTTTTTTAACTAGAGGAATTTGACCCAAGTTTGGGGACTTGAATTTCACTAGTATAAATAGAGGATCTGTGTAATAGTAGGGCATAGAACCTTGCTTTTGAAATTTCTTTATATACTCTATTATTTTATTCTGAGAGATTCAAGTTGAGTGGGATGATGAATTTTTTCTTCTCTCACTTTGGATCATGAAGTGAATTATTGAGCAGTCAACTAGAAATCAAAGGACCTGAAATGAATATTGACTGAAGGATGCAATCATTCATTGGAAAGGATTCACGTTTAGATCATAATAAATGCAGGCCATAATAATTGTTGTTAGTGTTATGTGATGTTCTTTAATGATATAAGCTGTTGAAATTAATGGTTTATGATGAACAAGTTCTTTTGGGAGTAAACACATACACACGTATACTTTTAAGGTAACATTCATATATTGTAGGAACCATTGTGTCAGTTTTATTGAAATTCTCATGTTTGTCTTCGAGAAAATATATTGCTTGGGCTCAATTTTGTGGTGACACAAAAAAGAGAAACTCATGGCAGCACAAGATCATCATAATTCATCTTTTAAGTCTTTGCAAAGTAAAATTGAGAGGAATGGGACCGAATTGAACCCCTTTCTCAAACATTTCTTCTAGACTTAAAGCCTTAAAATTCCCAGCATGCTGCCAATTGCCTAGCAATTAGTATCTTTAAAAGTGGACATATGTTTTTATCCATTATTAATACCTTATTTTGAGAAAGCCAATTTGATATGTTTGGAATGGTATATGAATGCTGGCAAACTTTAAAACCCTCGAATGTTAATATGTTATCAATAAGGTTTGAGGTTATCTAGGATCTTGCTTTGGGTTGTTAATATGTTATCAATAAGGTTGATGTTATCTGGGATCTTGCTTTAAGTACTCTAAGAATTGGACGCACAAAAAAGCAGGAAAAATCATCTGAAAATATTTGCTTAGTTTCTTATCATGTAAGTCCAATTCCTACAGATAGGGACTTGTACAGAATCTGGATATTTTTATCTGGTAATGGCCTGTTTGGATTGATGTAGAAACCATGATCATGGGAAATCCAAGTTCCGCAGGATGCCTAACTTGTAAAGGAATGTAATCATAAATAGTTGTTTGGGTTTAATTTTTAGAATTCAAAATACCATGGAAAACCAGCAATTCAACAAGAAAAATATACCATTTTCTTTTTTTTTTTCTTTTACCATGTTTTGCATGAGATGTGCCCATCACTCCATATCCTCCTTTCTCAATCAAACACTATCCGATCTTGCTTCTTCCCCTTGCAGCCTCCATCACTCCTCTCTTCTCTAATTCTTGTTCTTCAATGATTCCTCTGTCACCTCTAAACCAACCTCCACATCACCTCCTTTGATGACTAATTCCATCCTTGACTTCCTTATTTCATACCAACCTCTCTCTCTTTTCCAGACACCGTATCCTTGCTTCCAATATTCCCTCAAACCTCCTTGCCAAGATTTCCATCTTCTAGTTTCATTCCCTCAACCTAGATGATGGCACATATTGCTGCTTTTATTATCTTGGCTCCTTATGAATTTATTAAATTTTATATAAGATAATGGAAGAAAAGGAGTTTTTTATGAATGAGGTGTGCACCAGCATCTAGATTGAGGTTTTTGTGCTATTCCAATTTTCCAACAAATCTTGTCACATATATATCTGATTGTTCTGCTTTAATTGTTTGTATTGTATGATACCCAAGATTTTTGACGTATCAAAAAAAAAACCAATTTTCTTTATAGACAAGAGGAGAGATAGTTCGTTTGATACTAAGGAAGTCCAAGAATTGAAGTTTTAGCCATTAGGGAGAATAGTTAATTTTTTCATATATTTTTATGTGATCAACCAAAGATCAAATACAATAGAAAACCATGATCTATGTTTCTTTGGTACTCTGCTGCAATATAACTCCATACCGAAGTTGTTCAATTCCATGGTAAGACCAACCTATGTATCCAAATAAGCCCTAATTAGACATATATCCCAATCTATTATAGTATCTAATATACATATGCTATAGCATCATCCATTTTTGAGCATAAAATGCATCACTCATAATGAGGACATAAGTGATTGATGATGATATGGACTTTGAATTCCTATCCCTTTAGGCATGGTTTACGGAACCATCCCAAATCAGGCGGTTCGAGGCATTTCGAGCCGTACCAATCGTAAATTGGGATAGTTCGGCCTTTCAAATCCGAACACTAGACGAGAGAGAGGGAAAGAGAGAGAGAAGGGGAGAGAAAGAGGGGACGATGCTGTCGGAGGGCAAGTGGTGGCCCATCGAGACCGTTGGAGGGCCGTGGAGGTCTCCACGGCTTTGTGTCTCCCAATAGGGTATTTAATCGAAAGAGATAGAGAGAAAGGCGGAGCGAGGGTACTGAAGGGAGGCGCAGCCAATAGAGGCTGTTGGAGGCCGTTGGGTGGCCATCGGGTGGCGGAAAAAGTGCGAACAGAGCTGCAGCCATGGAACGGAAGATCGTTTCTATTCATCATGTTTTTTTAAATGATGATGAAAGTGAAACCGGCAAATCCATTGCTGGCTTCAATGTAGTCAGGATTTTTCAAGAAATCCTATGAGACAGGGACAATTGCCCTGCTTCGCCTATGGAGCTGCAGACCGGGATTTTGCCGTCTAGTGGCTACGGCTGCCAGCTGAAGGCCCTCCAGTGGTCTCTCCATGGGCTTCTCATCCTCTCCCCTCTCTCTCTATTTCTCTCTTTTGATCGTGATTTGGTAGAGGAAGCGGAGGCCTTGGCGTCCCTCGAAGCGTGCGCGCAACCTACCTGTAGCCACTATCGATGTCTCCAGCCACCCTCTTCCTCCCTCCCCCTTCTCTTTCCCCTCCACTCTCTCTCTTTCCCCCCTCTCCGGTTCCTTTCTTCGCTTTTGTGTTGGTTCGCGTCGGTCCGGTCCGGTATGGACCTGTACCAACTTATACCGCCGGTTGGCCGGCACGGGTCCCAGTATCAATTTCATGGACCTTGCCTTTAGGTAACTATTGTTCTAGATGTACGTGTAGTTGTAGAGTTGGAATTGGGCTAAGCCGGGTCATGTTTCCATGCAGCTTGGTCCCAATCTAGAAAAGTTTTAGATTTAAGGTCCAGAGGTCTTATTTTTTCAAATTATACTAGTCTGAGTCCAACTCAAGCTGCGCCGAAGCCCAATTGAGCCAGCCTGGATTAAGGTCCAAGACCATTTCTATCTGATGGCAAACAAGAGGGAACATAGGGGGAAGAGAGAGAGGAAAGAGAGATCTGGAGGGAGAGAATGGAGATTGAGAGAGAGAGAGAGGAGGTACAGAGCGTTGGGAGGGAGGTTAAGTAAAGGGAAGAGATCGAGTGAGAG
>KE504879.1:352209-375279 GCA_000441515.1 Elaeis oleifera | reverse complement strand
GGNGATGAGGGGAGAGAGACATTGGAAGAAGCTAGCTGGGGAGAGGTAGGAGAGTGTTGCACTTGGAAGGAAAAGGGGAGAATGCATAACAAAAAAGAGGATAGGGTATTAGCATGGGCCTTCGGGCTTGGAATGGGCCTACTTTAGGGCTCAGGCTTGGCTCAAAAATTTTTTAGGCTCATATTTTAGGACCAAGCTTGACCCAAATTCTTGCTCATATTTCAGGACCAAACTTGACCCAAATTATTCTTGTGCCAACCCAAAGCTCGACTAAAAGCTGGCCTAACCCAATGGCCATTGGATCAGGCCAAGTCCATTGCTAGCCCTATGCAATTGTATGATAGTGAGAATTGGATACATGGAATATCTAAGGCTGAAAATATGTTGGATGTATCTGTTTCCATACCTAGTATGGATCAAATTGGGATAGGAATTCTGCTATTTGTTTCAATTGGATCCAGGTATGAATTTGCATATCTATTTATATATTTGTTAAATCCGGATGTGGATTCAGATGCAGATATCTTATAGGAAAATATATTTATATAGCTCCTAATTCTAAATCAAACCCATGACTTGAGTGAGAACTACTCAACCACCAAGACAACCTTCAATTTTGTCATATAATGATGATTTATTATGCTTATCTAAACTTATTCACACCATTAAATAATGATTTAGTGCAAGCTATGATATTTCATATTTTAATAATTAATCCTTCTCGTAAAAAGTAATGTTATTAAATAAGCTTCCCCTTTGAAAAATGGAAATAAATATACCTCATTTTATTGTCAATGATTTTCTCAAAACATTGTTGGTAAAAATATTTCAAAAACCTTGATAACTTCTGCATATTCCTTCATTTGTATATAATTTATCTTACAATATTCTAGAAATAGATATTTCATGATTATTTTTATTTATCTTGCAATTAAAGTATAATGGTGGTATTATTATAGAAATTTAATATTTTTATATTATATATTTATTTTAATAATTTTATTTTTATTATTTTAAGATTTAATCAAACTAAGATTCGCTGTCTTGGTACCGAATCTTGTGTTAGTACCATCCTATTACAATGTTGGTGTGCTTCAGTATTGTACAAGACAACGTACCAAGTGTCAATATGGTATAGTACGCCGTATACCGGACAATATAAGGTGGTATGGCAAACCTTTAGTCAAACCAATGACTCAATCCCTTGGTAAGGTCAGTCTCCGTGCGGGGTTTAATTACCATGCTTAAGTCCTTGGTTACCAATGTGTTACATGAGATCTCTAGATTTTTGTTTTCATTCTCATCCTTTATGATTATGTCATTCATTCTAGGTTTTGTTATTGAATTCTGCTCAAAATTCAATTTTTATCCAGATAATATCCTATATTTGGATGGGAAAAAAGGATATAACCAATATGTGATTTACATCATATCCGTTTAGAACAAATGTCGATATGCTTAACATCTTATTCCTATTTGGATCCATTTAGAACAAATATGGATATTAATTTGGTATACTTTAATATCTGTACCCATATTCATATCCGATGAAAAAATGTAGACACAAATATGAATAATACTAGTGATTCCGATCCATATCTGATCAATTTTCAGCCCTAGGAAGATCCTTACATGGTGTCCTGAAGAAGCTAGATCTCGGCCATCAGGGCATGTTGACGTTAGAAAACAGAAATCCCTCATGTACATCCTGCCTGGATTGCACATTTGTAAGTGATATCAAATCTGAATTAAATGGTATGCCCCATCTTCTCATCCTTTCCTTTTCAAACTGTATACGCATTCATTTGATAGGTGGCTAAATTCATCACAAAAGAGGTGACCAAGTTGCTATATCGCTCTTCAAGCTCCCAAAACCCATTATCTTCGCTGACAAAGATAGCCCACTATGGATCACTTTTAGAGAACATGTCAGGTTGTTCCCAACTGGTAATTGATTTTCACCTGCTATCGATTATGAGTAGGCATACACTAGTGAATAGGTCGGCTAAAATACAGACTAGAATGTGGCATGTATTATGCACATATCACTTTATTTTTATAAAAATAAATTTGTATAAATAAATAACAAATGCTACAAGGATTTGAACCTCTGATCTTGTGGGTAACAACCATCTGGAGAAAGGGAAATGCACAAACCTAATGTGGATTAGGAAAGAAGGGTGAGGAAATGCATGAGATGGGAAAGGCATGATGGGGAAATGTGGATGGTTTGACATGCCTTGTGCATGGACCCACTAAAAACCTTGGCATTATATAGAAGAGTAGATCTAGTTCTTATTCCTTGCTACAGGTGGCTGATCCAATCTGTATGAGATCAGGTCCATAGCAGTCACTACTTTTTACTGAAGATCTACATGATAAGTTACCTATTTTTTGTTCTTTAATTCCATAGTCAGCTGTGAGTTGGGGATATTTATGACCTTTTCTCTGTAATTTGATGAATAAATCTGCTTCTCTCTGTACGAGAAAAGACCAATGTGGGTTCTAAAATGGGTAGTCCTTTTTTCATAATTTCTTGCTGAGAAATAGCTTATGCTATTGATATCTCGCGATCGTGATTATCAGTTTAATTCTGACTTTTAAAAATATTAAAAATACGTAGAAAGCAATGAGTCGGGTCGATTCCACAGAGAAGGCACTGTTGATTTGAAATCTTTGATTTTATAAAAGAAAAAAAAATTCAAAAAAGTAATTTAAGTTGGAAAACAGAAATTAAAAATGTGAAAAAAAAATTTAGTACTAAGATCTATTATTTAGATCTTAGCTTCTGCTTATAATAAAATAAAGAACAAAAATTTAAAGAACATAAAAATAACTAGGTACTAAGATCTACTATCTAGATCTTAGTGTCTACTTGCAATAAAAGTAAGAACATAAATTTAAGGTACATAAAATAACTTTTGCATTAATTTAAAGATAAAATTTTATTACAAGGAATTTAAAAAATAAGCAAATAAAATAAAACTGTAACAAAAATTGAAAGTCAATTGGTGCAATCTCGTCAGAAAGATGGTTGATGATCTCTCCTTCTTCCTTCAAACTTCTCAGAGCATGCTGGGCTTCCTCTTCTTCTTCCTCTTTGGATCTTGACCTCAGATCGGTGTTGGCATGGAGATGGCATAGGAGATAAAACTCTTCTTCTCAGCACCTCTTGCTTTAAAGTAGCCTTCAATCCAAGCCTTGCCTGCTACCCTCTCTATGCCTCTTCCTCTCTTGGATGATTTTTCTATTCTCCCTGGACCCCTTTTTATAACCTTTCTGACCTCTTAAGTTGTGGACGTGTTCAATCTCCTTAAGCCTCATGGATTAGGACTCCTTCCTCGGTTGGTTATTGCGTATCAGGCGATGTCTCAGCTCTCTGTTCCGCGCTTGCTGACCTCGCTCCCATGTGCTGTTGGACTCTCATGCACTTGCATCACTTGAACCAACGCTCCAGGCCACTTCTATTTGCTCGCATCACCAGGACCCACTCGCCAGACCTCTCGCTCGGGCCCACGTCGCGTGACCACGCTCAGTGCGCCCATGTTCCTGCGCTTCAAATTGCATTTGAATTCTCCTCCCACGCATTGATTTGTTTTCGCTAGAAGCTCCTGCGCGCCAGCTCCCTATTTCCACGTGAAACCATGGACCACTCAAACCCACGGACAACCAGCCAACTCTTCTCATTTATTTAAAATTATGGGTCCCATCCTCATTAAATACTCATGCCCACTTTTCCTTTAAATATTTTCTCGCTTTTTTTCCTTTTCTTTTATTCATTGGGTTCCTGCCATGTATCCTTGTATTTTCGCATGTCGTGCATGTGACATATTTAAATTTGGACTCATTGAAGGGTCGTTGCTTATTGGTTTGTGATTAAGTCTTCATAATTAATTATTCCTGAAAAAGAGTATTAAAAGTATCAAATACTAAATAATAAAGATTTTAATACTTTTTATATCATATTTAATGTACTGATCACACCTCCCAACTTCAACTTTGTTCGTCCTCGATTAAAGAACGGATTTAGAGTTAGATACCTTTTAACTTAGAGTTTTGAATTTTATCAGGTAATTTCAAAAGGGCCATTGATGTTCAGTGGAACGTGAGTGAGATATGGCATTGGGGTATTAGTACTAATCAATGTGGAAGTTAAGTAAAGAACACTAAATCTTTTCTGAATTTTTTTTAAATTGCCCCTATCTTTATCTCAAAATCGTCCATCTTTCATATAGACGAGTGTATTGTTACTTCCGTCTTTCCTTTATTATAAAATTATCTTCACATTGTCCACTTTTTGCTGCGAACCACAATGCTTCCTCAGGCAAAGGAGTTCAATTACTCAGTAGGGGACCAATGTTTAGAATTTGCTCTTTTTTTTGTGTTTCTTTAACGTTGTACTGTTATTGAGTGTCTTAACCCCTTAAGCTTTCTGTCTGACCCTTGTAGCGAGTTTTCAGCCAATGACTCTCGAACCGGATAGCTTTAGGGCACTAGGTATAAAATATTCTTCGGACTTGCTCGAATCAAATGGACTATGAGTTAAGACTAGCTTTATAACAGAGCTTCTTTGTCCTTCATATCTTTTGACGCGAAACTCAATACTTAATTAGGTAAAGAAATCCGGTTACTCAGCATAAAGTACTTGAAATTTTTTTTATAAATAATTATTTATGAAGAAATGTATAGTTATCCTATACAAGTTCATAGGAAGTAAACTCTTCTTCGATGCTAGTAGAAAAATTAGAAATGCTCAAGAAAAAATGTTTATGTTCAAAACTTAACTGTTTATTGAGTTTTCATAATACTTGATCCCTCGATATCTCACAAACTCTCTGAGTTGTTTATCAATTTTTTTTAAAAAAAAAGCTTAGTTCAACTCGATTCTTAAGCGTAATTGGGTACCTAAATGTTAAATACTAACTTATTCGAAGATTTATAATTTTTTTTATTATTCTCCCTCCAACTTAATCGATATTGTCCTTAATGGAGTAAGAAAATAAAGTATGATAGACAAAGAGAAAGAAAAGGAGAGATATCATCTGACCCAGATGTATACTTAGCCTGGCCTTCATGATTACACTCGAAGTCTTTTCAAAATTGATTCTCCCTTCAACTTAGTTCTAAACTCAAAAAGAAAGTAATCTAAAAATTAAAAAAAAATCAAATATAAATGCTGGATTGCTTCCCAATAAGTGTTAAGTTTAAAGTCTTCAGTCAGACTATGTCGATTCTCTCATCTACCTAGGATCAAATACGGGATTGAAAATTCTAGTGGATGAGGTGAGTCAAGCAGAGCATTCACCTTCTGGTCTTGGATTTCCTCAATGGGTTTATTCAGAAAATCATCTTTCATCAAATCTAAGGAGAAATCGAACTTAACTATCTTATCTATCAGATCAATTACAGAATAGCTTTCCTCCTTTTAAGTGTACTTCAAGGCATTAAAAATATTGATTCTCTCTTTTTGATCTCCAAAAGAATATCCATGGCTCTTGTTTTACAATTGATGTTGGCATTAGCAATGGCTAGGAATGGACGATCTAAAATTATGAGATTTTGATTCAGCTCTTAGGATGGTTCCATATCAAGTTTGAGGAAGTCTATTGAAAAATAACATTGATTTACTTTAACTAGGACGTCCTCAATCAAACCACGTGGCATTTTTATAGATCTATCAGCTAGTTGCAAATAACCGACGTGGATTTCGGTTCTCCTATCCCAAATTTTTCATAGATCGAGGTTGGAAATAGATTCACATTAGCTCCTAAGTCTAACAGGACTCGGTTAAAGGTGATGCCTCCTATAACACATGAAATCAAAGAAGCATCGGGGTTTTTCATTTACTGAGGCAATGAGTTTAACAGGACTGCACTTACATCCTCAAACAGCACAATCTCTTTGTGGTTCTTGACTCAAGCTTTTGTGTGCAAAGTTTCTTAAGAATTTAGCATAAATCAGAACATGCTGAATCGCATTGAGGAGGGATAGATTAATATGAACTTACTTTAACAATTTTATTAGCTCATTGCGTGCTTCTTGCTTTTTGCGGAAGAACTGGCTTCTAGGGCTGAAGAAACGAGACTCTAGGTTTATATGTCTCGGATAACTCATCTGATCTCTTCTTCCCTTTATCTTTCTCACTCAAATTGGAACCAGCATCAGTACCAGTTTCGGGTTCAGGTTCTTTTATGTGGTTAGTCTCAGTACTAACCTCCTCTTCTAAGTTCACATTTTGGCTAGCATCAGTACTAGCCTCTCTCACCTGATCTTGGTATGGATCCTTAAGAATCCTACTACTTCTAAGCTCAAAAATTGCTTTGGCATTCTCAAATTGGGGATTCTTAGGTGGGACATTGGATTGATGACTAGGTCCAGGTGATTGGTAGATATTAGGTTGGTTGTTCCTGGAATTTGCTATTGGTTGACTCGATAATTGACCTGATTCTTCCTTATGATGGACTCAGCTGACTGTCCTATTTGTGCTTCTAGTCTGACGATGGATTGCTGTTAGATCATAATCAGTTGCTAAAGTTGAGTAAACCTATTGTCGACTAGATTGATCTGTTGTGGAGATGGATATGATGGCTGATTGTGATATGATGGCTAAGTAGGTTGATTAGGCTGACCTCTATTATAGACATAATTCTGGTATTGGGGCCTATTTTGAAAGTTTTGAATATGAGAAATTGGGTCTGAGCTTGAGTCTATTGGAGTTTCAAGAAAATTGAGATGGTTCCTTCAACCTGGATTATATGTGTTTGCGAATGGATCATTAACCGACTTGGAGTAGCCTTGTGCAGTTTGGATTTGTTCTTGGATCAAAGGTGGAAACTGTGCAGCCGTAGGACATTCACTCGTATGATGGGCTGGACTAACACAGATAGAATAAATCTTCTGATAATTAGAGGGTGATGTGTATTATGCAGGAGATTGTTGACCTAGGACTAGGACTTGATCTAACTTCTGGATAAGAAGATCGACTTTATCTAATTTCTAAGCTATCAGGTTCAAGTCAGCCTTAGAACTAGAGTCTAAATATTTGATCTCATAGATTGTCCATTTTTGGTGAGGAATCAACCTTTCATAAGAAGATAATGAAGCACGATTGATCAAAATTTCACTCAAGATTTCAAACAAGGCATAGGCTTCGTCCTCACTCTTGCTCATGAATACACCTTCACAAGATGCATCTATCATCTGTCTATATTGATCTCCTAAATCCTCATAGAAAGCTTGAATAATTTGCCACTTAGATAGATCATGGTGTGGGCATTTTCTAAGAAGTTCTTTGACTCTCTCCCATGACTCATGAATTTGTTCTCCTGAAAGCTGAGCAAATCCAGTGATGGCTCGTCTCATGATGTTGGTTCGACCTATGTGATAGAATTTTTAAGAAATTTGTGTTGCATTTCAGCCCAAGTTCGGATTGGTCTCCTTATTGTGCCAAGCCAGTGCTTGGCTTTGTCCTTTAGTGAAAAAGAGAACAAGATTAGTCTAAATGCATCATCAGTAAAATTTTGGATCTTCACTGTGGAACAGATTTTTAAGAACTCATCTAGATGCTTGTAAGGATCTTCATTGGTGTTCTCATAGAAAGATGGGAGCATCTGGATTATGGTCGACTTGATCTCATAATGACTTGCAAGAATATCAGGTAAGTGAATACAAGTCGATGGGTTATAGGTGGAAGGAATAAAGTATCCCTTCATCTGCCCAGGTGGTTCAGCCATTTGATTGTCAGGTTTAACATAGATCAGCCGTTCAATTTCAGAATTGGATTCAACTAGGTCAAAAAAAAGAGATCTCCTACTGTGCATGTACCAGTGCAAATCCTAATGTGTGTGGTTCAAAAATTTTTTAAAGGAAGAGGGAGAGAAAAAGAAGAGAAGAGAAAGAAAGAAAGAAGTTCTAAAGATGAGAACTCTAAGAGAGTCCTAAACATAAAGACAATAGATGAGAAGAATTAGTTGTGGTTAGATGTTGATTGCATTCAAGTTAGCATAAAGTGGACTCTCTATCCTGAGGTTATCCTAAATCTAGACAGCTCCTAACTGTTCCAAGTGCACCGTCAAGCACTCCAAGTGGGAACCTAACCAACCAACTGGTCAGGTAAGTGTAAGATTGGTGGGGATCCCTCTGTTGCTTTTCTTAGATACCAACTAAGTTGGCCAGATCAACGAACAGAACCAATTAAATAACCACCTTCCTTCGAGATGTAGTCTCCGAACCACTTTTCTAGATACCAATTGATCAACTAGGCCTGATCCGGTTCAATTTTCATGGTCACTTGTCCTATTGAGCTCGAGTTTCTTAGGGGCTGACGTCTAATTAATTTTAATTTAGAGGCTTGGGTTAATGAGGGATGCTGGTTGGTTGTTTTTGGGTAAAAAAATTGTGATGAAATCTTCACCTTATCTTGTTAATGGATGTTGCCTTTAAGTTGATTTAAGATGAATATGCACAACCAACTTCAAACAAAGGGTTCTATGCAATTAAATTAGATGTATGAAACTAATTAAACTTGAGCGGCTCACCTTATCTTCAGCAATCACTAAATAAATCTAAATGATGGATGCTCTAAGTAATTAGGGTTTCTATTCTTGTCGTATGATTTTGTTAGATTTATGTGGATGATTTTTAAGTTAATTTGAAATAAAGCAACTAATACTAAAAAAAGCAGTTTAGGGTTAGAATTGATCTCATCAAACAAGATTGGCAACTTTTCTTTCTCCTTTTATTTTTTCTTCCTTTTTTTCTGCAAGAAAAACAAGAAAAAGTTAGTAAGTTGTATGCATAAGAAATCAAAGAAATCAAAAATTTTAGTGTTTGTGCCTTCTCTGGCAACGGCGTCAAAAATTTGATATCTCGTGATGTTGTCGATAGGACACCGTGATTATCAGTCTAATTTTGATTTTTAAAATATTAAAATATGTAAAAATAATGAGTCGGGTCAATTCCACAGAGAAGACAGTGCTGATTTGAAATCTTTGATTTTATAAATAAAAAATCAAAAAATAATTAAGTTGGAAATAGAAATTAAAATGCGAAAAAAATTTGGTACTAAGATCTACTATTTAGATTTTAGCTTCTAATTGTAATAAAATAAAGAGCAAAAATTTAAAGAGCATAAAAATAACTTGGTTTTAAGATCTACTATCTACATCTTAGCGTCTACTTGCAATAA
The DNA here is from genome assembly GCA_000441515.1 of Elaeis oleifera. NCBI lineage: Eukaryota > Viridiplantae > Streptophyta > Magnoliopsida > Arecales > Arecaceae > Elaeis > Elaeis oleifera. Next base: position 366,092 of record KE504879.1, on the reverse strand, counting down.
AAGTAGGAACAGAAATTTAAAGTGCATAAAAATAACTTCTGCATTAATTTAAAGACAATTTAATTACAAAAGTTTAAAAGAATAAGTAAATAAAATAAAACTGTAATAAAGATTGGAAGTCGATTGGCACAGGCTCGTCGGAAAAATGGTTGATGACCTCCCTTTTTCCTTCAAACTCTTCAGAGTATGCTGGGCTTCCTCTTCTTCTTCCTCTTTGGATCTCGACCTCAGATCGGTGTTGGCGTGGAGATGGCGTAGGAGACAAAACTTTTCTTCTCAGCACCTCTTGCCTTGAAGCAACCTTCAATCCAAGCCTTGCCTGCTACCCCCTTTATGCCTTTCTCTCTCTTGGATGATTTTCTATTCTCTCTGGATCCCTTTTTATAGTCTTTCTGGCCCTTAAGTTGTGGACGTATTCAATCTCCTTATGCCTCACGGATTAGCACTCCTTCCTCGGTTGGTTATCGCGTATCAGGCGACGTCTCAGCTCTCTGTTCCTTGCTTGCTGACCTTGCTCCCATGTGCTATTGGACTCTCGTGCACCTGAAATCAGCACTCCAGGCCACTCCCGTTTGCTCACATCAACCAGGACCCACTCGCCAAACCTCTCGCTCGGGCCCACGTTGCGTGACCATGCCCAGCATGTCCATGTTCCTGCGCTTCATATTGGATTTGAATTCTCCTCCCACGCGCTGATTTGTTTCTGCTAGAAGCTCCTGCGCGCCAGCTCCCTGTTTCCACGTGAAACCCACGGACAGCTAGCCAACTCTTCTCATTTATTTAAAATTATGGGTCCCATCGTCATTAAATACTCATGCCCACTTTCCTTTAAATATTTCTCTCTTTTTTTATTTCTTTTATTCATTGGGTTGCTGCCACGAATCCGTGTATTTTCGCTTGCCGTGCACGTGACAGGTCTAAATTTGGACTCGAATTTCATCTGCACGTGTTGAAGGGCCATTGCTTGTTGGTTTGCGATTAAGTCCTCATAATTAATTACTCCTGAAAAAAAGCATAAAAAGTATCAAATACTAAATAATAAAGATTAAATAATAAAGGTTTTAATACTTTTTATGTCATATTTAATGTACAGATCAGCTATATGTCACGGAAAGTAACGTATATAAGAAATTATTTTCTTGATCTTATTAGATGTAATGCAGGATTTTGTTAGGAAGGCTCCTATGTCTTCATGTAAGTAGTTATAGTGTGTTATCACCTTTAAAATTTTAAAGCTGCTTTGGTGTTTTTTCTGCTTAACAGATCATTGGATTTTTTTTTTAATCTTATTGTCTTCACGTTAGTTTGAACTTTGAAGACTATTTCTCAGATATAGTTATATGCTTTGAGGAAGTTAAAAATTCTTGCATTATCTTCAATTTAACTAAATTTTGACCTTTTTTAGGTGATGTAAGGATTTTCCCCCTTTTCTGATTTGACCATCCTTGCAGTATTTTGAACTTCAAGATTCTTTTTTATTTTTATTGATTTCTTTTTTGCATGAATGAACCAGCTTTGATTTCCTAATAGTGTATGAAACTTTGTTCTCCTGTAATGTGGCCATCATCACAATATTGTGGACTTTCAGGTATTTGTATCAAGAAATTGATTATATCAATGAAGGAAAGAATGCTGATAGATTTCGTCGAGAATTTAGAAACATAAAGTGGGTTCACGTACCTGTATGTTTCTTGCACTATGAGACCTTTTCTTTTATGTCTCTGTTTCCTTCTCTTCAAGAACTCTTCCTTCATATCACTCTTGGTATTGGAATCTGGGATGTTTTATCTAATAATATATAATGGATTTCCTTTGTAGTTCATCCATTGGGATTATACATCTACCAGAGTCTTGACCTTGGAGTATGTTCCAGGTTGGTGTTACTGTGTTACTCCTTACATGCATAGCCTAAATGTAACTGGCATTGTCTTGATCAAGAAATTATAACACCTTACATAGCTTTTATTTCGATTCTATGCCTAATTGATTCACTATAATCACTTTATTAAACAGGCATAAAGATAAATAGTCGTGATCAGATAGATGCAAGGGGCTTCAATCATTCTCTGATTGCTCGACGTGCAACCGAATCATACTTGATTCAGGTAAATTGTTTCACCATTCTAGCTGAAGTAAATGGTGAATTTTTTTTAGAGAACTTGGATGCGATAAATTTCGGCTGAAACCATTTTTGAGGTAAATGGTGAATTTCATTCTCTTCTTTTTGGCTGTCAAAGTCACGAACAAACTCTTTCAAAAATACAGCCACCCCTTTCAACCTTTACAAGATCCACCAGCCTAGTAGGGTGATCATGTCCAAGGCCTATGCACAAGTCCAAAGGAGGCTAACCAGTCAGCTGGCTTGTTAGCATTTGTCTGTCACTTGGAAGAAAGGGAGCAACTGTATGTACATCCAAACATGAAAAGGAAAAAATGGCAGGCTTCCATTGGTGTTGGGCAGTTTTTAATCCAGTTGGTAGCCACAGATGGATTGCTCTCCAACACAGTTGGGATGCACTCAACTGCTGCATCACATAGGCGAGTCTGCCTGAGCAAAAAGAAACTCAGTTTCAGCAACCATATCACATAGGGAGGATTGAGCGGCTTGAGCCTACACAACTAGGACCTGACCATGATCATCCTGAATTATGAATCCTTTGCTCACCAATAGGATGCTCTGCTGTATGCCGCGGAGAAGAGATCCAATTTAAGTGTTTAGAGGTAGACTTTATGGGCCATAAGGTTCATGGATAACCAGGACCTGCTGGTTTGTTAACTAACCTGCGGGCCTTAGGAAAGCAGATATATCAGTCAAGAATTCATTCACCTGGTGTACAATCGGTGAGATAGGAGCTCCTAGACACTGGTTGATTGCTGCAAAGATGACATGTTTATGGGCTTTCCGTATCCAGCATCCTGTATATGCAGAGTCACTGAGTGGTAGATTGACATTGATAGTGACTGCTTCAAATCCTTGAGAAGCTGAACAATTGGCATCCACTGTGAATCAAAGGAATTAATAGATGAACGCTGCTGGCCAGCTGCCAAGTAGAGCTGGCAAATGGACAAGCCAGGAGGACATGATCGAGTTTATCATACCGATACCAACATCAGGGACATTTGAATAGAATTAGACACCTCTAGCTGCCCAGAATGCTGGATGGGGAATAATACCTCAACTTGCCTTCACCAAAAAGATGGCTAGGGATGGCTGCAACTTAGTTTTCAGACCACACCATGACTATATGTAGCTTTTCCATCTGTCTCTTGCATTGCAGGCACAGTTTCTATCCCCTTAGGAGTTACTTTCCTTATCAATTTTACTTATTGTGTTGATGGTGATTCCTTTTATAACTTTTTCAACTCTATGCCGGGTGGTTGTGGAGAGGTTGGGTGATTATTAGAGAGGTACCAGTGTTAGAGATCAGTGCATCTATGTCCAGGCTTTCACGGTCACAACCACAGTTCTTTTTTTTTAAAGACAATTGAAAATGTTCCGGTGGTCACCCTGAACATTATTTCTAACTCAAAATATTTGACTAGATACTGATTTTGGAATTGATTGCAAGATTTTCTATCAAATAAGAAAGGCAGTTTGTAATCAAATTGTGTTGTCCATGTTGTTCACATGCGCACTTTCAGGGATCTTATCTTTGTTAATATCTATCTACCTATAATTTAGTGCATATCAATTGTTGGAATATCCTATGAAATTAAGGAGCATAATAGACTATAATGCTAACATGCTACAATTTTCTGCTAACTCAGATACTGAAGATTGGCTACTTTCATGCTGATCCCCATCCAGGCAATATTGCTATTGACATGGATGGGTCACTCATCTACTATGACTTTGGAATGATGGGAGAAATAAAATCTTTCACTCGAGAGAGATTACGTGAATTGTTCTATGCAGTCTATGAAAAGGATGCAAACAAGGTACCTCTTATTTTTGCACAGCTGTGTTGCATCCCTATACAAACAATACATGAGTATTTAATAGACAGGAGCTATTCTAAACATTGGATAACTTTCTGATACATGCATTATTAATGTTTATCATGTACTTTTTTTTTTTGTCTATTATAGTGTCAGCTTTTCTGACATAAAGTTATTGTCATGTAGAAAGTGGTCAACACTACACTCTGTCCGCATCTCAGATAATCCTAATTACCTACATGAAAGAGAGTATGTATAGTTACTGAAACAAGCAGGTTATAAACAGATGTAAGTATGACACAAGGCCATACTAGACAGGCTGCAGCTGACTAAATGCACTGTCATGATAGTATTTTGTCAAACTGTTTTTTTTTGGGAAAATATTAATTTTATGATGTCAAAATGTAGGTTATTATCACTTACCGACTTGATAACTGCATGACATTAATGCCTTCTGATATTCAGAAATTGAATACAAAAAGGCACACTCGAAGCTTAAATTTTCTGATGAGTGTATCACCTTTCAGCTCAGAAGAAACTGTATGATTATGGTTTCAGTCTAGTTAATTCTCATATACACGGGCCCTGTTTAGATTCTGGTTATATGATGGTTGTGGGTTAGCAGTCTATCCAGCCAAACAAGATCCCAAAATGGCATGTTAAACTTAATCAGTTAGCACCCCAAAGAGCAGCTTAACCTGGTTAGCTTTACCATTGGGTACAGTGAAATAAGTTGACAATGGGAGCTTTCTCTTATCTCCCTTTACTTTTTCACTTTTAGCGGAACTTATTCTAATGGTTTATCCAAGCAGTGAACAATTCTAACACATGGTTAATTGATAGGGAGCAGTTACAAATAGTTTTATCCATGGTATGCTGAACCGCCCCGAACTGCCTGGTTTGGGGCATATCGAAGCAAACCAGGGCAGAACTGAGATGGTTTGCCCCTTATTTCTGAAAAGTCCATTGAACTGCCCAAACTGGATGGTTTGGAGTGGAACCAGTGCGAACCTCTCGATTCTGTTCCGAACCATCCAGTTTGCACCAATACATGCCGATTCAGCCCCCTCCTTTTTAATAGTCGGGAGAGACCTGAGAATGCCTCCTAAGTCTTCTCACGCGTTCTCTTTTCACAACCACCCCCACCCCTCCCCCAAAAAAAAAAAAATTTGCAAAAAGACATCGGATTTTGATGATTAAAGGCTAGATCCAACCCAAAACAAGGTAAGGTATCTCTTCCCCACCACATTTCTTCTTTTTCTAATCTTTTCGTTCTTTTAGCTTTCCCCCACCTTATTAATGTAATAGATCTTTTATCTATTTACCCCAATTAACTATTTGTCATCCAAACTCAGTTTAAATGTCTGACCTGACGTGCCTAATGTAAGCTCAGTAGCAGACATTGTACCAGTACCATGCTGGTATGGTGTCGGTATGGGTTGGTTTGGTGTACTTAGATTTGGTACACCCCCCTATGGAGTTGGGGTACCCGTATGTGTATGGTATTGCCTGGTATGGGGCAGTGCCAACCAGTATGGTGTACTGAGACTTGGTACACCCCACTAAGGAGTTGGGTGCCAGTATATATTGCCTGATTTGGGGCAGCACCAACCTATATGGTGTCCTATATTCTGGAATCTATAGAGGTGCTATAATGGCTGCTATCACTTGTATTTAAACTTTTAAGGGAAAAGGTTCAGCACCACCATGTTGAAGCAGATCCTATTGCTCACTAAGTATGCTGATGAAAATCATCCGTTTATTTGTTTAATGTGTTATGTTTGGCAGTGTTGTTTGGTGTCATAAGCTGCTTTCATACAGGTAATAAGATGTCTCATTGATCTCGAAGCACTACGACCGACAGGAGACTTGGCACCGGTTTGTATAACCTGCTACTTGTTGCTCAGATGATGGATATAATTTGCTTAAAAATCAGATTATCATGCAGTCTGATCTTTTCTTTATTGCAATGTAGGTGAGGAGGTCTATACAATTTTTGTTGGATAAACTTTTGATTCAGACACCTGATCAGCAACAGACTTTGGCCGCAATTGGTGAGGTGTGTTGCAAGCTTAAATAAACAAGAGACTGAGCATACATTTGCTGCTTAAGAAGTTGTTGTATGTGGGTGAAACTTTGGTCATTCTTTGCAGGATTTGTTTGCAATAGCAACCGATCAAACATTCTGTTTTCCATCCTCCATAACCTTTGTCATGAAGGCATTTTCAACTCTTGAAGGTGAAGTTCTTACATCTATAGAACAGTTTTAGTAATAAGTACGAACTTCTTGTTTCTCACTCCATTGATTAATTCATGGGAACTTATTACCATCATTTGAAGTGCCTTTGGAAACTCCAAAACTGATCTGATCCAAAACTGGGTTGGTTTTGAGTTTCAGCTGAAACTGACTTACAAGGCATTCTTTCTTTCCTTCATGGGGCATAGACTGAAAAATTTTAGATAAAAAGCCTTATTTTACAGTATTATCATCATTTTTTGAGTTTGCTCTTTTATGATAAATTAAGCATCTAAAAAGCATTTATTGTAAAATTAAGCTTGAATCTTGCTGATCTTGAATAGAATTATTTGCACACAGATATAGGGGGCAAGATATTTATGAAAAAAGTAAGTAAAATATGTTCTTAAGTTAGTACTTAAAACAAGGTTTGGTGTCTAGGTACCAGGCTTGGTCCTGATGTGAACCCATTACAATGTCAGCAGAGGGCTGGTTTGGTGTACTGAGTGTTGGTACGCCCCCTATACTCATACAAGTACCGAACTAGTACGGCATGGTACACCCCATACCGTCCGATTTGGCAACAGTGAAACATACTAAAGATCTTGTAAAACGTGACTAATCTTATGAAGTATCACATGACAGCCCGAATTCATAAAAAGTTTTTATTTAAAAAAATCGACATGAACGTATATATTTGGTATATAAAACTTTTGCCAAATGGTATAGAGTATATACTTTATATTTCAAAATTTGCTTTAAATTTTACATATTTCTGAATTTTTTTCTCTTTGATTTTTTTTGACCATTTTTAAAAGTGCCAAACTGTTGGAATTTTAAAGCAATATAAGTGGCAATTTGAAAGTTGAAACTATATGGCATGTGGTGGAATGATGTCTAAAATGCTTAGCTTTTCTTCTTCCTGTTTTTTTTTCTTTAATGTGAGTTTTTATTATTGTTTAACTAAGATCTTGAAACTTGAATTGAAACCATTGGTACTGGAAAAATCAAAACTCATTTGATCCAGTTGAATAAAAAGGATACCAAGTTTTCAGACCTTTGTTATGAAGTCATCTCTAGAATCTTTGTTATATGAGTGAGAATAAGTAACATTATTGCAGACTAACTTGTGAGGGTGGAGACTATAATGTGAAAATATATGATAGAGATTTAATATTATGCAAGTCTTATTAGCAGAGGAGTTTATTGGGTAGTTACATTTTTTATATGCAATAAATTATCTAGAATCAGTACCATATTTATTTACTAAGTATGATTTCTGTTGCAGGTATTGGTTATTCATTAGATCCAGAATATTCTTTTGCAAAGATTGCTGCACCATATGCACAGGTGGCAAAATTAGTCTCTCTTTAACTTATCAACCATAACAGACCTCGTCCTCACTTTCACTCTAAGCAAAGCCCTTACCAAGTGCTCTCATGACTGCCATTCATGTTATCCTGGTTCCTTTCTCACCTCTTTTAAATCATTTTAGACAGATTCAAGCATCTTGCATTGTGCAGGCCGCCTCAACTCATTTTTGCATGCCCATAATATCTTAATATTTTCCACCTCTTGGAGTTTTTTGAATGCAGATCATTTTCCTTCTCCATTATACCTGTCCCAAACCCTCAGCCACCATGACCACCACACACACATACATATGGGTAAAATGACAATCTCAAGCCTTAAGTACTTGCGATCAGTTTTACGAGTCCCCATTCAACAAGCATTCCTATTTAGGGCTACTCTGATGTTATTTCGACTTTTAGACTTTCCCATGTACTTCAGGGTTTTCAGCCATGTTAACTTGTGCATACCATCTTTTGCCTGCATACTTTAAGAAAGATTTCAATTTTCTTGGTTACTGAGGCCCCGGTTATTTGCTATAAATGATTTTTGTATAATCTCCATCTCAATTCTGTCTTTAACTTGTGCAACTATTGCAAGTCCTCTAATGTACTTATTTTCATTCCATCCTTCCAAATTTTTCCTAGCAAGCATCTCAACATTCTTATTTCCTCTTCCTTAACTAATTTTCTCAGGTCCACTTTATTACCCAACATTTTGAGCCTTACAGCATTGCAGGCCTCAGTTTTGTTTATAGTTTTTATTTAAGTTTCAAAGATATGCTTGAAACTTGCTTCTTATGTCTGCATTATGTAATGTAAAACTCCAGGAATTACTAAACATAAGACAGCAGCAACGCAGTGGAGCAGAACTTGTTGAGGACATACAAAACAAGCTAATGATGTACAGCCTCTGGCACCTTATTGATTTCTTTTAATATCTCCTTTAGAATTTTGCAGCAGTGTGCTGCTTGAATATCAATATTCCTTGTGTTCAGTCATGAAACTACTTTTAAGCTATGCATGATGACTTCTAATGTATGGCATGATCATACATGTAGCTTAAAAGCAGTTGAACACGATCATCATGATGTTGATAATGACAATGATGGTGAACTGCTTTTAAGTTATACATATGGACATGCCATTAGCTGAAAATTATTTTATTGATTACAACCATTTTGCACCATTACCCAAGAAGAAGAGATTATTCACTTCAGTTATCACCTTTTTGATTTAGATTTGCGGCTGAAATCACCCAGTCAGTTCAGCTCAGAATTTGTTTATTTATTTTTCTAGTTTGCCCCTACTTTATGAACTTCTTAACCATAATTCTTTCAGTTATATATGACAGTCTAGTAACATGAAATTCTTTGCTGTTGTGCAAAGGAATTTATTATGCTTTACAGCATAATATTGATTCTAATACTAGCATAATTTGTGACACTGTTATACAAAATAGCTGATGAAGTTTAAGTAGAAACCAGATGACAGCCATAGGGATCCAAATGCAATATTATTATCTGTTAAATTAGATAGCATATTATGTTAACATATAAATCATTGTGAATATTTTCAGTATAATCCTATTTAGAATATATATCAAATCTGTATAATCCTAAATGAAAAATATATTAAATTCTATTTAAGAAATATATCATTAGGAGATCAATAGGTTCATTGTACCTAGACCTTTATTACTCTATATATAGAACCTCTTGTAGCATGAAAGATATACAATCATTTTTACCTTTACCTATCTCTCTCTATCTCTCCTCTCTTTCTAGTGTTTCTAATAAGAGTTCTCTCTCTAGATCCTATCTTCTACATGGTATCAGAGCCAAAGGAGAAGGAGAAACCCTAGCCTCCATCCTTTGTCCTGCAGCAGTCCTCCGGTCGGCCCCTTTGTCTTTTTTGTCCGTTGCAACAGTCCTCACCGCCGTTTAGTCTCTGCCCTTTATTGGATTTCTCTTCAATCCAAATTTTTGTCCAATGGCTTCTACTTCGGACGTTACTGCTACATCCACCACACCCACCTTCAGGGTGAATACACCTGTCCTCACCGGATCCGCTATGATCACCGTCGACAAGTTGAATAGTAAAATTATCATTGTGGGTTGCGTCTGTGGAGTTATGGTGCAAAGGTCAGGGCGTTTCTGACCATCTTACATCCTGTATTTATCAGATCCTTGTTGCTAGTCGAGACTAGTGGAAAAGAGTAGATGCTCAGATTCTTGGTTTGATTTGGCAGACCATTGACTCTGATTTACTCTCTATCTTCAGATCAATCTGTACATGTTATGGTACCTGGGTCCGCGTTTGAGAATTATACTCGAGCAATTTTACACACTTGTACGATGTGATTGGTTCTCTTTTCATCTCCGATAGGGAGATTCTAATATGCAGTCTTATCTGGGGCGCCATCAGTCATTTGCTAGTGAGTTACATGAGCTATTATCTTTTTCTCCTGATATTCGGGTTTAGCAGGTTCAGTGGGATCGTCTGGGTACTGTCTTATGTCTTCATGAAATTTGTTTGGAGTTAGAGGGTGAATGCATCCAGATCCTTAGTTCAGATCTTATACCCTCTTCTGCAGATGTTTACTCATATTTACTTTGGGTATCCACAGGGTAAACCGTTCTTATGCAGCTTTATCCTTTGATCACTCCTCTTTGTCCATTTTGTTCTCAGGAGATTCAGGTTTTAGAGATGGACGAGGTGGTCGTCGAGGTTGTGGTGGTAGAGGTGGTCGTGGTGGTGGTTGTCTTTGGTGCACCCACTGTAATCGTTATGGGCACATCCGGGATACCTGTTACACTCTTCATGGATTTCCACAATGGACTGCACATAATGTGCAGACTTAATCAATAGAGGATAACTCAACAGTGTCTGCCCTGGCTTCTGACAACGTTACGATCTCTGGAGAAGAGTATACGCGATTTCTTCAGTTCCAGGCATCATAGCAAGCTTCCTCATCCATCACTGCTCTAGCACATGGTAATCCGACTGCCTATCTTAGTCACTCATAAGGTAATCTTGTTCCTTGAATTTTTGATTCTGGTGTCTCTGATCACATGTCTGGGCACAAACATAGTTTAATCCATATCATTGAGTCACAAATTTTACCAATGTTATTTGGCTAGTGGATCCACTACTCTAGTTCAGAATAGAGGAACTATTTCTCTTCGTCCTAATTTATCCTTGTCTTCTGTTCTATATATTCCTGATTTTTTATTAATTTAATATTCATTAGCCAATTAACCAAACAATTGCATTGCTCAATTACCTTTCTTCTGATTCTGTGGTGGTGCAAGACTTGAAATAGGGAGGACGATTGGTTCTAATTTTGAGTCTCATAGTTTGATCGACTGTTTGGACCACCAGTGTGTGTAGTTGCTGCTATGTCTCTTCAAATTTATAGCCGGTTAGGTCATCTTCATCTCCAGAATCTTCAAAAGATGGTGTCTAGTGTATCTAGTGTCCGTAAGTTAAATTGTGAGTCGTGTTAGTTAGGAAAGCAGAGTCATAGTTCTTTTCCTAGTCGGTCAAATAAATGTGCTTCAGCACCCTTTAGTCTTGTTCATTCTGATATCTGAGGATCTAGTAAATTATTTTTCTATGAAATTTAACTATTTTATCATTTTTATTGATGATTATTCTCGCATGACTTGGATGTATTTATTATGTAATCGTTCTGAACTATTTTCAATTTTTATTGTATTTTATGCTGAAATTAAAAATCAGTTTCATACATCCATTAAAATTCTTCGAAGTGATAATGCTTGTGAGTACTTATCTACTAATTTTCAAAATTTTATGACTACTTATGGGATTCTTCATCAGATATCTTGCGCTTATACGTCTCAACAAAATAAGGTAGCAGAGTGCAAGAATCGTCATCTTGTTGACACAACACGGATACTTCTCATACTTATGCATGTGCCTGTTCATTTTTGGGATGTCGCTATTCTTACTGCATATTATTTCATAAATTGTATGTCCTCATCTATGTTGCATGATCGAATTTTTTTTCGATTTATTTTCTAGAGACTCCCTGTATGTCTTACCTCCTAGAGTCTTTGGGTGCACTTGTTTTGTCCATCAGTCTGGTCCTATTCATGATAAGTTGTCCTCGAGATCCATAAAATATGTTTTCTTGGATATTCTCGATCCCAAAAAGGATATAGGTGCTACTTTCCTGTTCTTCATCATGTCTTTATATCATCTGACGTCACATTCTTTGAGTCCATTCCTTATTTTTCTCCTGAATCTAAGTCTATTGTCCCTCATAAGGAGTCTGCATCTATTGGGCTGCTTGTATCTCTTCCCACTTGTGATACATCCTTGTCACCTGTGCCCATTCCTCCTCTATCTCTATCTAGGTTTGATCGGTCGAATTTTCAGATATATCAGCATTGTGCACCACCTGGGATCCTTTCTACTGAGCCCACAGATTCAACATCGGCACCAATTGCTTCTCTGCCAGACAGTCCTACTACACCAGCTCCTTCTAACCTGGATGTTCTATTGCTCTGCGCAAAGGTACTTGAACAAACATCCTATTGATCGTTTTATTAGTTATCTATCCTTGTTTTCATATATTCTGCCTTTATTTCCTCGCTTGCTTCGGTCTCTATTCCTCGTACTGTTACAGAGGCACTTGCTTATTCTAGCTAGAAGCAGGCGATGGATGATGAGATGTCTATGCTGCATGCTTTGGATACTTAGGACCTTGTTCCACTTCCTTCAGATAAGTCCATTATTGGTTGTCGCTAGGTTTATACTGTTAAGTATTCTCCTGATGGACAGGTTGCTAGATTGAAGGCTGGGCTGATTGCAAAGGGTTTCACTTAGATGTTTGGCCAAGATTATCTTGGTACATTCTCACCTGTGGCTAAACTCACATGTTCGTCTTCTCCTGAGTTTAGCTACAATCTTTCACTGGCCTCTTCATCAGTTGGATATTAAGAATGTATTTCTGCATGGTGATCTTCACGAGGAGATTTATATGGAATAACCTCCTGCATATGTTGCTCAAGGGGAGTATGAATGTCGGTTGAAGAAATCATTATATGGCCTAAAGCAGTTTCTCTGAGCCTGGTTTGGGAAGTTTAGCTATGTTATTCTTCAGTTCGGCCTTCTCAGAAGTACTTTTGATCATTCGATTTTCTATAGGCATTCAGAGTCAGGCAAGCACATTCTTTTGATTGTCCATATAGATGACATTGTTATTATCGATGATGATTGCGATGGCATTACTGCTCTAAAATATTATTTACATCAGCAATTTTAGACCAAAGATCTGAGAGAGTTACGATACTTTCTTGGTGTTGAGATTGCTCGATCTTGTCGGGGTATAGTTATAAATCAGAGAAAGTATGTCCTTGACATATTGGAGGAGACAGGTACGTTAGGGTCTCGTCCTGTTGATATTTCCATGGACCCTAATATACGACTTATTCCTGATCAGGGAGAGCTTGGGGTTATTCAGTCTGAGCCTATGAAGTTGTTCTGTGATAACCAAACTGCTCTTCATATTGCTTCGAACCCTATGTTTCATGAGCGTACAAAGCACATTGAGATAGATTGTCATTTTGTTTGAGAAAAGCTGCAGTCTGATATTATTTCTACGACTTTTGTGAGCGCTAACGATCAGCTAGCTAATATGTTTACTAAGTCATCGAGGGGATCGAGGATGAATTATATTTGTAACAAGCTAGGGCTCCATAATATTTGTGCTCCAGCTTGAGGGGGAGTGTTAAATTAGATAGCATATTATGTTAACATATAAATCATTGTGAATATTCCCTGTATAATCCTATTTATGATATATATCAAATCTGTATAATCCTAAACAGAAAATATATCTAATTCTGTTTAGGAAATATATCATTAGGAGATCAATAGGTTCATTGTACCTATCTCTCTCTCTCTCTTCTCTCTTCTCTCTTCCTAGTGTTTCTAACGAGGTTTCTCTCTCTAGATCCTATCTTCTACATTATCGAATTGCAAATATCACTAGAGATGAGTTTGCACTCCCAATCATTGTCTTTGCATGATTATCTCCATCTTCATGAAATCATAGGATATGTTATTCTTGAACAATACATAGGGAGTAATCAGATGCAGGTTTTGCCAAACCGATATAGGAGGCCATACCAGCTAGTGATCGGTTCTGCTTGGTATGGGTCCGTTCCATGCCATTCCAGGGCATACCAACTAAAAGAGAGCAGGAGAGGGACAAGGAGAGAGAGGGGGAGAGGAGGAGGGAGGGAGGGAGAGAGAGAGAGGAAGAGAGAGGCCGAGTGAGAGGGAGGGAGGGCTCAGGATAGGGAATCCTTTTTTAATTTGCCAGTTCG
>KE504879.1:334022-352189 GCA_000441515.1 Elaeis oleifera | reverse complement strand
ACTAAAGTCGGCAACTTATCTCCCACTCTCTTTTCCTCTATCTCTCTCCTTCCTTTCCCTCCATTTTGAACCGAGGTAATGGATCGTGCCAGTAACTGACCAGTCCCCATCGTTTCTAACCAAGGTAAAGAACTATGCCAATAACTGATTGATATAATTCAATAAACCAGCCAACTTAGTATGATTCAGCAGACCTTGATCAGATAGCTCTGTTACCAGAAAATTAAAGAGTTCTAGCTTGCTAATTTGGGGTTTGGAGGTCATACGATAGGTGGTTGCTTAGAAGGTAGAGTTAAAAAGGGTTCTAAAAGAAATTAGTTAGCCAACAGATTTTCAATTGGGGCTTTTTGGAAGATGCTATTTTCATGTTATTTAAATTTTCTAGTGGGATAAAATGGGTAAAACAGTATGAGTGATAAGAAAAGAGTAACAACTTACCTTTTACTCATCACCTCTTGTGCATGCACAAAAGTATGCAAGGTCTTTAACAATGACCTTTTCTAATCCTTTATATGCCCACAAAGCCCTATATGTAAAGATAACTCAGCAACTACAAAACTTAATATTTATGAATGTATAGCTTACCCAGTCAACTAATGAGTAAGATAAAATTCGAGATACTAGTCCTACTTAAATAGTTTCCCTAACTCTACAAAGACTAGGACATGCATGACTCACTTTTCATATGGCTTTCTGAAATATGTCTTGGCAAATACTATGTAATTATGATTCTGAATCGAACAAAAAAACTACAAAAGGAAGGCTAGTTTACTTAAATCTACATGCCCTGAATTCTCCTCAACATTTTCTTAACAAACATCAGGTTTCTCTAACTACAATCTTGTATTTGGTGTAATTTCGTGAACTAAAATCTAATCCTTTGTAATTTCAAAAAGATGTTGAGCTGGAAATCACCCAGCAGTGTATCTTCAAGTTCACCATAACTGAGAGGTATATTTGATGTGGTAACTTATGAAGTAGTTTCTTTGAAGTTTGTTGGGTTATCCTTGGAGGTTCATACCTTTGGGATGAAGATGCAGCCTTCTACAAATGGTAGATGAAGTATCATCTCGTAAAAGATAGGAAGAAGTTCATGATCCACGCCTCCAAAACATAAGAAAATGTAGACCTTCTGATTGTTGCCTAGGCAAAGCGACTTGTTAATGCTTGCAACAAGTTTGCGATGATGGTATAAGAAGCCAATACTGCTTATGGAGGCCAAGCTCTAGCTCTTTGATTCCACTGACCGATCATTTGAGATCGAGGAGTCATCGTTAACGAGGAAGGACAGCAAGGAGCATCCCTACCATGAAGTCTAGATGTTAGAGCAAATCAAGTGGTTGCTAAGATCCGAAAGCAAAAAAAGAGCAATGGCAGAAACTATCTTCAAGTAAAGCTAGGTGGTTTAACCGCGAGATAGGAAGCAGACATTTTTCCACCTTCAATCTTGATTTATCAAGAGCTAAATCTCCTATATAAAGGGGGCTCTGATCTAGGGGGATTTGGGTACTTGATGCGGATCACTTTGACTACTATGAGTATAGCTGGACAGGATTCAAGAGCAAGATCCACTATATCAGGAAGCCAAATCACGCAGCAAACTTTTGGAAACTATAACTTGATCGTACAACACCTGATATAGATGATCTTTTTCTTCAAACTTTAACTTTGGGCCAACCCTTTAGGGGAGTTGACTTGAGCTAAAATCTATCATTTGGATCCCGAAATGGGTTGGTCAAATCGAAATTTTTTTTCAGAAAAAATTTGATCAGAGGTTATCTTTCAATCCATAAAGAATTAGGCGAAGCAATAGAAGACAAAGTTGATATACAAGTTACAATCTATCTGCTGTAGAATTTTAGTATTTTTTGTGATTATTTATATTAATTATTTTTTAGAAATCTAGTCCTATTCGAACTAGGAAGAGGAATCCGATCTGAATTGTATAAGGACGGACGTCCTTCTAGAAACTAGGAAGAGGGATCCAATCTAAATTGTACAAAGACGAACCTTGCTATTATAAAAAGAGGCTATATACCTAATAAGCTTTTAAGGTGTGAGAATCAATCAACAAAATGGGCCTCGAGCCCTTTTTTCAAAATTCTTCCATTTTCTTCTAGTTTCTTTTAAGAGATTTGAGTTGAGCAAATTGGGAAAAATCTTCCTTCTTCCTGATTGGATCATGTGTGGTGCTCACCCATTCATTATGAGCAGTTTGTTCAAGCTTAAGCTCCCTTCTTACCATGGTCTTCTTTAGCTTTCCCTCTCATAAATATTATCAATTTGATATATCCTTTTCACATCTATCTTATCAGGGTTCATCTAGACTCTATAAATATTTCATAATCACAATTCTTTGTGGTGTCGCATGCATGTTGCTATTACATAACCATAATTATCAAAACTAGGACAACTATAACAAGTCAGCTTTAGGAACTTCCATTTACCAATTTCCACAAGCAAAAAAGGGACAATCTCATCCTTATCCTTTTTTGCTTCCACCATCTAGGCTTAGTTTGCCTTAGTTTTCCCCTTGTTTCCTAAATCCATAACAAGGGTAGAATAACTCTCCTTGGTTATTTATATCTTTGTTAGACATGCCTATGCATATTAGTTGCTTTTCCTGACTTCTCCTTGTTACACTTTACTTGTTTTATTGGTCTCTCTTTGTTTCCCCATATGGAGTCACAACATTGGTGGCCTATTTGCCATTTTATAAAATTTTCACTTTTATCACCAAGATAATGGGCAATCACACATCTCCAAAATTTTGTCTTCATTTTGCAAAATTTTATCATTACCATAACCAAAATCATATCTTCATTTCATCAATAAATCTTCTTGTTTTTTGAGCAATACCTAGGATTTGAACTATGGGCCTCCTCCAAAGTTAAGACTTTAGATAAGAGGTGCTAACCGAGGTAACTATTGTTGACCACAAGTATTATCTCTAAAAGTACTAATTTCATGCTTGTTTTCCAATTTTTGTATTTAGCCTACTGAAATTAGGCACTTTTCAATAATTTTAAACTGATTGTAGGCTCATTTTCATTTGCCATTACTGTCATCGTGATCTATATAGTTTATTTTGTTCAACTCATATTTAGAATTTTCTAGTAACTCCTCAATAACACATGCTATCATTTGTTGCACTCTAATCTTATGGAAAAACAACTCGACATCCACTTATAAACTACATGAAGGGTGCATCTAGGATTTAGCAGTCGGATCATGAAAAACAGTTGCAAAGCATTTTGAAAGCTGTTGCTTGATGTATGTAATTTGCAATTTCTAAAATTCGACCTTGTTTTGTCATACAAATTAATCTTTCACCCCTTAATCCTTAATTCCTTATATTGCCTTTTCATCATTGTTTATTATGTTATATCATATTTTTCAAGAGAGGTACACGCTTTATAACTTTTTTTATTCAAGAGCTTAGAGAGCAATTTTAAATCCCATGATCTAAGATATACTTAGTTACTTACTATATCTGGATTTCTCGTTAACATTCTTTATGTCAGTCTCATTTTATTCTCATTATTTCTTTATGCTTTATCCTGGTTTTTGGAACAAGTTCACAAATAACACTTGTCACTACCTCTAGATTACCATTTATGTGTATTTTTGCAAGAAATTATCAATGTATCGCGGGTCTCTATGCTTTGCTACTCAATGTTTTGTATGCAACCAAAAACTCCCTATTAATTCTGATATGAGGATGCATCTCGTTTATTGCAGGCTGGAAATTACACCATCTTGATGCCATACAAAGTTCAGAGAATAGAAGAGTTCGTCAAACAACTTGAGTCAGGGGATTTGAAACTCCGTGTCAGAGTACTTGAGGTATTTCAGAGAATATTCATTTTCAAAGAATAAAATTTCAAATTTTTCCTATTAAACAAGTAGTATTACATATCGGATTCTATTGTGCTACATAATTGCAAGTGTAAAGTGAAGGGAACTGAGCGTAGTAGCTGTTCTCCCAACACCATGAAACATTTGTTATAATGTATTTGAATGTGTTTAACTTTTGCTTATTGGATAGTAATGCAGGACAGACTTTATGCTTTAATAAAAAAAACGCAGTTGAGCTCTATTCAGTGTTATTTGTTAAATTCTTCTATTCAGATGTTATGTAAGCTAAATCCTCCACAGGGGTTAGTGTATAATAGAAAATATTAATGGCAGCAAGTAGGTCCTATTTTGAGTATCATTGTGAAAATCATCAGTATGATCATTTTTGGGTATAAAATCTTGATTTAGGAACAATTTTGCCTCTACCTGATAGAGCATCAGAAGGTTAGACTGTCTATTTCTTGATCTACTTGAAGGAAATCTATGTTATTTGATGCCTCTTCTGTTGGAGAAGCCATTTAAATCTTTGTTTCGAAAACAAGCCCCTCAAATCTTTATCAGCAACTACATTAATTTTGTCATCTCATTTGTATATTTCATGTTTGTGTTCAAGTTTCAGTCCTTCTGATCTTTTCATATATTTCTTTGCTTTTTCATGTTTTTATGACATGTTATTAGCGGTACACTGATGGTATGCATACTCATTTCTCCAGTCGGAAAGAGCTGCAAGGAAAGCCTCAATACTGCAGATGTCTGCTATGTATACTGCTATGAGTGGAACCTTGTTGAATGTTGGGTGACGCTAAGCAGCCAAGGAAATCAAGCTATTGCAAATGGATCATTCATTGGTGCTGGTAAGTGGCTCAGTCATCTTGTTCTCAAAAAACCTCAATGTTTTAAACTATGCAAACATCCAGCTCTTCTTGTGTTCATGCCAATGTATTATAGGCCATCTAGGTTCTATGTATGCATTTTGTGCTGACAGGATTCTTGTTTTTAATGAGCTCAGATCAGGTTAAGTCTTTCATGTACATACAAAGATGCATGCACGCAACATTTATTTGTCCATCATGCATGGGCTGCATAAAGAAACACATAACTGCATGCATGAAAAGATAGATATTGGCCATATTGCCTGCTATGCCTCCTCTCCTGTGATCCTACTCCCACTCTTCCCCGCCTAATTTTTATCTGCTGTCCACTTCACCACTCTACTCTCAGGACTCTCAATCTCCCTCCTATCTCCACCTTCCCACTGTAGGCCAAGCTTGGCATCAGGACTCTTAATCTCCCTCCTACCTCCACCTTCCCAATCTAGGCCAGGCTTGTCATCCCACCGTCCTCATCCTCTTACATAGTGTGCCCTCTAGCTCCACTCCCCACCTCTATCAATATTCCCATCTAGGCTTAGCTTGCAAATCAACCATTCCATGTGCATGTATGCACTATCAACCTCATCCTCCTATTTTCTTCCCAACCAGTGCTTGAAGATGACGCTTAAATTTAATGCACAATTATTATGTGTCCATTTTGCACAATGTATTCTTGTGGTTTGATGAGCTTCCATCATGAAGTCTTCCACCTACATGCTTAAGGGCGTGGATGTTATTGCATCCATCATGCATGAATAAATACTCATTTACATCATGAGAAATATATAGATCAGCCAACCCCCTCCTCCCCCATCTCCTGCGAACCTACTCCCACCTTTTCGCCCAACAAACTTCTCTGCACCTGCTCAACCAAATCTCTCTGTGCTACTCTTGATCTCCCTCTTCCCTAAGGCCACATCACTCCAGGCCATGCTTTCCCAATACAATCCTGTGCTTCCTTCAGTTACTCAAGGTTTCCGACTTGTTTCTGTCTTCACCTGTTTAGGTTGGCGCACATTAGGATGCTCCTTTTATCCATCATCCCTTATATCGCACCATTCCTTGGATGAACCAGGGAACAGCTGCGATACATGGAGGTGATGGATCACGTTTAAGTGCCTCTACATTCACATGGGGGCCCAAAGCCCTTCTATGCAAGTAACCCCTTCCTACCATTTTGTATCCATGCCTTCTTTGATGCTTCATAGCCTATATGCACATCTATGAGGTTACAGACATTGTAAGAATAAATTCTCTATATTTTGCTCAGGTTTGGCTGTAGTATTCAAATACATTCACTCAAGATGGTTTCTTCTGTTCATTTTGGTCTGAAAAGCCGATAAAAGGTTATGGGTTGATTTAACTTAATTCCTACTCCATCGCTAACATGCAGGTATTTCTTAACATTAGTGATCAGATCCATGAAAAGAGTGAAACAACTAGACAAACTTGAGAAGATGATTTGACAACCATTTGGATGTGGTATAATTTTATTTGGATTCCATTCTTGCAAGCCTCAAGCTTCATCGCAATCCCGTCCTGGTTATTGTATATGAATGTAGATGTGGAAGTATTCCTCCTTGCATATGGTCTGAAAGAAATGTGAGATCATTGTTACATATATCAATGTAATGTATTGGATTTTCCTGTGAAGTTGGCCTTCAAATCTATCCTACTCCCCACCCAGTGGAAGATTTGAGATGATTTGAGATGTTTATCATACTAACCGCCCTTCCGTGCAATGCTTGCAAACTAACCGTCTGATGTAGCTAGGGCCACGCTTCAGTGAAAATAGAAGAGAAAGATGCATGAACTGAAAAGAACAGCAAATATAAGAAGAAATTTTTTTTTAAAGTTTTAATTTAATATCAAAAATAGATTGCTTACAACTTTTGGCCAAAGCTTTATTTATAAAAGAAAAATCTTAACTCGATGCCTAAGCTATCTGAAATATTCTAGATTTATTTTGAATATAAATAGATAAAATTAAAACTTTCAACTCATCCAGAATCTTTCGAGTTTTATTAACTTGTCAAATAAATAAATTTGATCCCAAAATTGGACTGTGATGGCAAGCATCAAGCAGGTAAAGCAAAGAAAGAACTTTTCCCAAATGGGATTTTATAGGTGATTTTGACTCCAGATGAGAGATTTATGTCCGTTTTAGCACGATAAGATCAAAACCCGTAGAGTCGGATGCAACCAATTTGATTTCTTATCTTTTCGAATTTGGTCCATCAATTCAAAATATTTATCAACTAAGATGTCTATGTCACCATCAAAACTTTGAAATATAGGAGATCATAAACATCACCCTGCCTTGAAACTTATTTAAGCCTTTTGCAATTAAGTATGAATCTTTTGAAACCGAGTGACTAAGAATTTACCATTCACAATAGCAAATAGGGCATTTATGATCAAAGAAGCCGGATGAGATGTGTGAAATCATATGAGAGATTGAAGGTGTGTTTGATTGTGAGACAGAAGTTAAAATAGGAATAAAATGTTCTTGAAAGATCATGTGGAAATGAGAATAAGGTATTTCTTAACCAAACGATTGAAATAGAAGTCATTCATTCTCGTTTCAGAGTTCAACTTCCAACAACCAAACATATCCTTAATCTAATTATCATGGAAACCAGCTAATTGAAGCACTTGCACAAGAAAATCCCATTCTCACTACCAATTAATGGATAACCAAATATGTACTTTCATGTCCCTACTAGTTTGCGCTAAGGCTGTCCGTTGTCATCTAATTTTTTGCTCTCTATACCCATACTCTCTCTTGAAAGCTTAATTTGGCGGTGCAGCAAATTAATTTGACAACTTATCCACCTATGCCGCAGATCAAGCCTATTTCACATTCATTATTTGCGGCTGATTGTGTACTAATAGCCAAAGCCACGCTTGAATATTTAGAGATTTTATGGAGGACTATCACTAAGCTTCAAGCCAGAGAGTCCATATGGATAAATGTACTATTAGATTCAGATCTAAATTAAAATTTTGCCGAGTAACAGCTGCTACGTATTCTATGTGCCATTGCATCAGCAGCATTCTGGAATTACCTGAGTATCCCTCCATGCTCTTTGATTTTAAGATATCGTAGCAAAGAGTAAAGGATGAGATGGAAAGATGGAAGGCTCAATGCCTCTCTTTGATGGTAAGGTTGTTATCAGAAAATCAGTGCTCACCTCAGATGCTGGTTTTCTGATGGCTAATGCTGTCATACCTAAGTCCATTTTGAACCATCTTGAGTCTATAAGAAGTTTTCTGTGGCAGGGAAGTTCTGATACTAGGATGGTGCATTTAATCTCATGGTATGTGGTCTTTCAAGCAACTCTTGATCGTGGTCCAAAGTATTCCTTGTTTGGTTTCTACGCATTGAGCATTGCTAGCTAAAATGGCAGCTACGTACTCAAGCAGCTACGTACTCAAGCCACACAATTAGTGGGGCAAACTGGCTCATGCAGAGTATGGTAAATGGTCACATAGTTATGCTGCCAATGCACATCACGGAGCTTGATGTACGTGGAAGGAATTATGTAAAATAGCCCCTGCAGTACTATCTAATATTCGGTCGTAAATCAACGCACTAAGTTCTTGTAGCCGTTAAACCCCGAGTTATCAAACATCCTTGCGCGCCCTTTTCCAAACCGTTAACCCTAAACCCTCTTCCATCCCCTCTCTCTCTGCCACCGTTACTCCCCTTTCTTGAAATTTCCCCAAATCCCGACTTCGTTTCTTCCGTGAATCCTACCTCGCCAAGATTCCCTTTCTTTATCCCTCTGAGTTTCAATCCGCTTTGATATTTTGCTAATCTCAGCCCCATTTTCCTGCTAACATTCCATGGATTCACCTTCAAGAACCTTCCTCCTCCTCTCCCTCTCCCTCTCCCTTCTGCCACTCTTACTGCTCCCAACCCCAGCCTCCTCCAAGAACATAAGCTTCGATTTCCGGTCCTTCTCCCTAAATAACCTCACCCTCCTCGGTGACTCCTATCTCAGAAACGGCGCCATCGGCCTCGACCGAGACACCGGCAACCCATCGTCCTCCAGCTCCGGCACCGCCATGTTCAACCTCCCAATCCAATTCTCCGACCCAAGAACCAACACCTCCGCCTCCTTCTCCACCAGCTTCTCCTTCAAGATCGCCAATCTAAGCCCCGAGTCGCATGGTGACGGGCTGACGTTCTTCATCTCGCCGGATTCGCGGACGCTCGGGAGCGTGGGTCCTTATCTGGGCCTGTTCGACGCATCCAGCACCATCAAGAACGGGTCCGCCATCGCGGTGGAGTTCGACACCGTTTTCGATGAATATTTCGGCGACCCGAGCGACAACCATGTGGGGTTGGACATCTCCAGCCCCAGATCTCTGGAAGCAGTCGATCTTTGGCCCTCGGCATCGACCTCAGGAGCGGGAATCCGATTACGGCTTGGATCGATTACCATGGAGATGAGCAACAGCTGAAGGTTTGGTGGGGTACTCGAGTGCTAAGCCCGAAAGGCCCGTTCTTTCAACACGATTCGGTCTCTCGAAGCATTTTACAGAGTACATGTATGTTGGCTTCTCGGCATCAGCAGTGACGAGCGCCGAGGTCCACCAGATCGAGAGTTGGACCTTTCAGACCTTCGGGCTTCCCAGTCTGAATCTTTCTCCTCGTGCCCCTCACAATGCGTCTGATATTTTGTGGAGCGTGATCCCTGCAAGACCTGATCCAAACCGGGTAAAAGTTCTCATAAGAAGCTGACTTTAGGCCTTGGAATCATGGGTCCTGCAGCCTTTTGTGTTGCCCTTATATTGTTTGTGTATGTGTCTCTTAAGAAAGAATGGAGATCGAAACAGATAAAGAGAGCTTTAAACCAGAGTTCACGAGTGGCCCAAGACAGTTCCGATACAGGGAGCTTTGCTTGGCAACTAGAGATTTTCACCGCAGCCGGATTATCGCGAGTGGAGGATTCAGTACAATCTACAAAGCCATTCATGCCGTATCGGGCATTACATATGCAGTGAAGCGGTCGAAACAGTCTGAAGAAAGCAAGAATGAATTCATTGCCGAGCTGTCTATAATCGCAGGCTTGAAGCATAAGAATCTAGTCCAGCTCCAAGGTTGGTGCACTGAGAAAGATGAGTTGCTGCTTGTGTATGAATTCATGCCAACGGGAGCCTCGACAAGGTTCTTACTCTGGACCCGATGCAGGGACATGCCCAGCACTCAGTTGGGCCCAGAGATTCAATATAGCTGCCGGGCTAGCTTCCGTACTGATGTATCTTCATCAAGAATGTGAACCGCAAGTGATTCATAGAGACATTAAGACCAGCAATGTTTGCTAGATGCTGAATTCAATCCCAAATTAGGAGATTTTGGTCTAGCAAGGCTGATGGAACGAATAAGAGCCCTGTCTCAACTCTGACTGCTGGAACAGTGGGATACCTCGCCCCTGAGTATCTTCAGTATGGGAAAGCCACCGAGAAACTGATGTTTTAGCTATGGTGTGGTGGTGCTTGAATTTGTAGCGGGAGGAGACCTGTAAGCAGAAAGATGGCCAATCTACCAAGCATGTGAATCTGGTGGACTGGGTGTGGGGTTTGTACTCAGAGGATAAGCTTATTGAAGCTGCAGACGGCAGACTAAATGGTGAGTTTGATGGGGAAGAGATGCTGAGGCTGTTGCTAATTGGCTTGAGTTGTGCAAATCCCAATTCAGCGGAGAGGCCTTCCATGGTTAGGGCTCTTCAGATACTCAACTCTGAGGCAGAGCCTATGGCCGTGCCTAGAAAAAGCCATGCCTTACTTTCACTTCTAGTACTCCGATGACCACTCGGGAGATTGTTCTGACTGCAATGACAGTGCAATATCCAGCCAATTGTATGAACTCAAAATTGATTGAAGTTACTTGGTGATAACGACTTGGAAGTCTGTTATAACTTTTTATGCTTGATGAATTGGAGCACCTGTACATGCTGACTGACTTTGGTGAACATTGTGTTATCTTTGCAATTTTGAGTCAGTGATCAAATGATATGTGAGTCAAGTAGCATAACATTGTCCAATTAAGTTCATTTACTGGTCATATTTTAGGAAGCAATTACATGCTATGACTTAACTGACTGGAGTTGATCATGTCACACATGTGTGATGTATGATACTGCCTTTCTCTCATACTAGCACATTTGCAACAGAAATATGGTGCTTTATAATTCCTCTTTCTGGTAAACAAAAGTTTGATTCCTAGATAGTCCGAGCATTACAAAAACAAGCTACAGGAGTCCCTTTTGAGCAAAGAGTCCTAACATCTGCAGATATCTGTCTGTCATAGTAGTTCTTATAACCGTAGTTCTTATCTGGTTTGCAAGCTACTATGCTATTCAGTTTTACAGTGCTTGGTAATACCTGATAGTGTTAAGATACTTGTGGTGAATAAGCCATCTAAACATTGAAATAAAACTGGTTCATGTGATGCTGTTCAACCCTATCACTAGTATAGTGAATAACTTGCAGTTATGTTATCATCAAGGTGTCATATATGTGCTACTTTGGGCAGTTGAATAATCTAATCTGATAGGATTCTAATAACCATCTTAATGTGATCATTTTATCTGTGCACATTTCCTGAAGTATGGTGTAACTGCTTCTGATTGCTGAGGCTGCATTTTTCACTTTTATGCTGCTCTCATATTAGCTCAGCACATTCTTTTAGGCATCAAACACATTTCATCATATAGTAATGTCTAATCAAGTTTATTTACTTCCAACTACTCTGAATGACTTAACATTCATTGTGTATGTTCCCGTAAATGGAGAGAGAGTTGAATTCTTGAAAGCCGATGATTTTACCAAACCAAATTGTAATGTAAATATGAAGACAACGCAGTTGTTATATTTCTAATAATTCAAGTATTTCTGTCTAAATGAAGTTACTTTAAGTTATTAATAATAGAAAAGTGCATCATAAACAATCTATTTCTGCTGCCCCTAATGATTTTATCAACATGCATTGCCCTATAATCTTTAATCCATTCATCTAGAATGAGGCTAAATAGTAAATTCCTCTTGAACTAAATATTCTGGATTATGTACCGCATCGTTGCTATTCAAGATGGACCATAATTACTGTTCTCATTTCAGAGGTTGTCAAATAGAAGAATTATCTGTTGCCCTATCGAAGGCTTCAATACAGGCATTGGAGTTATCAAACCAAACCGAAACCTTTGATACCAGCATTTAAGTATATGTTTGCTGGATGTGCCTATGCTGGGGCTACCTATATGACTCTGTCCAATGATCATAGGGCATAACTGGTGATAATTTTGTAACCATCATTTAATACGTTCCATAGGTTCAGATCATTGACTCAAGCATTCAACGAGGAAATGATTCCCGATTCTAAAGTGGCTGTTTGCAGACCTACCTATCAATTTTAGATTACTAGAAAGATGCATGCTTCTGCTAGGACTGAAAGTGGGCCAGACCGGACTGGGCTATACCGTTGCTCGAATCTGGCCCGAATATGTTTTCGAGACTTTGGCCGGGCTTAGGCCCAAAATCTTTTTACAAACTCAGGCCCGATCCCAGCCCGAATCCGATTGGGCCAACCCGGATTTTAAACCCCATCCTCTCTCGCGCACAACAGTTGGGGTTAACGTTAGGGTTTGTTTGGGCACAGGGCCTCGCCGGTTCTCGACACTGCCCGCATGGGAGAAGACGCAGCGGAGGTCGGAGGCGGGGCGGTTGACTCCCTTGGCTAAGATGATGATGCCGGTGGGATTAGAAACGGCCTCGTAGGCACGGGTGTGGGAGGTGGGACGGTTCGAACGAAGCCGGCAGGAGAGACGACGCCGTTGTGGAAGAGGCAGGAGGTTTTGATGATCGCCGGCAGCGGCTGCAGCGGAATGTAGGGGAGGACGAGAATGGTCTCCCAGTGGGTAAAGTGGATGGACTCCGGTGGAGGAGGGGGAGGTGGCGGGATGGGTGGCGGAGGAGTTCGCGGACGGCGAAGTTTTGGCGGTTGAAGAGTGGGAGAAGAACCCACGTCGAGGAAGGAGGGAAGGCGTTGCATCTCCTCCAAAAGGAGGCGACGCAAGAAGGGAACAGAGGGAATTGGGATATGGGGCTAGTTCCGTGCTTGGTTCGGACCTGGGCTTGAGCGGGCTACATAAGTATCCATTCCCGGTTCGAATTATATACGGGCTCAAATTTGAAGCCTAAGCCCGACCAGAAACTTCTCGGGCCTATCCGTAACGCTGTCCGTATCCAACCGGACTCAATGGGCCTCGAATCGGCCTAAGCCCATTTCCTGCTGTAGCTTCAGCATTCGTGCGAACTGCAACTATAGTGAAACAGAATTAAGATATGTTTGGATGATTGTGCTTAAAATTTTTAAATCTTTTTCTAATAAAATTTGGGCTAGCTCACTCTAAAGACACTATGGATATTTATGAGTATGCAAAATTCTTTGTACACCCCCGCAGTGTAGAAAATCTGACGTGGAGCGCATCATATTATCCGATTGGTCCATATAGCACTCTCGTGACATGACGTAATGGGACGTCTGAAGACATTAAGAAAATGGAGACAATGCGTTATTCTACCGCTAAATATATTTAATACACGTCACAGTCTACTTTTGAAATTAAACATGTCAAAAATATCCTTTTCCTCCAAAACGAAATGTTCTTACTATTTTAAAATTTGGGTAGACATTATAAATGCTGTTCTTCTCTCTCTCCTTCTTCATTTTGTTCAGCGTCTACTTAAGCATCTGGATGTCCAAAATGTATTCTACAGTGACAATTATACGTCCGAGATTGTTGGCTAATATGTAGATAATATTATCTATCCAAATAATATATTCCACCCATTAGGAAGTAAAATATAGTATATAGATCTTTTATTATAATTTTTTTGTAGTTCGTAGCTCCTTTGGTAGTTAAATAAAGTTAATTCGTTCGATAGGTTCAAATGAAATTTTTTTTTCAGTTTGAATACAGCATGCTATATAAATTTTTTCAAAAAATCATATAATAAGTCAAAATATTATAATTTCTATTCAGTATAATTTTTGACAATATTATGACATCCAAAATCAAAATTATGACATTATAGTATCATATTATGATATTGTAGATTAAAATTATGATATTCTGTATTTTAAATATTTTTTAAATATAATTTTGATAATATTATGATATTTTATATCAAAACTATAACATCATAGGTTAATGTTATGGCTTTGTATATGTAAAACATCCTTCGAGTATATTTTTTGATATTTTTATGATATTTTAGTTCGAAATTATGATATTTTATATTAAAATTATGATATCCTATATGTAAAACATCTTTTAAAGTTAGTTTTGACAATATTATTACTTCCTAAGCTATAATTATGATATTATAAGTTAATATTATACTAACTTATAGATAAAATATCTTTCAAATATATAAATTTTTGATATTTTTATGATATTTTAGATCAAAATTAATTCATGGATCAAAAATAGAGAAATTATTAAATAGACTTAATCTTATGGATCAAGCAAGATCTCGTAACATGTGTTCGATGGATTACAAGATGAATTCTCATCCCTATTTTGTCTTGAAGAGTTTGAATGCATGGAGAACATAATATGGCGAGTGGCTCCATCTAATAATTTCAATGAAAAACATTCCTTCACGGCATAGATATAACTTTCATGATAATTTAGAATATCTTTAAACATATTTTTATATTTTAAGTTATTGTTAGTATGCTGAATTAACAATATTGACCCAATGAATGTTGAAACTAGTTTCTTTTATATTATATTATTTTATTGATATATTTTCTTTTCTCTTATTCTTTGAAGATGCCGGGCTAATCCAAATACATTTCTTTGCATAACAACAACGACAGAGATAATATTTGTAACTGGAGAAAAGAATAAAACGGAGACGCTATAGTTCTTTTTTGGATAATAAATGTAACGCTCGTGCAAATCTGCTTCCTCTCACGTGAGTATCATGTGGCACCGGTCCACCATGACTCAAATTCTACGCGAGGGACCGCAAGCGGTGTGTACTCGCTTCCTGACCCACGCGGTGCGAATTGGAAAATCTCCCGTCTCCGCATCCAGACTGCTCGGCGACCGACCACGTGGCGGTTCGAGATGTGCACATCCGTCGCTCGGTCACCGGCAATCGCCGGTCCGCACCACCCCGCGTTAAAGCCGCTACCCACCTCCCTCTTGCTCTCTCGCTCTCTCGCCTCTTTATATAACCTCCCTTCGAAGCCGTATTTGGCGAGGAAAGTCGCGGAGCTGCCCGAAATCCAGCTCCCAAGAAGGCTTCTTCGTCAGGTGGTTTTCCGAGGTGGTTTTCTGCTTTCTTTCCCAATTTGTTTCCCACCTTTCCTGGTTCTGTTTGAACTCCATTGCCGAAGCGGTAAGTGGTTTTCGATGTTGATTTTCTGCCTGCCTGTTTCTTTTCCTCTTGGAGGTGAAATGATTTTCCGTTTCAGTTTGTAATTTTAAAATCCGTATGTTGTGGAATAAAGATAGAAAGATGAAGTCTCCTGTCACTAAAATTGGGGATTTTGATTAAGGTCTGCTGTGTTTTTCTGTTTTATTTTTATTTTTTATCTTTCAGGATTTGTTTAATTCTCTTATGGTATCGGACTCAAGCGTTTTTGCTCTATTACTAAAAAATTCAAGAGAAAATTGGAAAAGAAGAATCTTTTTGGTTTATTTAGAAATCCCTGATAGTTTTCTTAAAGAGTCTTTTTTTTTTTATTTGGTGGGGTCGTGGGGGGCGGAGGTGTTCAAATCTCTTATGAAGAAAGATTTTTTTTTTTTGCGGAAATTATGTCTTGAACTGGATTTGGTGATTCTTGTTCAAAATTTCAAGCTAGAAAGAACTAATAGTGTTATTCAGGCTTCAAGTAGTAGTTCTTTTAGGATAGTATTGGTTGCTGTGATTTTTAACAACCTTGGTTCGTGGTCACTGGGAGATATCTTAGCAAAGGTTGAATCTTTGGGCAGGAGAGGGAACATGGAGGTGAATGTCGGACTTCTTAAAGTGATCATCGTGCACGGGAGGAATCTGGCTATTCGGGATTTTATGAGCAGCGATCCTTATGTTGTGGTCAGGGTAGGAAATCAGGTGAGTTTTTTGCAGCTGTATTTGGTGAAAAGCATTGTTTTGACGTTGGATTTCCTCGTCACTTAGACAAGTTGCCCTGGTTTAGTTAAGCACCATTGCAATGCCTAAAGCATTGGTGGGCTTCCATATGATCATGGAGTTTTTTTATTTTATTTTTTGGAAGATCTCAAGTTTGATGCGGCCTTTGGGCAGCTTAGTCTCCCATCAGCCATCATACTGATCATGTTTTGTCAAGGGCAAATATTGGTATGAATGTGTGAGGAACCTCTAAAATTGGATGGATAATGAAAATGACCATCCCAGGCAAATGAAGATAATCTGATGGAGCATCTAGTTAAGATGTTGTTGTTTCAAGTAAATCATGGTCCACTATTATTATGACTAGAATGCTTATCCTGGATTTCTTCGCTTCATTTTTTGTTAAGGATGAGCTTTCCTTGATGAAATAAATTGAAGTGACCAGGTCTTCTTGGTTATTCTTAACATTGCACTCCTTTGCTTTGGAATAAAATCTGTACATCCATGGATTAAGTTAGGCATTTTAAATAACATCTTTTTACTCAAAAAAATAAGTTTGCAGAGATTTTAAATAAGGTTTTTTTTTCTTTTTTTCGTTGGTTATAAAAGTGCACAATTTATAGATAACATCAGTTCCTGGATGCATGAGCTATCTCTTGGCAACCTCCAACTGCCCTTCTTGGTTTCATTGCATTACCCTCTTGTGCTTAAGCTACCATGGCTGGAATTTCTGGGCTGGTAAAGGTCAGCAATAAGTTAATAGTTGGTCTTCAAATTTGCTTGATCCTTCAATGGTGTTTGTGCTCCATGATGAAGATGTTTGGTGATGAGAACAATGATGATGATGAAAACACACAAGATATGGCTTAGCCTTTGTAGAAGCATTGTTGTGCATGCTATTCTAAGTCATGCACGTTCACTTCTGTGTAAGATGCAGATCTCCTCATATTCTACATTGGTGGCCACTTGTCATCACCGATCCAAGAAGCATTCATGAAGATGCATTTGGAATGAGTATGCTATATGGCACCACTTATGTGCACATGAAAAGTTTCTTCTGCCATGCCACAAAGCGGGGTTGGTTTTGCTCGGAGATTCGATCTAGAAGTAGTGGATGTGGTTGGTTACTGGGTTGCCGAGCTCGTAGTAGTGGACTCAGTGAACTTTTTGTGTGCACTTAATGGGTACCGCAAAACATTTTTCCTTTTGGAGATATTCTGCAGCTTGTCATCTAACTTCAACTCAGTATGGTCTTAATCAGATGAATCCCATATGGACTCTCTTAATTTTGATATAATCATGCTAGAATTTATATCTATGCGGTGGTTTGACTTTGACTGCTCTGCTGTCCAGCCTACTCTGCCATCTGTGTTGATGGACTAGATACTGAATTTGATATTGGAAAGCCCTCTTATCTTGACCTAGTGATTTGCCATATGGAAATTTGACTTTGGAAGGCCCTCTTATCTTGAGCTAGTGCTTTGCTTGGAAAACTTTGCCAAGCTTTTCTATGCTTACTCTTCCTTTTATTGATCAGACTGCAAAGACAAAAGTCATCAACAGTTGCCTAAATCCTGTTTGGAATGAAGAGCTAACATTCTCCATGAAAGAACCTCTTGGTGTCTTAAAACTGGTATGTTCTTTATTCTACAATCTTTCTGTGGTCAGTCAAGTGCTATTCAGTGCATGACAAGTTGAACGTCATATGATGCTTAATATTTTAAAAGTTTGATTGTTTCAATGACTGTTGCCATGCTATTTTATGTAGATAGGCTTCTGTTTTGTAGTTTCGGGGAATTTGATGGTGACCTATGTTTGAACTTGTATATATGAGAAACGAATACTTTAATAACTACAGAAAGCA
The DNA here is from genome assembly GCA_000441515.1 of Elaeis oleifera. NCBI lineage: Eukaryota > Viridiplantae > Streptophyta > Magnoliopsida > Arecales > Arecaceae > Elaeis > Elaeis oleifera. The sequence goes on along the minus strand of KE504879.1, from coordinate 334,438 downwards.
ATGTTTCATAAGATTGTTAATGTATCGCTATATATTGAAGAAAAAACTCAATATGTGCCAGCTATTCTATTGCTGTCTTTGTTAAATGGAAATAATAATTTTGCTCACCATCATGTGTCAACTGGGTCCACTTTGGATCTCATGGTACATTATTGGAGTATTTTATGCCTACGTGACTTCCTTTGATAAACATAACATTATTTTAAAAGCATAAACTTACATAAATAGCGATGGAATGGTTGTCCTTGGATTGCACATGTTTTGACTCTGTCAATTGTTGTATATGTATCTCTTTATCACTGAAAAGACCTAAAAGATCCCTGTGGCTATCATGCAACTTGTTGGAACTTGGAACATACTCCTTAAAGGTTTGATTTATCTTCTCTCTCTCTCTCTCTCTCTCTCTCTTCTCTCTC
>KE504879.1:314737-325591 GCA_000441515.1 Elaeis oleifera | reverse complement strand
ATTCTTGATGGCTTGTGCTCCAATTAGGTGCGGCGGCATGATCGGAGGTCTGGCAGTAGCGACCGACCGTGGTAGGGCAAGAGACAGTCAGCGGCGAGGATCGTCTGATGAGAAATCAAGAAAGGGATGCGAAAAAACAGGACATCTGGGGTTTTTCTTCATTTTTGGACCATTCGTCGGCAGTCATGATCTCACTATGGAGGATCGTGGGGAGGCTAAGGATTATGGTCCAGGGGTGCAACATCGCGGGTGGTGGCACCAGTGGCCGAAAAGGTAAGAAAAGATTCGGTTAAAACAGGAAAAACAGAGCTTTGCTTTTGGTGGCATTTTCGAAGAGTTTGACGGTCGACGGCCATGCGCAATGGCATGAGGAGGGGAAGGAAGAGAGAAAGAGGGGCAGGGCTTACCTCAGGCTCCGACAGCTTCTCTGACAAGGATTTGAGGCAAACACGAAGAGAGCGTCAGTGGCTTCAACGAAAAAATTCGAGAGAAAGAAGAAGGAGAAATTGGTGCTCGTCGTAGCCGGCTATGGAGGAGGAAGGAAGGGTTTATAGGACTCTTCTTAGGATTGTTATTTGCCCTAAGAGACCCTCTCCTAATCAAGCAAAGGGAGGAAGAAGAAGACTCATGTTGGAGTCTTCTTCCATTTTTTTTTCAAGTGGGCTTGGTGGGCCTAATCTTGGTGGGCTTGTATATATTAGGATCGGGTAGTCCTCGAAACTAGGGTGCTGTAAGTCAAAATCTTAAGGGTATAAACTTTTTATCTTGTCTTCATGCTCTAAAATAACCTTCTTTATTGAGAAAATAAATTCAAATCCTTTATCATAACATATTTGCTTAAATCACCGTACTTTCATTGCGCACTCTGATTTAAATTTATGCAATTTTTCGAGATTTACTAAATAATCTTCAATCAATTAAGATCATAATTTGTCGCTCTAATACCATTTATATTACCATCTTTAATGGTCATAATCTAAGGTTTGATATCCTTCTACCATACTCCAATGATTATAACCCAAAGTTTTGATATAGCTTATGTCACGGTCCCTAGTGATCTTAAATCTAGGCTCTAGTACCATTCTATCATATCCTAATCACTTATATCATAGTCTCCAAATGATCTTAAACCGTGAGGCCCAAAATGGCCCATACAGCCCACGAACTATGAACCGTAGGTCAAAGTGGACAATACTTCACATATCGAGCCATGAGCCCTTGACTGTAATAATTCTTATGAATGTATTTATAATAGATTGGCATGATAAATAAGATTTTTATCAAAAAAAACTTAATTTGCTAACTTTCTGAAATGGACATCATGAGGTGATTCATGTTCTATAAATATGTAAATATAAAAAGGGTGACAGAATTGGTTATCCTGCACAACCAATCCCTGTTCAATTTCTTGGTCATATAGTATTTGTTGAAGAATTATCAAACTCATTTTAACTTTTCAGGTTTCGCACCTAAGAGTTACACATGACATAACTAAGAATGATGTTTCACTAGATCTAAAGTGCAAGGCATTCCATTTACCAAAATATTCTACTCTGGAAGCATATTTATTCCAATATAATAAAGTAAAGGACGTAACTTATACAAACTTTAATACCAAATGCTAAAAATTTATGCAAATGTTTTTCAATTTCAGTAACTTACTTGCATCTTCCATGCTTCAGTTGTTCGAAAGAAGGCCGAAGAAAATAGATCGCCAGGTAGGCTTATCCAAGTTTAATTCACTGGACTTGGATTAAGGGACGAGAAATTCTTGGTGCACCATAGGCGGCGTAGAAAATCTGACATGGAGTGCATCATCTTATCTCATTGGTCCACATAGCCACTGCTTTGCAATATGTATTTAATGTCTGCGGTTTAATTTTTTCATTTAAAATTTTGAATGACGAAAATATTTTATTTTTAAAAAATTATGACATTCTATGTTCATATTATGATATCTTACGTCTAGAAAATCATAATTTTTATCCACATGATATCATAATATAATGTAGAATATCATAATATGTACAGGATGTCATAATTTTTTTCAAGAAACAGAGGTAGTTTCGTCATCGAAAATTTTCAAACGAAAAATAAAACTGCAGACATTAAATGTGCATCGAAAAGTTGTCGGACAAAAATGTCTCTTTCATATTATGACATCCTGAGCCAAATTATGACTTCGAATGCACGCGAAGACATAATATGCCATACAATGTTAAAAATTTTTTCACGGAATGTCATAATATGACGCAGGATGTCATAATATGCCACAGGATGTCATAATTTTTTTCAAAGAATAAGAATATTTTGTCATTCTAAATTTTCAAATGAAGAAAATGAACTGTGGATATTAAATATGTATTGAAAAGTAGTGACTATGTGGATCAATCGAACAAAATGATGCACTCTACATTGGATTTCTGCACCACCTGTGATGCATAAAGAATTTCCTAAGAGACAAGAAATTAATGGTGCAGTTGAAATGGGCTGCCCTTGAGCTCGACATGAGTGTAATATTGGTAGAGAAATTTTTTGTGCACTGTGGGTGGTGTAAAACTGCGTGCACCACCTGCAGTGATTGATTTCTGTATAGGGCCGATGAAAATTTTTTTTTTATATATCACATTTTGGCTCCATACGTGAATCAATCACTATAAATGGTGCGTGTGGCTCTGCACCGTCCGTGGTGCACAAAGAATTTTCCAAAGTTGGTGTCATGCGCACAGCGTTTATTTGCGATCAAATGATGGGCTTAGGCAATCCGGCCCAATAAATTATTCAAAGTTAAATTGTGTCGTAAAAAGGAGAACCATATTTAGAGTTAATTTGTGGACTATAGAACGGATAGCAATATATGTGGCATGTGTCTCAGTGTAAGCTGGCCAGCTTGATCTATGCACTATCCTAGCTCAAAATTCACGCTCATAGTAACTCTCAGGTTAATCCAATGTATCAGTAACATTAGCCAGGGAAATCCAATAGCATTGGATTGAAGTTTCCATTAAATTCACAAAGTGGGCAGTCTATTTGAGTAGATCCATATTGGTGCGATACCTTCCCAGCCCAAATCCCGTGGGAGGCAAGAAAAAAAGATCCATGGAGGTCTTTTTATTCTTCATCAACAGGCCCAGTGATAGAATTTAAGCTAAGATTAGGATGGATCTTTAGAAGAATATGGGCTAGGCAGGCCAACGGATCCGATTCTTATGGAAATTCGGTCCAAACCTATTGAATTTTCCAAACAGGTTCTAAGGTTTATTTATCATTTATCAACTTTAACTAGGCCACGAACTTATTTGGGCAAAGCGTGAATCCAACCGTTTTTTCCTTCTTTTTCCTTTTTCATTAATTGGGGGCGCACATAGGCTTCCACTGAAAGAGACCTGGAGGATGGTTGCGGTCAATGACATCATCTTTTTACAAGTCTGATTTTTAATCTTTATTGATGAATGGTTGGATTAGGAAGCCGAGACGTGTAACAAAAATTTAAGGTGCCTTTCCCTGAAATACATAATAATAACATCATGGATCCATTTGGGCAATCGGGGTTCTTAAAAAGTGATCCATTTGGGCCATCCCCTAGCACAAGGTTGTGTCATTAGTGGCTCTCTTTTGTAGTTGGCCGTCCTGTGCTGTTTTTAAACGACTAGAAATAGCCAAGCTATAGAGTGGATTATTTTTCTGAGGGAGATTTCTCAGTACCACTCATTGAAGACTGCTGTCAACATAATCAAAAGAATAAGCTGCTAGAAGGCTGGAAAGAAGCCAAAATAATGAGATTTCTCATCTTTCAGTCATCAGATTCATCAATTTCAAAAGGAAGTTTCTTAACGGGTACAACTGATTCAGGCAAGGACAGATTTCCGGACCTCGAGACAAACATAGATTGCAGCGATTTTTTCCCACTGGCAGAAAACCAGATGTTGTTTGCTGCTTGAACAAGGCGTTTGCCAACTTCATTTCTACCAAATTTGCTCCTTGAAGCCCCCGTATGCTTATTAAACGACAGTGGAGTAGAATTCACTGATGAACAATGAGGCGTAACACAGACCTTTTTCTTATTGACTGGTTGTTTGCCTCTGCTAAATTGTTTCGAAATGTCTTCTTATGATCAGCTTGGCAGGGGCTATACTCATCATTACATGCCACACTAGTATCTTTCATCATCTTACTCTTTGTTCGCCTCTGACGATCAAAAGCAACTATTTCATTTTTATCATGTTCTCTGTTACTGATGTTCATTGGATAATCTTCCAACCTTTTCACACCATCAGAACTAACATTGAAGGAACAAATCGTATCAGAACCCAATGCAATTCTCTTTGAACTTTTCTGGTTGACTGAAAATTCTGCAGCATAATTTGCATAGCCAGTGATCTCATTTTGTTGAAGTTTTTCAACCTTCAGCACATCATTGAATTGGTGAGTCAATTTTTTAGTGTTTTGAATATTTTTGGTCAGACTGCTGCATGAATTCACCTCCTCATAGTCGGAGAAGTATCTTGAAATAAGACCACTTAGAGAGATGTTTCCAGACAAACTAATGCTGGGAGTTTGTCTCACTGTCGAAGAACTGATATGGGGTCTACTCAACAGTGGAAGCTCTGAGGACAAGTTCTTGTCCTTTTGATCCATGCCTTGGGATTCATCAGTGATGGTACCATCTTTGTTCCTTCCCTTTATCAGGCTTTAAACAAGATATTAATTCAGGTGTATGCATTTTTTGAGTTCTGGCAAGTTTTTCCTCTCTGATGTCCTTTACGTGTCCACTACCAACATTTGATGAATTTCCCCGTTCCCATATCTTCCTCTTTTCCTTTTCTCTTTGCCACAAATAGGTAAGGAAAGCACATCAAGTTGCCTTTCATTGAATATAGAATGATGTCCTCCATTTTTGCTAGCTTGGCTCTTCATATTTGTATCTCTGAATTCAGCAGCCTTCTCTGACTTTGAACAATCAGTGACATTGCTGACAATAGGCATGGAGTCTTTGGTTTCTAGACTTGTGATAACTTGAATAGCCATCACTTCTCTGTTTCTGTGTTCACACTGATTTGAATTATTCGATGCTGTTAAATTTTCCAAAGCTGGTGAAACTTTAGCATTTGGCCTGACAGGTTCCCTCTGATTAGAGAAGTCTTGTCCTGTGGAATGGCTTAATCCTGAAGGTATGCTAGCTTCTTGCCTCGGCATGTCTACAGACTGTGAAGCATTCATGTGAAGGAACCAAGTGCCTGCCAACCCTGATAAGATTTCTTTATAGCCATCGAATCTGGAAGATGATAAAAGTGGGTTTTCCTCTTTACCTACAATGATGAAGAGAGTATAAAAATTGAGAAGCATTAAAATCTCTACAAGAACATCAGAAGACTGAGATGTAAATAAAGCAGCTGAGGACAGACATGAAGGACAATACATGAGTGAAAATCTCAGCAACTTACCATCAAAGCTTGGACCTTAATCACTCCAATACATGGAAAACAAGAAAAGTGTTCCCTCTCAAGTTGACCTGCAGGATAAGAAGGACGTGCAATTTATCCTACCAGAAGCATAAAAACTTATAGGACATAGACATACAAAAGGTCAAAAGAAATGCCTAAACTCAGGCATTTTGGTTTCGGATACTCTTAAGGCATCCAAACCACCATACAAAGATACAAGAACCAAATTTAAGCAAGAAGATTTTGATGTTTTTCCCAAATTGAAGATACCATTCTGTTAACTCCACTAGCTTCTGAATTTGGGATAAGCAGAAGGAACGAGAAATTATTATGGCATGAAGAGTTAAGTTATTCAACCCAGGAGATGCCTAAAGAGAGGGGTTGCAGTATCTTAAGAGGAAACATGTTCTTTCAAGTTTCGATATGATTTGATAAGAAAAATATTTATAAATTGTGTGAAATTTGAAAGAGACAACTCTGCTACTTCTATAATGAGCATAATTCCATGGCTACAACTCAAACATTTTCAAACCCAGACAACACTTCCCCATTGACATAACCAGTCTGATTTGCTGCCCTTGTAATAAATCCAACAGATTGTTCCCAAGTAAAATAGATCTTTTTTACAAATAAGACATTGGATCTCAATAAGACAATACTTCTACCATTAAGTGTCTGCTTATTCTCTCTTCTTTTAGGGGGGAGGCATTTCCAGATTAGAAACTTGCTTGGAAGTATCCACCCCTTGCCACTTAGGCATGCATGTGGGGTTTGATTCCAGTTGGAGTCAGCCCCAATGGATGAGTTGGGTATTGGGTAGAAATAGTGGGGATAAGCTCCTCCTAATCGAGAGGAGATACACACACACGTGTGAAGAGAGAGAAGGAGAGAGATCCGTCCCTTGTAATTATACTCCTGATTTGGGCAACTAAACATTAGGTTTACATTAGAAATGTAAGATGAACTAAATCACATCAACTTTCCAAGAACACATTTTATTGGCAACACTTGATGAGGTTGAGCACTATAGATATTTCAAAGAAATAGAATTTGTTTCGTATTAACAAAAATCATACAAATAAAAAAATGTATAACAAAACAAGATGGTTAAGCATGTATTAAATTGATAAACAAATTATATCTAGGACCATATCATTGCATATGGCAAAGCTTTTTCCACCAAGATCTAGCATGCATGAAATATAAAATCATTGAAATGGACTGAGTATGTCAAAAAGGACACTTAGAGTCCCTTCCCCCACCTCTGCCCCCTCAAAAAATTAACAATAGAAAGAAAGAAATAGAAGAAGAAGAAAGAAACAAAGAACTAAAAGGGCTAAAGAAATTTTGACTTTGATAAGCAGCATTTCCAGTAGTGAATAGGGAGATTACTGAGAGTCAAGGAGGTGCAATCAGGCTAATCAGTTCAGTTCTGAAACTGACTAATCATGTATCATGAAGAAAAGTGACTGGAAGTTCTCACCTATTCATTTTACAAACAGAACATACACCATAAAATGTAGGTTAGTCGTTCCATATTGCATGCCTAAACCAATATGATCGAGCATTTAAACCTAATGTTTGTTAAATGTCTCAAAAATGCAAACCTATGCAAGACGTTAGACATGAATGCATACATCCTGTACTACTAAATCTTGCTAAGACATGGGCCAGCATTTCCTATATAGCAGCGTAGATGACATCTAGCACAACATTCTAACTACTGTAAGATGAACTACATAAAATGATGTTTTAATTATCAGTCATAACCTTGTATTATTTCTCTTATTTATGATAATGGGAAAGAGAACCACATGCACTATAATTCTCTAGGTCCATATTTTTGGGAATGCACGGCCTAAGAATTGAACCTATAACTTTGGTAGCTAAGAGGAGTGGTGTGATCAAGGTTCACCGTGCCGATATTGGAACTCGGACCGATCAGCCGGCGGTGCAGCTCGATATTGCCCTCATATCATTTCGTGCCAGGCTTGAACCAACACAGTAGAGAGGGAGAGAGGGAGGAGGAAAGAAAGGAAAAGAGAGAAAGGGAAGGGGACGGAAGGAAAGGGAGAGGGAGAATTGGCTTCTAGAGGTGGTAGGCATTGTCCCAATCCAACATAGCAAAGAGGAGGAGAGGAAAGAGAAAGAGAGAAGGGTATGAAAGGAAAAGGAGAGGGAGAAATGGCCTCTGGAGGGCCGCCGAGGCGTCGAAGGTGTTGTTATGGTGGTGGCCTCCGTTTTGTCAAAACAGAGGCTTCAGCCCCATTTCATTTTTATTTTGATTTTATCGGATGAAGTTGGCAACTTCACTGTTATTTTTATTTTTTTTCAGAAGCCATTTCTCCCTCTCCCTCTCCCTTTCCTCTCCTTCCATCTCTCTCTTCACCTCTTTTCTTTCTCTCTCCCTTGATTCCTCGTTAATGTACCATTTTGAAGGCCAGAACCGTCCTGGTCCACTAGTGGCATGATTCAGCATACCCCGAACCGAACGATTCAGGATGGTTCTGCAACCCTGGGTGTGATCATTAGGGCAAGCCCTATTCACATCATTACCAAGAAGAAATAGAATCAATTCGAGGCATGGACAAACAAGACAAAAGGAGAAAATTACAAAATGATAAAGTAAAAGCATCTTCTCATTAAATAGCTCAACATAATTCATAAAACATCATACATACTATATCAGCTCAGTCTACACGTCTATCGAACTTCATCACGAAAACATAATATGGAACTTCAACATGAATAGAATACAACAAGCATCATACATTTCTTATAAAATTAGCAAGATCGAGTATTTTCAACAAATGACCTACTCGATGAAGAACTAACTTGTTTGTTAACAAAATCAAATTTAAAGCACTTCATATGTTTGTGGCACTGTGTATGGTATGCGTACCATGACCAACAAAGAGAACATGTTGACGCACTTTCAAAGGCCATAACCTCTGCCACAAATAGCTAATGGAGTAAAATAGGGGACGCTCGTTACAAGCACCAGCGCCGATATTATTCATTGAAGCATTGGAACAAACGGAAGAAGGGCGTGAGAAAGAGAAACAGGCTAGCCATCATAAGGAAATGAGCAGCGATTCTTACGTTTGAGATCAGCAGCTGTGATGTCTGGAGGGACAGGGAGAGCCAAATGGGTGCCGAGGTTGGTATCGACGAAGAGGGGTGTGCCATCGGAGTGCCCCATTGTCGTTCCAAAGCATTGGCGGTTTGCTTGGACCAAGAATCGGCGTCGAGTTTGGTTTGAGCACATCGTTTATGAAGTTGGATTTTGAAAAAAAGAAGGACGAGCGAGGGACCTGACGTTAATTCTTAATTGATTCCTCCACGAAGTGAAGCGGTTCAGACTGCGAACCTTCGATCTAACCTCCTTTTTTTGTATTTATTTATTTAGATCCGCACATACTCCCCTTGATTTTTTGGCACCCATACGGTGTAGTCTGAGATCAGTAGAGTTGGGCATCGGGCCGAACCGGCCCATGGACCTGATGTTAATTCCTAATTGATTCCTCCACGTAGTCTGCGATCAGTAGAGTTGGACATCGGGCCGAGCTGGCCCATGGACCTGATGTTAATTCTTAATTGATTCCTCCGCGTAGTGAAGCGGTTCAGACTGCGAACCTTCGATCTAACCTCCCTTTTTTTGTATTTATTTATTTAGATCCGCACATACTTCTCCTGATTTTTTGGCACCCATACGGAGATAAGCCCGCGGTCAGTTGAGTTGGGCATCGGATCGGGCTGGCTCACATAAGCCCGTGGTCAGTAGAGTTGGGTATTGGGCCGGGCTACCCATGGGCCAGGCCGGTCCAGCATGACTGGCCCGTGCCAATTCTAGGGGTCGGTTGGACAGGGGGTTTGGTGACCATCGGCCCAGGCCCGGCACGTGCTCAGGCCCGGCACGTGCCCAGACCCGGCACGGCCCGCATGCCAGCCTTTAGCATGGTCTATTTGGCACGGCATGTTTTAAAGTTTTAAACATAATTTATGTTTTAAAAATATTTTTATAAATAAATAAGTTGGGGATAATAAAAAAAAGATAGGAGATATTGAATTTTTTTGTAAAGTAAAACCACCTTATAATGGTGGAGGATTTGGCATAGACCCCTACCAGTTCATTAATATAAATCAAAATTATACAGAAGAGGGAGAGGGGCTAGGCCTGACCTCCAGAATACAATAAGAAAGAGAAAAAAATAAAGGTGACTCACCTCAACAATAAAAATAAAATATATAATTTTAAAAATTAAGAATTGAAAATAAATCTTACTAGTTATTTGTTATGTTTGTGTCGCCTCGTCATCAGATCCACTATCATGTCCTCCTTTGTCCTGAAGTTTTGTCTCTGCATCTAGCTAATCTTTGAAGCAGAGTAGCATCTCAATTGTCTTGCCCATCATTCTGCTCCTCTTTTTATCCAGAACGCGTCGACCTCACTAAAATTGATTTTGATGCTACTGTAGACATCAGCACAACTAAAATATCACATGTAATTGCAGACATAATAGGGTATTAATTTTTCACACTCTTCTATTAGACCAACACATCAAGATTTTCTATTTGATTTTCATCTAATGCAGAAGAGATTTCATTTCGTAAATAAAATTCTAATTCACTGCTTAAAAATGAAGAAAGTGCAGATGAAGAAGATGCATGTGAATATCTTCTATGTGCAAGAAATGAGAAATAAATGATGAATGAGAGATATTAGAAATGGGTTGTGAAGATGATGTGGACTGTCTGGATCCACAAATCTTTTCATCATATAAATACAAAAATATCATAAAGTAGCTAGGTTACCTCAGCTTTATATGCTTCAAAATCACAATTCATATATTTATCAATTTTATCAAGTAAAATATGTATGCTACTTAATTGATCCGTAGATCAAATATAGCAGCTAAGTTATACATGGGATATACCATGTCTCAATACTGATTCTATTTATTTTTATTTCATGAATAATAAGCATTAAAACATCATTATATCTATATTATGCAAATTGATTATAAATTATACATGCTTGTTATAAAAATGCATAAGAGATTGAAAAATAAATACCAGAAAAAATATTTGTAGCATCAAAAAATTAACTAAAAAATCTTTAAATTTTTTTTTCAATTATTTTCAGTCAAATAAACCTAATCCATGATCATTTATATATGTATTTAACAAATTTTTTTATGGATGTGCATCATGAATTATTGTATTTATAGAGTTTCAATAGGTAACTACATCAAGTTTAATTTTTTAAATATTTACTGTAGTCTAGACATAATTGTTTAAATTCTTGTAATCGTGCTCTTGAAGTATGAATAAAAGATACTGCATTCTTAATTTTTATAATTATATTTTGAACCATGCCTGTTGCTGCAGAAATTCGCCGGCGTCGGAG
>KE504879.1:288505-306822 GCA_000441515.1 Elaeis oleifera | reverse complement strand
ATACCAACAATGCCTATTCTGGTTTGAACAGAAAGATTCAAAATATAACATACACATCTAATATGAAATAATTCTCATTAAGAATGAGTTGAAAAGAGTTCTTTAATAATTAGACAGCTACATTATTATTAAATATATTATCAAATATAACAAACATAATTTTATTACTAATACCATATATAGCTGCAGTTTGATAAATAGCATTGAAAATTTGTTGGTCAGAACGGGGTAATCAAAAGAACAAAAAGCAAGAATATACTTATTAATTGCTAATTATGATCTATATAATGAACAGTGACAGAAATAAAAGATATACTACCTACAGATACAGTCCATATATCAAAATTAATGATACTTTTGCATTTAAAACAGAAAGAGTTCCAATTAAATTATCCTTCATTGCTAAATAATTAGTTATAGCTACTCTTCTAAATGTACGACTACTGATTCTTCTGTAAGCAGATTGTAAGGCTAATTGAACATACTCTTTAGAATTAAAAAATTCACATAAGCTAAAAGATAATTCATCTCTAACTATCCATTTTATAAGTGCTTTTCTTTGATTTTCATGATTATAACAAAAGTACCTACAAAGGTACCCCTTGTGTATTAAAGATGCTTTGAAGACGAGAATCACTTACCCTATGAGACTCTTGATATCTCTTCAAATGGTCAGTTCCTCCAGTACTGGCACAACTATATAATTTGACATATTTTTTACACTTTGTCTTATAGACTTCATCAATCAAAATTCTATCAAAATAATTTCATACAGTGCTAGTTTTTTTATGGGAAGAGGATCCAGCTTCAACAGAAGGAGCTTCAGAGGGAGTAGAAAGATTTTCTTCCTTCTCAAAAATAGGAGGAATACAAAGACATGCACGGCGGCAATATTCTCATCATCATAAGTTATCATCTAAACTGAGTAAATGCAAAAAAATAAAACTAACCCGTAACTAACAAAAGAAAATTGAGTAGAGCCGAAGAGGAAGAAAAATAGAGCAGAGAGTTGGAGAGCTGGAAGAGGAGGGCGGGGCCGTCGGAGAGTCAGATAGCCGGAGAGCCGGATTTGTAAAGTCGAAGAGGTAGATCGGAGTAGAGCGGAGCAATCGAAGAGCTGCCTCTTGAACTCCTACCTTTAAAAGGGGATGCTTCCTCCTCTTGTATAACTCTTGAATTGCTAAACTATAATTGCTACTTACTAAATATTGAACGGAAGAGAGAAGAATTGCTGGAAGAGAAAATAAATAGAAGTATAGAGATTAGAGAGGGAGAGAATTGATTTGATGAATTGGTGTGGTGAGAATGAAGATGAGGGTCCTATTTATAGAAGTCTCAAAACTTTCATTTTTCAAATATCCCTCAATCTAGCCGTTTTTGGCTGTTGGAAGGGTCAAAATGATAAAATAAAAAAATTAGCCATTAGGACCTCTTAAAAATAAAAAAAATCTCAAATTAATCGTTACGAGCCGTGTTAGGCATGGCCCATTTAAGACCATTGCAGGTCGTGCCAGGCACGGCCCGATTGGGCTGAAAAAAAGTCGAGCTGGACGAGCCAATAGGCCGTGCCAAGCATGGCCTGTCAGTCCTCGGGCCTAAGGTCATGCTGGACAGAGGGTTTAGGACTTTCATGCCGTGCTGGCACGGTCCGTTTACTAGATGGACCGTGCCTGACATAGTCCGCTACAGTATTTAGCCTGGTGGATCCGACCTAGCACGACCAGCTACAATATTTGGCCCAATGGGCCTGGGCCGGGCTAGGCATGGCCCATTGCCCAAGTCCAGTGATTAGCCCAAATATGCTATAATACAATGTTCGTTAGGAGGTATTTGGTATGGAATGATGAGCTCAAGATCAAGGAGAAGGTGAAGAGATGGTTGTATTTAGTTAGACTAGTGATAATGATCTTAAATCATCCTCAATTTTATAATAACCATCCAATCCAATGATCTTAAATATGTCCTCGATGATAGATTTCAAGGATCATCTTAGAAGTGATCTTCAACAGGAGCAATTGCAGCTTCTTCTATTCCTTTCCTATCCGGTATGAGCTCCTAACTCGTTGACTTGAAGATGTCACTGGGGATCCTCCCTTGCTTTCGCCTGCTCGGGTTCCATACCTTGGGCCTTTATGTTCATAACGACGTCATGCTCGCTTTTGGTACTCCGAAAAATAAATCTTGATCATAGGATCAAACGTAAAGCAGCGCTTTCTTGGCAGAGTTTGAGGCAGCAAGAACTTTAGGGCTTGTCGATACCCAAAGACTTATGAGACTAGCGCGAAGTCATGCAGACATCATTCAGCAGCAAGCAGCAGCACGCTAAGGTGCAGAAAGCAATTCAGCCCCGTCCATAGAAAGTCTTTCCCGCAGCTGGTGACCCTCGAGGAGATAGGACAGCAAGAGAGAAGGACCATTGTATGCCAAAGCAAAGGAGTTCCTCTTATGGGATCGAAAGTACTATAAAAAAAGGAGGCCGGATGGAAGACTCAATTATGGGAACGAAAGGTAGACTGATTTTGGGACAAAACATCTCTAGGTTCAAAAAAAAATGATATATAAATATACTATTAATATATTATATCCATATTGTATATTATATTGATATTACATATAAATAGTATTTAAAGTATATAATATATTATGTTATAATATATTATTAATCATATTATTATTCAATAATATTTTTATAGTTACAACATAAATATATTATTGTACTTTATATTTACATTATGAAATTATTTAATATACTATTTCTATTTGGTTAATTTCTAATCAAAATAATATTTAATATTAAAATGATAATATAATATAAGTATAAATAAAACTGTTAATCTTATAATTATTTTATATGATTAATAGTTTTGCTGTCGATATTATAACTAGTCTATCCAAACTATTGCAAAATATATTGAATAAATCTTATGGTGAAGCTCACCAACAATCCAAGATCATAGCTCTAATATCATTTGCGACTGTTGAAGATTTTATCCAAAAAACCAAACTTGAAGATACTGTTTAAATTCTTTGGTTATATATGAATATTCAAGATTTACTTAATATATAGCTAATATGGAGCTAAACACACACGTTCTATATTAGCTTCCAACATAGTACCTTCAACACAAGATAGCTTCAATATGGTCAGCCACATACGCAACAGCCTAGCCAGCAGTATAATTGGCTTCCTTGTCAACATGCCCAGCAACAAAAGTTGTGCAACATGAGTAGGGATGGCATCGGATCGGATTCAGAATGAATTTTTAACTACCCAAATCCAAACCCAAATACCCAATAATATACTCAAATCCAGTCCAAACACTATTGGGACTGAATTTTTTTGTCCAAACCCATCTCAATCGAGTATCGGATAATTCGAATTCATCCGGTCCGAACCCACTTGAGTCATATTGAGTATTTTTTTTTCATTTCTATCAACTTTAAAGCCATACTACCATTCCACAAATCTATCTATCTTAAACAATAAATTAACAATACTTAGTTTTATGTTCAATGAAAATAAATTTAAATTATCTTAAGCAAAATAAAATTAAGCAATACTTAGTTCAACAATACTTAGTTCCACATTCAATTTAAATAAAATTCAAATTCAATATAAATTTAACAGACCAAGACAATTAACAACAACACTTAATTCCAATACTTCTGAAATAAATAAAATATAAATATAATTTAAAAAAGTACATTTAAGTTGTAAGCTAAAAAAAAGACTTGAACAATAATTAAACCTGCTATCAATAGCTAATGTTTGAAATTCAAATTCAAATTTAAAATATATCAAAAATAGTAATCATATTGGTGTATCTTGTGATTACATGAATATTTTTAATCTTTATTTAGCTAAAATATTCTTCATGAATAAGTTAAGATTTAGTAACTAGTAGATGATGATTGATTAAATATATATTATATATATATATATTAAATATTAAATAATTTGGATTGGGTTTGGGTCGAATATCGGATTGGATGCATAACTAAGTTTCGATCCGAATTCAAAATTAAGCATTCAGATTTTATCCAAATCCGATCCAAATCTAATCAATGCATTAACTATCCGATCCAATCGGATCGGGTACCACGGGTTTGAATTTTATTGACATCCTTAAATACGAGGAAAACATTCAACCACACGAGCAACAATTTAGTCAGCAATATAATTTGCTTCTTTGTTAATATGCTCTGCAACAAAAGTCGTGCAACACGAGGAAAGCTTTCAAATATCTAGCAGCGAGGTTGGAGTGTCCTTCACCTCACATTTGGGTTTTCATACTACGACCCTCTATGGTCGATGAATTCCTAATCCCTTGTTCATCCATGCCTACATAATCCCACAGCAAACACTCCTCCTCTTTTACCAAAAAAAACAACTCCCTCCTCTAATCCTACGAGTCCCGTAGAGACTTCAGCCTCCCCATGAAGCGTTGGCACCGTGCATCGAATATCCCACCCCCCCCCCCCGATTTTTGTACCAAAAAAAAAAAAAGACTTCAGCCTCCGTACCCAAATTCTCCTCTTGGGACAGGTTATTCACCTCTTCGCCACCACGCACCAAGATGCTGATGTTTTGTTGCACCTCTGGAGCAATAGGTCCTGCGCCCAAAATATATAGTCACATCGATCACGAAAACATCTCTATCTGGATACTATGCAGTCTGCTACTGTGATTGAAGTTTAATTTTACATGAAGCCACCCTGCAATACACGCCAGACTTTTAGATTCACAGCTCCTCTTCATGCACCACGAAGCTTATGTTAGATAGGAATGTCCAAGTCTGGATCAAGGAAACGCCTATCAGAAGTAGTTTCTTCTTCTTCTTCTTCTTTTGTGCTTTGTTACAGACCTAACTAATCATTCCTAGAACAGAGAGTGCTAAGATAATCATATGATTTATGAGTTGTCTCCAACAAAGCACTAGCTTCCAGCAATTGTTCTAAGAGCTGAAGTCGATCTGAAGTGGTCGACGCAAAGATCATCCAGTATACACGAGGATCCTAGACTAAGGTGCAAACAGGAGCGCCTCTAACAGTCTTCTTACAATCATCCTTCATACCATCCAACAGGATTAATCTAGCACATGAAGTTCTGCATGGTAATATCGCAACCTTAGCTCTTTTTTGTCCAGATCATCAAATAACAAGGCAGTGTTTGATGTAGGACATGGAGAGGAGTAAAACATAACAGGATGGCTTATTTGGCTCAAAGAAAGATCAAGTGGCCTTGAGAAGCTCTAAAAATCATCGAACTCGTGCTAGAACGTCCCTAGTTCGAACTAGGATTGAGCTGACAAAAATACTCCTTGTCTCGTGTAAATTCAGAAATCCATGCAATTGCCAGTAAATTGGCTATAACTCTCTACCCCGAACTCCAAATTGAGTTCCGTAGAAATGTTATACTCTTGCTCAATGCTGTTACTAACAAATTCATATTGCTTGTATTTTAATAGAAAATTTTTGAAAATTTCGAAAGTGTGATGCGAATGTCAAATGGACAGGTTTCATCAAGGAATGTGGCACATGTGTTCAAAGAATGATTACCATGGATGATACAAGAAGATTGATGGAATACATATCGATTTGGAGTATATTTGACAAAGAATTGGGGAATCATAATGTATGGACATTTGAATTACTCTAGAGTGTGAATATATATGGAGGGATTTCAAATTGGCCAGTTATGTAAATGACTCAAGGTCTCATTCAAAAAGACTAGCCGAATGGTATTATTTGGATTTTTGATCTTATATAAATATTTAAGATATTCTTAATGAATTATCGATATGGGATTAAATACATGCCTGCACGAATCTTCATATACTCCTATAGTTTAATCCCTTACATTCTTGCCAGATTAAGGATCCAAATTCATGCATCCATTTATAAATATCATAACTAGCTTATGGTTAGTCCCAATGAAACTGTGCTACGGTATCCCCTAGTCCATATAGGTTTTGGACTGAATCCACTTTAATACAAATTGAAATAATCTAAAAGCTTATTCAAAAAGACTAGCTAGAAGATATTGTTTGCATATCTTGATCCTGCATTATCTAAGATCTTCCCAATAAATAATCAATGTGGAAAAAAATATATGTCCATACGAATTCTTACACCGTGAAAGAAACAAATATTGAAGATCACATATGAAGTTTACTCTCATATAGAATAAATTAAATTGAGACTCATGTATTGAAATAGATGATTAGGTCCAAAATCTATTGGCTTAAGCTTTAAGTTGAATTGGATTCAAGGGTAGCAATATTTAACATATTTAATTTGTTTAATTTAATTCAATCTATTGTAGATCGTGCTAGGTTACATGTTCGATAGAATGATTAGATCCGGATTTGAAATTTTGACCTGCTCAATAGAAAAGCCGATTTTGGATTAATAGATTTTGATCTATTATATATCTAACTCTCCGATCCAACCAATCCAATTATCACCTCTAATTGGATTCTTAGATATGGGACTTTTGCTAATGCATTCCTTTGTGATCTAGACCTTTATCGACCAAGTCATCATTGCAAAATGGACAACAAGGATAAAGAGATAACGAGACCAGAGTTCTCAAAAAAGGGTGCTGTCATGATCAGACGATGGAAGAAGTGCAGCATAGCTAAGATAAAAAGCAAAGATGGTGTAGCACTCCTTTTATTAGCAAATGTATTGCATCATTTCTTCCTTCTTTTGACAAAATGGGAATGCTTAATGCCGTGTCTGACCATTGAATATCTCCTCCATCATAGAATGCAATCTTTTAACAAACATTACAGCAGATAAATAGTCACACATAATTTCAATTAGAATCTAAAAACTCTTGTTTACAGGAGCCTATAATTCAGGTATTTAATCATTCGCCCTCTAAGCAGGTATTAATTATTATCCATCACGATCGTTCATCTGCCCTCACGCCAATTTGGCATATTGTCGGATGAAATTATTATTGTACAAGCAGCCCCCAGGATATAGATGGATTGCACTAAAAATAATACTCAAATGCATGAAAGATGGAGACTTTGGAATTGGTCACAGCCGTTGGCGGTTGAGATTTGGGGAGACGCTCCTGCTGACCCGGCTTGTTGAGACCCTGGAGCGGTTGGGCTGGTCGAGCCATATTTTTTCCGGTCCGGACCGGGTTCATCCGTGTATTTTGTCGGACAAACGCAAATCAAGGAAGCGGGCCTAGGATGATTTTGGATAACCGGTCCGTCCGACCTTCTAAATATGGATTGGTTTGGTCGTTCTGGTCTGATTCTGTCAAGCTTCACTGCCAGCTCGCCAACAAGGTCTGATGACGAGACAAAAAAAAAAAAAATAGAATCCTCACCCCACCCAAGTGCCCGACCGGGTCCTACAAGTCTGTATGCGGTTAAAGATAAGATGCGGTCTGCAATCTGAACCGGACCGTAGGGAACCATGTCAGAATGGCGGATGGAAATAATAAATATATAATTAATAAAGAAAGCAAACGACAAAGCTCGCGCACCCAACTTCTCCACGTGCTCACCATCTACCTACCCACAAGCGAACCTGCCCTCCATGACGGGTGTGAATCCTCAATTTCCAAATATTGTGGTACCCACAAACCGGTGCTTTTCTCTTTTGAATTGCAGTCTGATTGCACTTTTGCATGTAAAACCATATTATTTTAAATTACAAATGGATATCGATCATGGGCTTACCAATACTAGTATATTTCCGGGAAACTATGATATACATGTCCTGTGCCATAAAAATGAGTCTACGATGGATCATGATGATTAATTTGATAAATATATATGCTATTTTGTTTTATTTAAGTTTACTCATATATACTATTTATTTATTTGTTCTTTCTTTTATTACTTGGACATCTTAGACTGAGTATATTTATATTTATAAATGGAAGGAAGAAAATATGTTATCAAGCGGCAGAACTACGCTATTATTTTGAATTTTTGTTCTTACGGCACCTTGCGAAAAAATTTGATTCTATACATTTTCTACGTTGGCATTCTGTACGTTACCAGGGTTTTTATCTTGGGTCCTAGAAAGGAACAGTTTTTTAATAATATTAAATTGCATAGGGGGTGATATGCAGAATCTAATTCTCCTTCCGTCGTCCTGGTGGTTATTTGTACCCCAAAGTTGCGCTGCGTTCGCTCCCTTCTCCTTCCGCCCAAGCAGAGGCCCGAACCTAGGTGAGCTCCTCCCACTTAGCTTCTCTCCTAAAACTCCTGGAAGGTATCTACCTTCTGATTCTCTAGTCTCTCTCTACTACTTATCGATCTTTCTCCCTCCCTCCCTTGCCCCACTCTCTCGATTTAATCTCTTCTGCAAGCCGTTTCCGGTTCCCTCCTCGATCTTTTCTCCTGTTCTGTCGTACAATCCCTCACTTATCCCGTGTGGAAATTTTGCTTGAACGATAAATTTCTAATCATATTAATATTGTTTTCTTCGTCTTCTTGAATGTTCTTTTTATTGCTGCTCGATGTATGGCATTTTCTTGTAAATTGGTGTTTTCTCCTGTAATTTTCTTTTTGTTCTTTTCTTGTCGTGCATAATTTTGGTCGAGGAAAAATGGTTATGCAGTCAATTCTTGAATAGATGATCGAGTTTTTCTATTAAATCGCTATTTTAGTTCATTATTGGAAAACGTAATGAGCCTTTTTTACATCAGGAATCAGGATCGTTTCTTTCTTCTCAAAATGCCTGATCTGATCGCAATTATTTGCGTAATGTGTGCATGGATTTAGTGTGGATCTTGGGTTTTTACTATTTAATGTGCTTTTCTTTCTTTCTTTCTTTCTTTATTTTGTTTTTTATTGCCTGAAGAATTCATACTTACCTATTCTTTTTTTGTTCCTTCATCATAAGTAGGAGGCTGTATTACCTAATCTCGTTTGGATTCACTAATGGCTTCAGACCAGATCAAGCCTAGAGGTAATTTAATCACCGCTCTGAACCATGATATATCGGGGACAATTGAAAGTTTGAACTTTACGCAAGGCTTACCTTTTCTTTCTTGAGTTATGTTTCATATGTTTCTTCTTTTGTTTAATGGTTCCGTAGGTTTTTGGATTTATGATGAAGGGTTTTTGAAGTAAATCCCTTAAAGATGGAAGAAGGCTTGTTAGGTTGGGTTGTGTTTTTTAGCTATGCTTCAGATCCATGTATTTCTTGCAGAATTCTTGTTTAATTTAATGGTTGCATAGGGACTTCCTTTTATCTGTTATTGAGTCCTTAAATCTTGAATACGAGTAACTGTTTGAAGGAAAAGAAAAATTCTTTCCTTTCCTATAGATTTCAGAGTAGAGCTGTTGATTACTTTATTTCTATCATCTTCTTATTTTCTTTATTATTTTTTGTTTTCTTTTCCTTTTATTTTGGTATTATAAAACACTAACACTGATGGTCTATGACGAAGAGTTACAATTGTTATTTGGAGAGTGCTGAGTGCATGCATCAGCATCCTTACTGGCATATGTCCGTTAAGCCTATTATTGCTGTCAGCTTATCATCATTAGAAATTCCACTGGATCAAATACTTTAAATGGGTTTCTCCAGTAAGTAAATACATAATAAGGACCTGAACTTTGATAATAAATTCTTCAAAGTCAGTTAAACATTAGAACTCTTTTGCTTGGTTTATTACCATAAGAAGCTGCAACTCATCGAAGTAGTGCTGCATCTAGTAGACTTGCCAGTTTCTGATGGCTAGCATGTAGCTAACTTATGTGAGTTACTCAACAATTAGACAAAAGAAAATTGACATCTTCTTTCATATCTATAAGTTTAAGGTTAGGAATGTTTATATCACATCCATGGTAGCAAAAAGTGCTTTCTTTGGTTCAAGCTTTCAAGTTTGTCTAACTTGTACAATGACAACTTTTTCAGATTCTCAAGTTTCATCTCTGCACCATTAACAAGTAAATCCATGTGATAATGAACTGGATAAGTTGATAGCCATTCATTCATCATGAAGATGACAAGTTATAACACACACACACACACATCTGTGTGTGTGTGTGTGTGTGAAAATATTCTTTCATTCTTGTATCTTAAATGCGTGAAGTGACATTCCAGAATCAATTTTCTTGTCTTCAACAGTTGCTGTTTGGTGCTCGATGATGACTCCAAATGTGGCTCAAAGATTACCAACATGAAGTAGTGTAATTAATTTTTTTAATGCAAGTTATATTTCAACCTTGTTTGTTTTGATATGTTATTTTAACTCTTTTCAAATTGTAGTTTCTTGTGATATTTTGATATGCCTTAGTAGTGCTTGAATTTGTGTTTAAATGAAAAACCTCAGATTCATTATCTCCTACTATTCATGATAATTTTAACATGGTTGTTTGTTAAATATAACTAGATCCATTAGATTGCGCAATGAAAAAAAGAAGCTGACCATTCAACTTTGAGTAGGCTGTATTACACAACAAGATGAAAGAATTTTTTTTAGGGACATAGAGGGAAGATTTTCAATGCTACTAGGCTAAGCTTTGGCTTGGTTTCTGAAGTTTATGTTGATTTTGAGATTGCCCAATTGAATATTGGACATTGGAATAATGTCTGTGTTAAGGGCATTAATTGGAGTAGTTTTAGTTGGATGTGATATATATATATATGCATGCATGCATGAGGGATGAAAATTCCACATTTCAAATGTTTATCCATGTAGCTAGTGCTTATTTTTGTGTTTTTCCCTCATTTTATTGTGGACAGATGTATGTGTTGTTGGTGTTGCACGAACACCTATGGGTGGCTTTCTTGGTGCTCTGTCATCTTTGTCTGCCACCAAACTTGGGTCTGTAGCAATTGACTGTAAGACAATATCGCCTTTTGTGTTTCTTCTACACCTTTTCTTTACTGTTGTAACATACTAGGCCTCCTGAATTGATCATGATGTGTTCAGGTGCTCTTAAAAGGGCAAATGTTGCTCCAGCTCTTGTACAAGAAGTCTTCTTTGGCAATGTTTAAGTGCCAATTTGGGGCAGTCTCCTGCTAGACAGGCTGCATTAGGTGCTGGAATTCCAAACACAGTGGTCTGCACCACCATTAACAAAGTATGTGCATCTGGAATGAAAGGTATGAGGCAGCTAGTTTTTAGTGAACCACTAGTATAAAGTCTCTGACAGGCAGATCTCAAGCACAACATGGTTGTTCTTTATTAACAGCTACAATGTTGGCGGCACAAAGTATCCAGCTGGGTATCAATGATGTTGTTGTGGCTGGTGGCATGGAAAGCATGTCAAATGCCCCAAGTATATTGCAGAAGCAAGGTTAGTGTTTCATCACACTCTTGTTTTCTTGTAGATTGAGCATTGTCTTCCGTATAAGCAATTAGTTATGCTTTATGAACCTAAGTTCTGTTTTTTGGTGGGTTCACACATTTTTCTGAGTTCTCTGGTTTGCTGGATTGCCATTAGATTCTGCATAATAATTATAGTGTGCAGTTGTTACAATATTGTACAGATCCTGTATCTTTACTCTGGGGTATTTGATATTTAGCAATTCATTGAAATGATGTAGACTATAGATGAAGAGCAATTTTTTTCGGTAAATACTTCTCACAAATTCCTCTGGTTAAAGGATAGAGCAAGCTTGTGAACCTATTGGTTATGCATTGATCTTCTGGTATCAGTCTATTAGTATGCGAACAACACATATTTTATGTCGCACTTTGTCATTCTTCCTTAGTCTTGAAACAAATCTTGAACTGTTAATACCACAAAATATGCATATATTTATGTGGATGAATAGAGAGACAGACAGACAGATAGATATGTGTATGCTTATTGCGTGCTGCCTTGGGAGATGTAGGAGTTCTTCTGTTAGATAGCATGATGATATCATTAACCTCACTGTGAAAATTGGCTCAGTTTACTTGAGTCTGTTTTGTAATGATGTTTTTGTACTTACTGATTCTGTCTATCGTTTCATGTAGAAAAGGATCTCGATTTGGACATGATACTCTTGTTGATGGGATGCTTAAAGATGGTCTATGGGATGTGTATAATGATTTTGCCATGGGAATGTGTGCTGAATTATGTGCTGATCATCATTCAATCACAAGAGGAGAGCAGGTAATGTACTAACTATTAACTTTTATTCCTCCGACAATGTAAGAACCCTTGAATGCTGGTTTTATGAACCAATAAAAACCAAAAAAAAAGGAAAGAAAAATAGGTATGCTGGTTTTATGAACTAAGAAATGTAGATGTTGGCTTTGTTGCTTGTAGCAAAATTAAACAATGCTATCAGATATATGTCATGATTCCATATTTGAGCTACTATAAAGAGTATAGTATTGGATAAAATTCTCCATCTACTGGTGTGTTTGAAGGAATTTTGGTGATGATTGAAATTTTGCTTCTAGTGATAGTACTTTCTTATAAGAGTTTCTATACATTATAACGTGCATGTGTTCCATTATTTTTGATGTAACC
Source organism: Elaeis oleifera (assembly GCA_000441515.1). Classification (NCBI taxonomy): domain Eukaryota; kingdom Viridiplantae; phylum Streptophyta; class Magnoliopsida; order Arecales; family Arecaceae; genus Elaeis; species Elaeis oleifera. The sequence goes on along the minus strand of KE504879.1, from coordinate 294,367 downwards.
CTTTGCAGTATTAAAAGGATGCATGGTGACCGAATTTATAAAGAATTTACATGCATTGAATCATGGTGGCAACATGTGCATTGTTTGTAGGCTTGCTTGGTTGGAATTTTTTTATATATATATGCATATAAATCTCACAAATTATAAATATTATTTCTCATTTCTCTGTATAAACTTTTCATTCATGTCCGGCGTCCTCTATCTTCAAGTGGTGTTAATGAGCTTTAGTTGCCTTTGTGCATGATCTTAGTTTTATTGCATTGCCATGTAAATCAGATATTGCAATTTACAATTCTAGGTCGCATAGATGGCTGATTGATCACTTGTTGGTTCTTGCAGGATTCTTATGCCATTCAAAGCAATGAGCGTGGAATAGCTGCTCGAGATAGTGGTGCCTTTGCATGGGAAATAGCTCCGGTTAGACTTCTTCTTCCATAAACCATTGGAGCAAATGTTTAATCCTTTTTTCAAGAAGTTTGATGTATTTCTCTCTGGATGAGAAAATGCAGGTTGAGGTTTCTGCTGGTAGGGGAAGACCATCGGTAATAATTGATAAAGATGAAAGTCTGGAAAAAGTAAAGTCTTCTAAAACTTTCAATAATATCAGTTTTCATGCAATACCATAATTTACAGGTTGCACACTGTAGTTATTAGAATATGTCATGAGTTCACTGTCATGTTTATTTCCTCAAAATCTTAAGCAGGAAAGTGCAGATGTCTTTGAATGATGTTATATCCTAAAGAACTAAATTATCATATAATTGATATGAGGTAGAATTATCAGGAAATGATGTTTGGTAAAGTTTTTACAGTTGTGTGCGTTCTATTGACTGAATGTTGTTCTGGCAAAAACCAAGAGTCTAATTTCTTAGAAATCTTAAATCTTAATTCTAAGCTTGAGAATTCCAGTGGAGACATGTTTTGTTCATATCATTCTGTATGCTTCAGTTGACACCAGCTTTTGGTCAAGCTCTTAAAAAACCTAACCACTTCCAGGTAATGATCCCCTAAGGTGCCTAGATATTTAAGCACTCTACACCCTCCTCCTTTCAAATGAGCACCTGAAGATTAAGCCCCAAACTCCTTTATATTATATATTTATATGACCGTCAACAGCCAGACTAGGTCCAGGATATGGTTTATTTGAGCTTGGGTGTGAGCCATGCTTGAAACCCGTAGGAATGTACCAGGGCTGAACCTCAACATGAGCCTAGACTCTTTGTTGTGCCAAACTTTAGGCCAGGGTGTCAGGCTAAATTCTGAGCCTGGAACAGGTTTTTTTCCTGATTGCGTAGTTGGGTCGATCAGGCTGGACTGAGCTATGGTAACAATTTCTATCATGTGTAGATGTGAAGTTGTACTGGTTAAAGGTTGGGTATGAGAAGAGTAAACCTCGTGTACAGGCAGAGAAAAGGTAAAGTAGAAAGACATTACTTTGTGCATACTTTTGACCTAGGCATAACAATAGTCAAGAAATTTGCCACTTTTCTAGTATTGAGCTAGAAGACATCAGTGATTTTGTATACAGACCTCTTCCACTGTCGAAACAGAAATATTCCTTTTCATTGTCTCATCACTAATGTAGTCAATGTGTGAGGATCCGTGTGGGCATATTATTAGGCCCACATCGGTTATTTGTTGGAAAGATATTGGGTACTTCTGTAGGATCAAATTCAAATAATATTTTTGGCTAATTTTTTTGGATGAGATCTTGGATTATTACAAACAGTATCAAAGCTGACCCAGCCCATAGCCTATGTGGACTAGGGGATATTGTTACACGAATTCAATGGGCTGACCATAGGTTGATCGTGGTATTTATGAATGGACGAATGGATTTGAACCCTTAATCTGGCGAAAAAGTTGGTGTTTAAATGGGAGAAAGTATGTAAGAATTTTTGCAGGCGTGTATTTAGTCCTATATCGATTATTTATTAGAAAGATCTTGGGTACTTATACAGGATCAAGAATCTAAATAATACTTTCTGGTTAGTCTTTTTAGGTGAGATCCTGGATTGATACATATGTGAGGATTCATACGGACATGTATTTAGTCCCACATCCGTTATTCACTAGGAAGATCTTGGATACTTATACAGGACCAAGGAATCCAAATAATATCTTTCGGCTAGTTTTTTGGATGAGATCCTGAATTGTTACTAATGGTATCAAAGCCAACCTAGCCCATAGTCTGTGGAGTAGGGGATACTGCAGCACGAGTTCATTGGGGCTGACCACGGTCTGATCATGGTGTTAATGAATAGATGTATGGATTTGGACCCTTAGCCTAACGATAATGTTATGGTTTAAAAGGGGGAGTATATGAGGATTCATGCGGACGTTTATTTAGTCTTACACGGCTACATCGGTTATTCACTATGAAGATCTTGGATACTTATTCAAGATCAAAAACCTAAATGATATCTTTCGGCTAGTCTTTTTAGATGAGATCCTAGGTTGTTACACAAGGTTTGCTATACCTATGGTTACTGTACCGTACTAGATAGTACTGTGCCATACAGAGCATACCATATCATACTAGTACCAAACCGATATATTGTACCATATCATGTTGGTACCGAACCGGTAAGCTGTACCGTATCATACCAATACTCAGGACACTAAGCTATACCATATTGAACGGCATTACCAATATTGTAATAGGATAGTACTGGTACAAGTTTCGATAGCGAGATGGCAAACATTGGATGTAACAGTGTCCCATTGTTGCTAACTGCCTTTTGTTTCGGATCTCTGTATATGCAGCATATTATGACTAAATAATTCTTCATATTACTTTGATTTTGTTTATGTTACTGCTGTATAGTTTTGTCAGTTGCAGATAGTGCTAAACCTATTGGCATAAAACCTGCTAATACAACCTATTAGTTTCGTTTGCTAATTGTTTCTCATCGTCTGGCTAGTTTGATCCTGTGAAACTGAGGAAGCTCCGGCCAAGTTTTAAAGAGAATGGTGGTACTGTTACAGCTGGGAATGCCTCTAGCATAAGGTGCTCTCCGATCTTTAATATTGTTGCCCTTCACATTTCTTTTTAAAATAATGTTCATGTGCATTGGAGAACCAGTGTATCATTACTATTAGTTTGCTATAGAATTACTAGTGTTAAATTTGATATTGTTCTTTTTTTTTTTTTGTAAAATTAGTCTTAAAATGTATAATGCACAATAACTTCCCCCCAGCTCAACGTTGTTTCACATTAGTTCCATCATCTTCTTTCTATGATGGCAATTTAAGTTCATAGTCGGTATCAAAAGATTTTTTCAATTGTTTCAGCATTTTATCGTGGGTTGTACAAAAAGCAATGAGGAATAGTTTGAAGTTTAAGGGGCCCATTTGTTATTGCCTTTGTTTTCTGCTTTTTTTTCAAAAATCCAAAGAGAACAATGAACTAGACTGAACAAAATGTAATATAAATCCTGTTTTTGAAATTGTTTGTAAAATATTCAGAGCTTTTAGCAGAGGAACGAATAACAGGATTTTTGTGCCAGTGCTATCTTTCCATGCAATATTTCACTAATTTCTAGAGAAACAAAAACAATGCCAAACAGGCCGTAAACCAATGTTTTAAGCTTCAGAACCAGGATGTTATAACATGTGCTCGATGTCAGTGAAAAAAAACTAATTAAGAAACCAGCAAGCAATGGAAAGTTTTAAAATGATATATCCAATGGTACACATACTGCAATTTATAATCAAATGTTCACATGGATTTAATTGTTTCTGTGGTTTTGCTTGATTGTCTCAACTTCTTGGCTTTTCCACTTTTGGGCTGTCTGGGATTCTTCACTCCATTGCTAGTCTCCTTTTGGTGGAAAGGTGTTTTGTTTCTTAGGCAAGGAACCAGGTTTCTTTGTGATATACCACCAGTATTGTAAGCTATATTGGAGGGAGGAAAGAAATAATTAGTTTATGCAGTTTAGGGTTTAGATGATTGCCATTAGGAAGCTTTTAGCTAACCTAATATTTGCCTTTTGAAGAAACCTTGTCATGATCCTTGTTGAATTGCCATTTCAGGCCATGCTTCAAATGTTGTGAAGGTGTTGAGTAAACAGGGCATGCAGTCAAGGCATCTGCCCTTTAAGAACTAAAATATCCTTGTATTTTCCACTAATAAAGCTTAATTGGCTACTGATCCAAGAAGTATTCGATACTAGGTATTAACAGCGTATAAAAAGTTTGGAAGAGGATCTTCTATAACTTTGTTTGCATACAGCTATGTTTTGCTTTATCTGGAGCTTCATTTAGATATATCATGAGCCCCTTCCTGATCATGTGTGCTACTCATTATCAGCTGGATTTATATCACAGTCCCTTAGTCTGATGGTTACTTTGTTGTAACACATAGTGTTCACTACTCAGAAGATCTCCATTATTTTTCAAGATTTATTAATTGTACAATTGCTTGCTGTTCTGCTTCATCATTAAGCATGGTTTAGTGCTGAGTTAATGACATCAGTATGCTTGCTTTATCATTATATTCTATTTCTTGGAAGGGGCTTTTATATGGCTTTGTATTGTCTCTTGTTTAATTATTTGGGTGAACTATCAGTGGATTTTCTTCCCCCAACTTCAAGGTGATGGTCTCCTGGAGATGGATAACATTTTAGATTGATATTACGAATGCTGATGATAGTTATGCACTTCATGGCATTGTTATATTAGTTTAGGGTCGTGAAAGAAATGCCATGAATGCCTCTGTAGCTCGGGAAGGCTTGAAATCTCACTTGTTGTCCCTATATAAGTTCAAGTATCAGTATGTACAGCACTGTATGACCCATATCTACTCACAGTTCTCCGAACTGGACAACTGCCCACAGATACAGCATGATATGGCATGTCACATGGGGCATGGATGGTAAACTATGGCCAAGATTTCAAACCATGGTGCAGAATAGAGAATCTTCATGCAGCAACAAACCTTTTCGGAAGGATGTTTACTTTTGCACATTTATTTTATCACATGTTAACACATTCAGTGATTTCATGATTGTTGTCTTTGAGAATATTTTAGAGGTGCTGTGATCTTTTCTTTCCTACCTTTTGCTCTGTATTTCTGATTTTCTGCTTTGAATACTGGAAATGATCTGATGGTGATTGATTATAACTAAGGTATAATCTGAATATACTGGATTCTGTACAAATGTAGAAACTTGTAATTAATATCTTCTGACCATCTTTTTTTACAAAAAAAATATTTGAGGATAGTGATGGTGCTGCTGCATTGGTTTTGGTGAGTGGAGAGAAGGCACTAGAATTAGGATTGTCAGTCATTGCAAAGATCAGAGGATATGCTGATGCTGCTCAGGTATGGTCACTGAAGAAACAAAAGCTTTTTATCACATTTAGTAAATAAATCAATCAGTTTTGCATGGATTTGTGGTCTGGTTGTTTCGCTCAAGGATTTTTTTTTAAATTTCATTTATCTTGTAAGCTATTCTTCCTTAAAGCTATAATGAGATTGCCAATGCAGGCTCCTGAGCTATTTACAACAGCACCAGCACTTGCAATACCAAAAGCTCTCTTGAATGCTGGCTTGGAGGCTTCTCAAGTTGATTATTATGAAATAAATGAAGCTTTCTCTGTATGTTTGGCAGTTTCACTCCTAATATGTGTAGATCAATTGATTATTGTCCTTGCACGTGTATTTATCATTGAGCTCTTTTGGCAGGTTGTGGCCCTAGCAAATCAGAAGCTTCTTGGGCTTCCTGCTGTAAGTGTTGACTTTGTTACCAATTAAGCACTTGCTTTCTTGTTCTCTCTTTCTACACATACATATATATAGTATGTAATAATGTATGTATGTATATGTATATATATTACATACTATATATATATATATAT
>KE504879.1:253492-264822 GCA_000441515.1 Elaeis oleifera | reverse complement strand
GACCATTCTTAAGTATTTAAGAAATACTAAAGACCAGTGGCTTATGTATGGTGAAACTGACTTGAAACTTGTGAGGTTTACCAACTCCAGCTTTCAGTCAGATCATGACGATAGTAAGAGTGTGTCGGATTATATTTTTATCCTAAATGATGGAGTAATCTGCTGAAAAAATTTCAAGCAGAATACTGTGGCAGACTCTGTTTGCGAAGCAGAGTATATCGCGACATCCGATGCTGCGAAGGAAGCAGTATGGTTGTGGAAGTTCATCGACGAGCTTAAAGTGACATCCTCCATTGATGGCCCTGTCTTGTTATAATGCGATAATACTGGAGCTATTGCTCAAGCCAAGGAGCAGAGATCCCATCAGCGCACCAAACATATTCTGCGTCGTTATCACCTTATCCGAAAGATCGTGGATCGAGGTGACGTCGACCTTCAGAAGATCGATGGAAGAAAGAATCTGACCGACCCATTTACTAAAGCTCTCAGAATCAAGGAGTTTGATGATCACAAATCGAAGATGGGTATACGATACTGTACCGATTGACTTTAGTTAAGTGAGAGTTGTTAGAAAATGTGTCTCAAAGCCAATCGTTAGACGATTGTACTCATCTTGTAAACTATATATGAATTTTCATTAATAAAAATTATTTGGCATTTTTATTACAAATTGACCATCTTTAAACTCCTGTGTTGTAATAAAGTCCTTAGGACTATATATGTTAATCGATAAAGGTGGATTTGTCGTTAAGTCTTTAAAATTGTTCACGACCAAATGATACGCTATTACTAAGACGATAGCAATATCAAGTGTAGGTCATTGTGTACCATATGAGTTGGTTGTCCTCTTGATCAAAGAGTGTGGAGATACTGTTATGACATGCAGATGGAATGTAAGAGTACATTCGCATCGAACGTGACCATGTGCCGAGTACTCTGCTATCAAAAGTAGCTTATGAAGAGTATGGGTGTAAGTGTCCTTCCGATCTGAGACCATCACGATGACTTGCAAGCAACTCACTGTACTTTAGTATCGGACTATCTGAGTTTTTAACTTAGTAACGAAAGGATACTAGGTGCAGTCAAATACTTATCAAGTCGGTGTGTGAGTCAAGATAGAATTGATCCCTCTGAATTAGTAGGAGATATGCATCAGTATATTTCAATTTAACAAAATTTTGGCTAGGATAATCCATGAGATGAATTTGAAAGGTTGAAATACAATGTGGTCGACTTAATTAGGGTTGACAGTTAAATCACCTTAAGCATTTGGGTCAAAAAGATGAATTATACGGAAACCATACGTCAGTAGGTTCTAGAAGGTTACTTTGCAACACTTCGATCCATCCGATCGTCGGGTCATCATTGCAAGATGGTTACATCAATTGGTATAAAAGGTTGTTCCAATGGTATCGACATAGGTTTGAACCTATAGGGTCACACGTATCAGAAGATTTGATCAGATTTGATGGCTGAAGAGTCCAATTGGATTGTGACTCTGATGAAGAGTCCTACTTGGACTAGGACTCAGTGGGAGAGTCCCACTGGGACTGGGACTCTATCATTTATGGAAATTAATTAGTAATTAGATTACTAATTGACTCAATTTTATTAAGTAAAGAGCTTTGGAGCAAGTCTAATTGAATTAAATTCAGTTCGACTCAGATTGAGATTGATATGATCAAACCCAATTACAAAAAAATTTGATCCTGATTCGATCAGGATTTGGACTCGGCTAATTTTAATTGGATAAAGAATTTGATGAGATATTTAGATTTCTAATTAGATTAGATTTATTTCTATCAGTAGTTTCAATCCAAATTTTATTTGGATTAGAATTGAACTAGAAATGAAGAGTCCAAGTCAGACTAGGACTCTATCCTTATTTTTTGTGCCACATCTAGATCCATACCAATTTCTTCATGTTTAATTGGATTTGGGTTGTAATTTTTGGCATCATGAGAGAGGATCCAATAAGGATGATCAGCTATAGCTGATGAGTCATAATATTATCTTTTTCTTAATTCAAATACGGTCCGAATTAGAGATAAGATGCAGACTAGGAAAGAAATTTTTCGTATATGATATATTATTGGAGTCATATTATTTTTTTCTTATTTTTCTTACAAAATATTTTAATGTGTGAGACTCTAAATTTTTTCTCCACATCCTAATAATTTTTTTAAATTTTGGGATGCCAAAAGGGGTTTTGGCATTGATTCATGGCATCCTTTTTTGGAAAGTCCTAATTCCTAATCTATAAAAAGGGGACCCCTCTTGGACATCCCATGATCAATTTTTTTGTAGATTTTTTATTTTCAGAGCCTCTTCTCCTCCTCCTCTCTTTCTCCTCCAGATCTTCTATCACTTTGGAGTGTCTAAGGTGCTTGTATAAGAAGGAAGAGGTCAGCTATCGAAGTTGTTCGCAGACTAGCTTCTTCGAGCCCCTAATCTACGTCAGTCTTCGCATAGATTTTTCTATAGAGGTCAGATGATTTCATGTGGCTGTGAGCGACCTGAGAAACATCCTCTCCAATCATTGGATCAGAGAAGATCAAGATCAAAATTTATTTGACAACGATTTCTAACTTATTTTGATTCCTATGGTAGATCTAATAGTTAGATCTAAAATTTCAGCATCGATGAGATCGATGTGATTTTTATTTTCAGATTTAAAACATATATTTTTCATATCAAAGATCCTGATGTTGTAGTCTAAGATTAGATATTATATATGTGATTAGGATTAAATTATTTAATCTATTATTTCTGCTGCATAAATTTTTTAATTATATGTACTACACTACCATAAATTTCTTCACGTTGGATATGTCAAACTAGATGAGATAATTCAGTCCTTAATCACTTCCGTGAGATCAGAGGAGATGGCTACGCCAGATCCTATCTATTTGAGATAGACAGCTATAGCGTACGTTGAAGAGATAAATTGGCTGAGATGACGATGGCAGCTCATACACAGATTAGACCTCATGGACGCCTCAGCTCAGTATGGAGATGGACTCCTCAGCTTATACAGCAGTCGTGTTGATGACCCGAGAACTTGAAATGTCTGATGATGTAGCACTGATTCGAGGCACTCACGGTAACCACCGTAACAATATATATATATATATATATATATTATGCTGCATGAAGGTTTCAGGGAGTACTGATGTGGGTGAAGATAAAGGGAGATCTAGGCTCTGGGCGTTGGGAGACCGTGATGAACTTGCACAAGAAGTCTACATTTATTGGGGTGTTCGAATGGAGACCCTCTGATGCTTAAGTCAGCTAGAGTTTTAAGCACAATAGAAGAGAGAGAGAGTTTGCGAGTTTTGGTATAGCTTAGCCTAGCACAGCCTACCTCGAGGGTCCCTTTCATACCTCTTTATAAAAAAAGTGCTATTGATCATCATGCCCAAATCCGGTTGGTTGTTCTATTGGACCATGGTCTATCAGGCTGTTAGGATAGGGAATCTGGTAGTCAGAGGTTGTCAGTCGTAGGTAGTGGCCACATTCTGACAATCCCTTAGGAGATTCTTGGCAGTAATCTTTATGGCTAAACTGATCAATGGATTGGGTCAGCATATAGCTGAAGAGTTGGCTTGGATGTATCCTTATCGTTGTTGGCTGTGGGAAGTTATCTTTTGTGGTTGATAAAGTCTTGATCATGTGGTCGATAAGCGCCTGAATCAAGGGATTGAATGAGAGCAGATGGGATCCTTTCCTCCTAGCTCTTCATGAAGGTGTTGATCAGTCGATCATGGTTGTCGGCATAGGGCCGATGATGAAGTCAGCAATAGGGGGCTAATATCTTCAATATGTGATCGAGGAGGATGTTCAGGCTTGAGATTTGATGAAGTCACTCGCTCTATTATCAAGATGTCTGGATAATATTCGTCATTTGGAGTCTATCTCGGTGCCTCAGCCGAACCGAAAGATACTTCCAAAGATGAGATCCGACAGCAGTAGACGAAATGGTATGACCCCACAACATACATATATATATATATATGTATATATGATTTTAGAAGGACTATGACAGTCTTAATAAATCATTTAGTAAAAATGCAAAGAATTATTAAACATGATTAAAGAGCAGATAAAGTTGTTAGGTGAATGGCCGTTTAAAATAATTTCTAAATTAGTTAGTCTCAAAGGAGCATGGGAAACTCACTTTCTAAACAAGAAAAAAGTAGAAGTATTTTTTCTATTATTTTATATAGTCATTAGTTCTAGATAAAAAATTTCTTGATGATATAACCACTGGAGGATCAAAATAGAATCTTAGCCATGGCTAGAATCATTAGATCTCTCTCTCTCTATATATATATATATGCACGTATGAGTGTGCTTTCCAAGAAACTAAACTTTAACTAATCAAGTTACTGAAATGCCAAATCAAGCGGATTAATTAATGGGTTCTGTTAAGGCCAGAGATAGGATATGGTCATGTCACAATAAAAGGACTTTCATAATTTCTAACAACATATGATTTACATCAAAAACTAAAGCCAATAGAAAGTTAATAACTTATAGATGAGTGAAATAAATTGATAAGATTGGTTTCATAAGAATATTTGAGTATCATGGCAAAGGGATGATCATAATAAAAGGGAGGAACAAGTCGTCTCTACTGTTTTCAAATGGCAAGGAGTAAGTCGACTCCTTTGGTTGTATGTGAGACTTGTGCTATTTTCTTGACATAGAAAGATGTCTACCATTAACTTTGTGAGTTGGAGTCTAGTCATGGAAAGACTCCACTCTATGGGTCTCTCATCCCTTATGTCAGAGCAAGTTGAATATCTAATCTATGGGAACCTCAATATTCATGAAGACATAGGTCAAATCTTTGCCCCGTGCCACTCGACATCCATGTAAGAGTGAATTGAACCCTTGCAATTTGGACAACCTCTAAGTAATACTTTGGATCCTAGATTCCTAGTAGAGGATTGTTAGACTAAGTGGTCTATAGAATTGTAGAAAACCGATGCCTAATAATAGAGTTGTATATGGAAGGGCATCAAATGAATCTTTTTTACTTCTTTTATCATGTAGGTTAGAAATTATTTTTGGAAATAACTTCATTTAAGGGGTAGTTTTTGATTATGCTAACTCCTCTGGTGGTTATCGTTAGTTTCTTATATGAATTATTTTCCTTCGAATGGTTGTTCTTGCAAATAACTATCTTATATCCTGATAACTTCCTTTACAAATTAATTTCACAGCAAACCACCCATATGTGGCCTTTTATGTGAGTAACAAGTGGCCAAATATGAACATCTCAAGTATCATAGTAGAAATAATTAACTAAAAATTACTGATCTAATAATTTTAATCATTTACTACAGTTAGTTGATAGATGATTAATTTTTAGTTATAAAAACAGTTCTCACACCTCAATAAAAATGGATATTTTTGTCGATCCAATTAAGTATAATTTCAAATATCTCAATCAATTATGTTGACTATAGTATATCACCATAACATTAATCCATTGATTATGCATATGAATTATCATATAAATCACTATTTTAAAATCTGCTAGACATGCAATTAACCATGATATGGGCCATAATTTCAAATAGATTAATCATGTTGATCAATTATGATAATGACCATAATGTTGAATAGGTAGATTATATGCATTGATCATGATAATGTCCATAGTTTTGAATCGATTGATCATGCCAATCTGCCCCAACAAGGATCATAGTTTTAAATTGGTCGACCATATTGACCATAATAATAATCGTATTGCTGCATATGTCGATCATACTGATTGAGCATCATAATGATTATAGTTTTGAATAGTAAATCATGCATATCAACCATTGTAGTGACTATAGATTTTGCATGGGTCCATCATATTCATCGACCATGATGGTAATTATAATTTAATTAAAAAAAATTGTCACACATTCAATCATGATTATTCTTTATGGACCATGTATGTTGGTTTATTATTGGTCGATTTAAAATTCTTATAGTCTATAGTCTAGAGCAAATACTTTTATTGACTTTTCTAATCAATTCGAATGATGCATGCATGTATTTTAGTATTTTGACCTTTTTAATCCAATTGTGATGATCCCTTACAGCATCCAATTGATTTGCTATTCTAACCAAATCATGATGATTTTTCTAGGTTTAGAATTAATAGACTATATGAACTAATCACTCGCCTGCATGTATGCCCGAGCTTCAAATGATTTGACTATACCTGTTCAATGACTAATTGGCCTAATCCGAGCCAATGTAATGATTACCGCTGAGTTTTAGATTAAAAGGTCACATGAAATAATAACTATGTGGCTTGCATGGGCCACCCAATTCTCTCTTAAATTCTAGCCATATAGTTGGTATTTAAACAATCACCCAGCTTTCCTACGCTTTCTATATTAGATTTTTTGCAGTAATATTTGATCAATTTTCAACCTTCCAGCTGTAGATCTTGTTGCTGCTTAAATCAGTCAAGGTCGAAAGATGGACGTCTGATCCTCGTGTAGGAATGCTGGTGCTGGAGTGACTTGCAAGACAAATCTCAAATCAAAAGTTGTGGCTCTAGTGAGGACTCTCTGACACTTAAGTTAGAAAAGCAGAGAACAAAGAACAGCAATGTGTTCTTTGAGAGGGATTTGATTAGACTTACCTGGATCCTTGGGGTTTCGATTATTTATATAGAAGGATGTCGGATAGCTAGGTTGTTAGCTGTGAGATTGCCGATCCCGAGATTGTCGAATCATTGAACATGTCAAACTGGATGAAATAATTCAGCCCTTAATCGCTCCCGTGAGATCAGGAGAGATGGTTACGCTAGATCTTATCTATTCGAGATAGACAACTGTCGTGCACGTTGAAGAGATAAGTCAGCTGAGGTGACATGAGCAGCTCATATAGAGGTTAGATCTCGTGGATGCTTAGGTCAGCATGGAGACAAACTTCTCAGCTCATACGGCGGTCAGCGATCGTGTTGATGATCCAAGAACTTGAAATATCTTGTGATATAGCACTGATTCGAGACGCTCACGGTAACCACTATAACACTATCCTCCTGCTCCTGAGTCTGAGAATTAGACTAAAAGAGTACTCTAAAAGTACCTCGGATCCAATGCCACGCACTTCCGCCGTCACGCCTACCTTCTGCACTTAAAGCACATGACGTCAGTCTAATGTGACTGATGCGGACGGGCATAACTGATGGGATCACCCAAATGACGGTCCCTTCAAGGTTTTAATTACTTTACAGTAGCTTTTCATTTTCTTTCTCCTTTAAATTTGTGCTTTGAAGGCACAGGTAGCCACAGATCTTCTTTTGTGCTGATTATTCATCATAATTCTTTAGAGCAAGATGGATTCACAGCGTGTGAAGAAATTTGAGCAAATTCTGAATCGTATTAGGCAGATCGTGATTCTGGTTGCTGAAACGAAACCCACGGTCTAGGAAGAAGAACATGCCGCTATTGCTGCTGAGCCCACAGCCCACCATTGGAAGTTGTGATGCAAGATTCTCCAGAGAAAGTTTCAGTCGATGGGGCACCAATGGAGATAGCATCAAAAATGAGCATCGAGGGATGCTCCAAAAAAGATCCGACTGAGGTAGCACAGATGGAGAAAATGGTCGACAACCCAGAGAAGGATCTGACGATGATGATGGAGACTAGGAGATGTTTAGAGATGGCGACTTCTGCTAGATGCTTTCTTGCATCCACTTCTCATACGAGATCCTCAGATTCGACACCTCGTGCTCCATCCACAGAAGAGATCCTTCAATCCATGGTGGAGTACTTGAGGAACCTCAAACCACCAGTCAAGAGGTTGTTCCTCAACGAACAAAGGGGAGAGAAGCAATCTGTCGATATTTTAAGATCTCTTGTACATGTGGACCAATGTTTGACGAGCCTCATCCATTTCAACCTTGATGTTTCGACGACGAAAAAGGAGGAGAACAACTTGCTGAAGTATCGGTTAGAGCATCTAGAGAGAGATAATACTGAGCTGGCCAAGGAATTCAACTTTATAGAAGAGGCTCTTCTGGAGGTCCAGAAGTCGATCCTCCATCAGGATGAAGAACTGCAGCAGATTGAAAGACAGATTGAGACCCTTGAATGACAAAAATCCAAGACCGACAGAAAGGTTGAAGATCTCGAAGGATGGATTAGAACCTCGAGAAACAAAGATCTAAAGCTGAGAGAGACTGTCGCCAGATCTGTGATGAGCTGGAGCATCTGAGGAGGACACTTGAAGCGAAAAGAGGTTCTCCTCATCCTTAAACTCACTCTCAGAGCTCCAATGGTGGTCCGTCCAAGAGGGCTAGAACCTCCAAAGGGCCGAGTCGTAGAGAGAGCTCTTCGAGGAGACAGGCGCTCTGCTTCTAAAGGAGTTCAGGCCTCCCCAGAGTTGCTCTCGGGAGTTTAGGAGACCAAATCGAAGGTGGAGGTCTTGAAGAAGAGGTTGGAGGAGAGAAAGATAAATCATAAGCTTTTTTGAGGTAAATTTATAGATCAAGGGATTTCACTCAAACATACTGAAAGCAGGAGAAAATAGCTAAAAAAGGAAGGGCTAAGATCATAGCCCAAGCTTACAAGATGGCGTTCTTCACAGACTTCGAGAAGTGTAAGTCCATTATCCAGATGTACCTTCCTTCTGACTTCATCAAGCATCTTCAAACTAATTGTTTGGATAAGGATTTAAAGGCAGTGTCGTCGGATAACTAGTCAAGATTTATAATGACATCCTATTTTCTGAATGAGATGGACAAGATCGATGCAGTTATCCAGACTAAGGGTGTCATCAGCACTGAGGAATACCATCCCGCAGATGGCCATCCCGACAATCCTCCTGAGGAATGATTTATATCCTTTTCTTCTTTTATTTTCTGTGATCCGAGGCCCCTGGTCTTGTAATAAAATCTCCATAGGAACAGATGTATTCTTCTTTTGATGAATATGAATCATGCTTTTAAATATGTGAATCAAAGTCTTTAACACATGCTCGATCCCTGGCTATAACTATAAAACTTGATTAGAGTAATAGTCCAGGTGAATACTTAGCCTGTGTTGTACTTCAAGCAAAGCACGAGCCAAGCTGAAGTTAGGATAAAAATCCGAGCAGGTTCTAGCTGTGGTTAGAATTACAAGTATGGTAGAGACTATAATTTTATTCGATCCGAAATAATTTCATACCTGTCGTACAGATTTTGAAATGACTGAAATTTGAATTGCATCTGCATGAGAGTAATTGGTGCACATCTTTTCAAAATCAACAGTGAAGACTACGAATGGATGTGATTGCATCATACTGCATAAATAATATCAAATACCTTCCGCATTCCAACTTGAAGTCCCAGGATGGGTGATCGAGTCTGCCATCCACCTTCAGGATATATGGGCTTCTACGAGGAGTGCTTCCAAGCTGGGCTAAAGCTTCTTCTCCACCTCTTTTTTGTGATACTCCTTTAATACTTTGAAATATCGTCATGTGCGGTGGTGCCGAATGTATGGCAACATATCTGCGACTTCACCGTGGTATACGTGCTAGCTGGGATTGTGCTAAATGTCATATTCTTTCATTTTCTCTTCAACCTCAAGTGGCACCCAGACTCGTGCGGGTGGTGGTACGTGACTCCACAAAAAAGAAGATGACTTCTACCTGACATTTCTGGGTATGCCTTCCATCGTGCACGGATGGAAGCCAAGATTTCTCTTCGTCTCGCAGACATCAGGGAAAATTAAATTTACCATCTGAGGTGAATCCCGAGAGATTATGCTAAAGGAACCTTCGATGAACAAGAGCCTAGAGCAGGAGATGGCAGCTCTGTGGAGCTTCAGAGTTTTAAAGTTGGAAGAGCTGTTGTCGGGTTAGGCGCTATTTAATGTCGGTATCAGCCAAATCACTCCTCAAGGTATACGAGTCAGCTGTTCTGGCCTTAAATCTTCTGATTTTGTTCGTCTTACAATTTAATCATCATGATTGCAGAGCTGGATGCTTGGAAGAGCTTGAGCCCACCAAAGAAGAAGAAGAAAATCCTACAGAAAAGAGGTGTCAAGCCTGCCACTGGATGGAGCCTCTGGGCCAGAGTTGGAGATTCTGCACAGCCGACTTTGGAGACCAAAGAGTCTGAACCTTCTCATCCGGAAGACTATGAGATTATGCAGGTAAAAAGTGGATTGCCTACCACCTCAGCTACTGTAGGTTACTAGGTGGGTCATGCAGACCGAGGTCCGAAAGAGGTGATTCTGAGTCTACTTGCTCTTCTCAGCTCAGCGATCCGACCAGCTTCACCCACTATCGGATCCTCCTCAGATGAGGCACTAGTTGAGGTTGCCGGCATGTCTGGAACTACGCCAGCTGGGCTAAAGTTTGAGGCCTCAGCACTGAGAGATCCCACACTGATGAGCGAGCTACTCTTCGGACTGCTCCTCCCTGTCGATACGAACAAGCTGCTGAACGTTTCTCGGTGGGAGATGAGGAGAGGAGCCGTGGATTACCTCATTTGGATATGTTGAGGCTTTCTGATTTAGCACTTATTGGATGCTCATTTATTCCTTATGAATTTTTCTTCACTTACCAACTCACCCATTACTTGAATGGATATATTGAAAGCTTCCATGAGCTGGCCAAACAGGTGAAGAAGTCTGGGCTCAAAGTTGAGATGCTCAAAAGAGCAAAAGAGAAGACCAAGAAGGAAGTTGGAGAAGTCTTCATGAAAGCCAATGCCATCGAGAGGAGAGTCGAAGATGCTGAGACGGTGTTAAAGAAGGCTATTGAGGAGAATTCTCTACTGCTGGGTAAAGCAGTGGAATTCGAAGCTCAGGTGAAGAGGAACGCGATCGCTAACGAGGAGAACTCTCGCCTACAAAAGAAATAAGAGAGCTGAAGGTCCGATTGAGGGCTGAGGAGAAGCGAACAGTCGAGGCCGCTTCTAAGGCTATGGAGGACTTTCAGACCTCAAAAGAATATGAGGAAAAAGAGCTGAATATTTCGTCGACGCCTATGATACCAAAAGGCAGTCTATCTAAGCTCGAGTTGCTGTCAAATATCTAGATCAGAATTAATTTTTAGATGAAATCTAGGATCCTACCACGACGGATATCTCAGTGGCTGGCACCTCAGCTCCAAGCATCATCCTGTAATTTCTGTATTTCTCTTTTTCATATTTTAGGATCATTATAAGAAAATTTTGAAAGGAATAAATTGAGTAGAATCTTTTGTCATACTTCTGCTACATGAATTTACTCATGCCAATCTGAGATAATTTAATTGAATGGTAATCTCATTCTGCTCCCTTAAATACGGACGATTATAGAGAATGTGAAGCGAAAATTCAG
>KE504879.1:223421-238667 GCA_000441515.1 Elaeis oleifera | reverse complement strand
TCTCTGAAAGCCAAAAGCTACTACTTA
Source organism: Elaeis oleifera (assembly GCA_000441515.1). NCBI lineage: Eukaryota > Viridiplantae > Streptophyta > Magnoliopsida > Arecales > Arecaceae > Elaeis > Elaeis oleifera. The sequence continues at coordinate 238,640 of KE504879.1, read as the reverse complement.
AAGGCTAAGCAAACCTGGACCATTTCACGTAATAATCCAACAGCGTAAATGACAGCATATTCCGAGGGCATTTTAGTCCAAGAATAAATTTCTATCACTAATTCTTTTTTTTGTTCTATAAACCAACCTATATATATCACCCCCCAGCTTCTTTCCTCACTTGGAATCCATTTCCTCCTCTCTGTCTCTCTCTCTCCCCCCCTCCTCTTCCCCACCCCTTCCGCGATCTCATCGGGGTGACGGAAACCCTAACCTAAACCTAATTTCCCTCCCAAAACGATCCTAGTCGCCTGCCGCTCCCCCTTCGTCGCCCAATCTCAATCTCCTTGTCTTTATATCTGTCCTTGTTGATCCGATTTTCGTAGCAGAAACCCTACTGCACTGTCGATTCTACTGCGATCGCGCGTTGGATTTCGGCGAGGTTCGACCACCATTGGGATCTCCGCGGCTGCTCTCCCCGCCCGTTCTTGGTTTTGGCGATGCGAAATTCGAGATGAAGTTCAAGCGGAGAAGGGTTTTGGAAGTGGTACGTGGCAGCCTCTGGTCATCTTTATTCGTTTTTCTTGTTTTCTCTGCCCTATGTTTCTGTTCGTGTCTTCTTCTTGATTGCGAATTCTGATGAAAGACTCGATTATATATATATTTGTTCCGGGGGTTTCTTTTCCATGGTTGGAAAATAGTTTTTTGATGATCGATAATATGATCATTGGTTTTATAAATTGTTGTACTTTTTGCCTTTTTCGTTTTAACTTTCGGCCAATTTCTCGTGAAGCTTTTTATTTTGAACTAGCCAGCAGTAAGTATCACAACAGATTTTTAGCATTTCCTTTGTAGATATGTTAGATTTCAATCGATCAAACTGAAACTTGTTGTTCTTGATCAAGAAAGGGCGAAATTTTATCATATGATCTGGCATTATGATTCGACCCCTATTTTTGGTGTCAGAGAGGCTTATACGATCTTATTTGTTGAAGGCATAAACATGCAGAATTTCTTTGACGATATAAACTTTCTGTTTGGAGGATTGTTCATTGTTAACTTGACTATGGAAGAAAAAGGTTTTCTAGAATATTGAAGCCCTGATACTGGCAAAATACCTTTGTATACTATCATCCACAATGTTGAATAGCATACTATTTGTTGCTCGAGATTATTAAGTAGGTATGGGAACAATGTTTGTGCATTCTAGGATTCTCAATAGCTCCCTCTTTCTTGGCAGGATGCTTTGGCGTTTGTTATCGTGTTTCTCTGTTCTCCTTATCGTTTGTTCACGAATTACTGGTTTCTGTACTGTTTTTATTTATTGTCTCATTATAATCCTTTCTGTTCTCTTCATCACCGTCTCACTTACTGCATTTTCTTTACTGTTTTTAGTTGTTGGCTTCTCTTTGTACCTGGTGTGATTAAGTGTTGTTCCAGTCCTAGAAAATTTGGACATTTTAGCTCAGGTGTGAGGTCAATGAGAAAATGGGTGCATAGATCATAGATATGTTGTTCACAGAATATTATGAAATATTATATGCATTCTTAGGCTAACCATCTTGATTTTTTGAGCTTTCTGCGAATCTACTGGAACAAAGGAAGGAAAATGATGGTTTTCAGAGAAGTTATTTCATGCTTTATTCTGATATACTAGCCTACTTTGTACTTGGATTGTATCCTAAATCACATATATGGCCTTTGAAATTTTAAAAAAATCAGGAAAGTTGTACAGAACTTCAGGGTACTTAATTCTAAGCAAGCTATGAACATATTTAGTATGATCACTCCCTCCTGCATTTCATGATGCCCATTGGAGCAAGATATGTGCGTATGTTAAGCCACGGAAACTGCATTTAGCTTTGTTGTAATGGTACTTTAGAAGTTTTGAGATGTCTATGCTTGTGGTTATTCCGTTTGATACACAAGGTTCAATTGGTGCTCAAATAATGAATGCAAAAACTGGTCATAAAACTAGCAAATATATAAAGAATAAAATCTGCATTGAAACTGCAAGACAAAAGTTTCAAGATTAAAACCAGTCTGTGTATAAGGCCTGTTAAAAAATAACCAAGATTCATTCTGGAGTATTTTATTTTCATTATTTATTTTCTGTTTTGAGTTATGAAAATTTCATAATTTTTTTTAAAGAGAGAAAAGGGTGCAGTTGATATAGACTTTACTTTGATTGGATGCTAGGAGAAATGGACTGATTCAGAGCAAAGCGAGGAAAAGACAACAGAAATTGTCCCTTAATATGAATATGAATTCTCTTTATACAATGAAGCTACTTTTGCTGATGGTGGACATATTTTAAAGATTATGTTTAGCTAAATATGTGCCAAATCTTTTTTTTTTTGCTTTTATCTTCAATTCTAGAATTCCAGAATTCCTTCAACACCATGTGTAGCATGAGATGCTATAAGCTCCTTCTTCATAAGGTTTTGCCAAGCCCTAACCCACGGTTCGAGAACCCCATGCAGGTGCAAAAGTTGAATATATAAGGATAGATCAACTTCTTGAGGTCTGAGGTCGGGATGCTTGGTGACGTTGGAAGTTAGTGTTTACAGCTGCATATGTTGAAGGATTCACTTTGTTTAAATAAACATTTTTCCTTTGTTTGTGTCCTGGACCAGAAATTTGGAAAGATTTAAGCTAGTTGCAAGACCAAGGACTACAATAAATCTGCAGGGTCTTCCTACAATAATGCTAAAGGTTCTTCCTACAATTTCTTGGGTTTGTGTCTGGTGTTAGGATTAAAGCTCTTTATGGATATTGAAAAGGTTTATAATCTGTCAGATTTATGCTCAGTTGTTAACTCAGAAAATAAGTAGTTCAGAGGATATGATAATTGGAAGAGAAGTTGAAAATGTAGAATGAAAAGAGAACAATCAGAGAAGAAGGAATAAGAGGAAAGAAATAGAGTAGGGAATAGCAAAACCTTAGGTTACTTCTTTCTTTTCATCAAGTGATTGGATAAACTTGAAAAATTGCTCCCACAAAAATGATTGCATGCATCCAATAGTCTCCACGCCCTGATAACATCAAAGCTTGACACTTGAATGAAACTAAATCCTAAAACGTAAAGAACAAACCCTAGAGGCACCAAACCCCAAATAGTTACTGGCTTACTGCTATTTACTATGAATAATATTTGGCTACAATATCATAAATAAGCACAGCAAAAGGGGGACAATATGTAAAATAAAAGAAAAAGTGAAAAATTCATCCGGTCTGGTCTTAGGCTGTGAATTGGACCTTTTCTCCCTTCGCCCTTCTCTCTTGCCTTAAGGTCTTTAAGCTTGAGTTGTTCTTGCCATGGGAACTACCTTTTTTATTTTTTCGGGGGGCGGGGGGGGGGGGGGTTTGCAGTTGTGGGCCAAGGGGATGCCTAGGCTGAGAAGCTGCTTATCTAGGCTGCCACAGGCCTAAGTTTGAAACAATAGTAAAACCTGAGATGTTTCAGGTCTGAATTAAATACATGGATTTGATCGTAAAATCATGTCTAAGTCCCTTGGTGTATTATTAATGCTGCATTATATGGATTTCCATCTATTTCACTGTACAGCACACATCATATGTCCTACCTATTTGGTCCTTTGTCTTGGTGCTTCGTTATCCTGTCTGATATAGGAACACTAATGTTTGACTTTGCAAAACTTTGGGTCTTCACTCATTTTGTCTTATTTATTTATTTATTTAATTTTCAAAGATGCACCTAATTCTGTTTAAGGAATATAATAGAACCAAGGTTTAAAATCCAAGTCTCAAGCCTGACTAGATCCAGCATTAGCGGTTTCTGTGGTTTTGGTCTCTCATATAACAGTATTACTCTTTCAATACATGAAAATTAATTTTTTAAATATTTCTAAATTCAAATATCAAGAAAATCGAAAGTGAACTAAGAGAATTTCTTGCCTGGTGAATATTCATTATTGACTTATTGACAAATTTTCCAATCATTCTAGAATTTCATGTCAGTTGTTCTCCCAAGTTTATACTGACTCAACGAGACATTATTCTTCTATTAACTTTTGGTGACTCTTACAAATGATTCGTTTGCTTTGCAAATATTTGATGGATTGGTTAACATTTCTCTGGAATTTTCCTACTCAATGAAATATTCTCCGTTTGATGGAATGGCTGGAAATATATTAATACATACTCACATCCCAGTTATTTCAAAACAAGAAATTTCACTTAACATGTATTGGAGAGTCTAACACAATAAGCAAGTAAAATACATGAACTTGTTTAAGCAAAATGATTTATATGAAGAACACAAAGAATAACTATAGAAAATGTAAAGATTTTAAATGTAAGAAAACAATGAGCTTCTTTAATCACTTTCTCTTCATGGATTTTATTCTCCTTGGCAGTTGTTGTCTATAGATTTCTATTATAAAAGTCCCACATGTTGTCACATGGGCATGTCATAACCTGGAGACATTTATTTAATTGTCTCCTCGTCTTCATGGATATGATAATTTTATTAATACTGAATACTGATATGGAGTTCTTAACTTGTATGGAACATTTGTAGTCTTGGGCTTATAATGGTAAGTGAGGGAGATATTTTACGTTTAAAACAGTTGAAATTGTTAGTATCAAGGATCAAGAAAAAACAAACAGGATTACTAGTTTGACGTAACTAGGTAATTATGAGCCTTATTTTCTGTTGGCCGGTGTCTAGAAGGAAGCAAAGTTAAGCAAAATTGAGGAAATGGTGTCCGCTAGAAAAAAAATTCTTTTGAGTAACCCAAATAGAAATTGCACCGGCCTTTCTTGTATTGATTTTCACCCACATTCTAGTGCAGCCTCATTAGGAAGTCTTCCATCCCTCTCTTCCTAGATCTCCTACCAAAAGGCTTCTGAGGTGAAGTGCTCCAAGCTTGCTTGTTTGCTGCATAATTTGGTGATGTTTTAGAAAACAATCAAATTATCAACCCATTGAGTCATAAAATTAGTGAGCAGAGATGGGTATGGCAAATGATATAATTTGATACAAATCAGCTCAGGACAAAAAGCAACGAGGAAGGATTTCAGCTTCCGAGATTATAAAGGTGCAATAGGTGTCACCATTGATCTGGAAACTTCCCACATAACTCAGTTTTTAGAATTCTCCAATCTAGATAGTTGCTATCAATGCGTCACCGTTAGATCATAAAATAAGTCGATCTTTTCTAAGAGTTATGTTTCCTTATGTCTATGACAAGCTTGCCTCTTTTTTTTTTTTCCCACGCTGTCAGGATTGTTCTGTGCACATTGTTGGAAGGGCATGCAACTTTTTGAAAGTACAGGATGAGGGTGAAGTTGTTCCTTATTGGGTTAAGGTCTTGCATTTTTTTTTGTTTGCTTATTCATTAGCATGTGATCATGCATGCTTCTTTCTGGTATAATGAATTTTAGTTTGTTATCTGAATTTGATTTTTTTTGGGTGTTTTCTAAATATTGTTGTAATTTCTCAGCATACTTAAAATTATTCCTTATTGGGTTAAGGTCCTGTTTTTTCCTTGTTTGCACATTCCTTAGCATGTGACCATTCACAAGTTCATGCTTCTTTCTGGTATAATTAATTTTAGTTTGTTATCTGAGTTTGATTTTTTATGGGTGTTTTCTAGATATCATTGTAATTTCTCAGCATAATGCATATCCCTACTTTTATCTTCACTTCATTTTCTTCCTTCATCTTCCATGTGCCCTTGCAATTGCATTTGTCTGTCATTCTTTTCTTCTTCTTCTTTTTTTTTTTAATTTTGTTTCCTCTTTGTTCATCATATATCTTGGTTTTGCTGTATTGCATCTTTGTGCTTGCCAACCATAAAGGTATATTTCCCATTTTTAAGTGCTCGTCGCATCCATTACTGTTTATTGGTTTCCATCCTTGGTGGACATAACTAATTTACTGATCTTTTTTTCCCAGCCTCCAAATATAAAATCCTTTATTAGCAGTGTCACTACTGCTGCTCTTGAGAATATAGAAATACCACTGAGGGACTTTATCTGGGAGTTTGATAAGGTTTGTTTTCCTGCCCTCTTTTTAGAATCTCTTTTTATTGTTATCAACCTGTGAGCATGCAAAAACATCTGACTATCCCATCTTCACTCTATACAGGGAGATTTTCATCACTGGATAGATCTTTTTAATCATTTTGACTCATTTTTGAGAAATTCATAAAGCCAAGGAAGGATTTACAACTTGAAGATAATTTTCTGGAAGGGGATCCTCCATTCCCTAGGGAAGCAGTCCTTCAAATTCTTCGAGTCACAAGGATTATTTTGGAAAATTGCACAAACAAGCACTTCTACAGTTCATTTGAAGTGCGTATCTTCTTACTGGAAATTTGCTTCTCTATCTTGTAACGTATTTGCTTTAGTTAAACCATGCATGGTTTCCTATTGATTTCATGATTTTTATATGGTTCATGGTCAATAATACTGCCGCATTTTTTAAAATTTCAGTATAAATGTTGGTTCTAACCGAAACCATGCTTTTTCTTCATAATTACAATCTGATGTATTTGGTTTACTATCATAATGCTGGTCTTTTGTCAATGCAGCAGCATCTGTCATCTCTTCTAGCTTCAAGCGATGCAGATGTTGTGGAGGCAAGCCTTCATACATTGACTGCATTTTTGAAGAAACAGTTGGGAAGTGCTCCATAAGAGATGCTTCTTTGACTTCAAAGCTATTTGCATTTTCACAAGGTTGGGGGGCAAGGAAGAAGGCCTTGGACTTATTGCTTGCTCTGTACAAAATGGTTGTGATTCAGTTGCTTCTGAGATTGGCTCCACACTTCATTTTGAGTTCTATGCTGTCCCTGATACATCAAAAGAGTCCAATATTGCAGAACATGAGAACCAGGGATTGCATGTCATTCATATGCCAAAAATCAATTGTTACAATGAGACTGATCTGGAACTTCTTCATAAGTTAGTAAAGGAGTACAGTATACCACCCAGTTTGCGTTTCTCACTATTGACGAGGTTGCGATTTGCAAGGGCTTTTGACTCTTTGGCTGCTCGACATCAATACATCTGTATCCAGTTATATGCTTTCATCGTTCTTGTTCAAGCAAGCAATGATGCTGATGATATGGCAGCTTTTTTTAACAATGAACCGGAATTTATCAATGAACTGTTATCTTTACTGAGCTATGAAGATGAAATTCCGGAGAAAATTCGGATCCTCGGAATTCTGTCATTGGTTGCTCTTTGTCAAGACAGATCTCAACAATCGACAGTTTTATCTTCTGTGACAGCTGGTGGCCATCGTGGAATCCTTGCCAGTCTCATGCAGAAAGCAGTCGATTCTATTACTAGTGGTTCCACAAAATGGTCTATTGATTTTGCTGAAGCACTTCTCTCTCTTGTCTCCATTTTGGTTTCATCTACTCCTGGTTCTTTAGCTCTTCAGGAAGCAGGATTTATACCTACTATTTTACCACTTATTAAAGATACCAATCCTCAACACCTCCGCCTTGTTAGTACTGCAGTTCATGTGATTGAGGGCTTCTTAGACTTTCATAATCCCTCTTCAGCACTATTCAGAGATTTAGGTGGTCTAGATGATACTATTGCACGTCTGAAGATTGAAGTATCGCATGTTGAGAAGTGCTCAAAAAAGAATGCAGAAGAGCCTCAGTATAATGGCAAGGGCAAACAAGTCATGGGCAGTTCAACTGAGCTAGATATGCAACCTCTTTATTCTGAAGCCTTGGTTTCATATCACCGAAGATTATTAATGAAAGCATTACTCCGGACCATATCACTTGCAACTTATGTCCCTGGTAGTTCTGCTCGTGTTGATGGCGCAGAAGAGAGTGTATTGCCACCATGCTTGTGCATTGTTTTCAGGAGGGCAAAAGACTTTGGTGGTGGAGTGTTTTCACTTGCAGCAAATGTTATGAGTGATCTTATACATAAAGATCCTACATGTTTTCCTGCCCTTGATGCAGCTGATTTGCCTCGGGCTTTCTTGATGCCATCACGAGTGGTGTTCTGTGCTCTGCTGAAGCAGTAATGTGTATCCCACAGTGCTTGGATGCATTGTGTCTTAACAACAGTGGTCTTCAACTGGTGAAGGATTGCAAGGCTCTAATGTGTTTTGTAAAAATTTTCACTTCGAGGTCATATTTAAGGGCTCTCAGTGGAGAAACACCAGGAAACTTGTCCAATGGATTGGATGAACTAATGCGTCATGCATCCTCCCTGCGTGCTTCTGGAGTTGATATGCTTATTGAGATTTTGAATACAATATCAAAAATTGGAGCTGGGTTAGATTCTTGTTCTTCAACAGAGTTAATGAGCTCATCTGCTCCTGTTCCTATGGAAACTGAACCTATTTCACTTGCTGAAGGAGAAGCATCTAACATGGGAAATTCTGAACAGATGCATGAGGTATCTTCAGATAATGCATCTATGACCGTAGAGTCATTTCTTCCCGAGTGTATAAGCAATGCTGCTCGTCTTCTTGAAACTGTTCTTCAGAATGCAGATACATGCCGTGTATTCATTGACAAAAGGGTATTGAAGCTGTTCTTAGATTATTTACTCTGCAGTTATTGCCTATTTCTGTGTCAGTTGGTCAGAGTATATCTATTGCATTTAAAAACTTTTCACCCCAGCATTCTTCTGTTTTGTGTAAGGCTGTTTGCTGCTTTATTCGGGACCATCTTAAGTTGACAAATGAATTATTGTCATCAGTTTGTGGAACTAAGGTTGCTGATATTGACTGCTTAAAACAAACTGAAGTTCTGAAATGTCTGTCTAGTTTAGAGGGGTTGTTGTCACTTTGCAATTTCTTTTGAAGGGAACAACTACTATGGTCTCAGAGTTGGGATCTGCAGATGCTGATATTTTGAAGGAACTGGGCAGGGCTTACAAGGAATTATGTGGCAGATCTCTTTATGTTGTGATTCCAAGATAGATGAGAAGCGGGATGCTGATCAAGAAGCCGGAACTGGGGAATCTTCTGCATCTAATGTAGCAGGAAGGGAGAGTGATGATGATGGAAATATTGTTCCAGTAGTCCGATATATGAACCCTATATCAATAAGGAATACATCTTCACCACATTGGACTGTAGAACAGGATTTTGTGTCTGTAGTACGTTCTGCTGGAAGTATGCATCGTCATGGTCGACATTCATTGTCACGGATACGTGGTGGCAGGATTAGCCGGCAGATGGATGTCTCACATGCATATTCAGAAAGTTCCCTTAGCACATTGGAGAGTTCCATGATTCGGGATACTAAAAAGAGAAGTCCAGATATCCTTGTTTCAGAACTTCTGACTAAACTTGGTTTAGCTATGCGTTCCTTCCTTGCTACTCTTGTGAAGGGATTGTCTGCTCGTCGTAGCAGAGGTGATTCCAATTCCCTGCATCCTGCATCAAAGAGCTTTGTGACTGCTCTTGCGAAACTTTTCCTTGATGCCCTTAGTTATTCTGGTCATTCTATGTCTGGCCTTGAAATGTCACTATCTGTGAAATGCCGGTATCTTGGAAAGGTTGTAGAAGACATGGCTGCACTTATTTTTGACAGCAGACGCCAGACATGCAATACTGCATTGGTGAATAGTTTTTACGTCAATGGAACATTTAAGGAGCTTTTAACTACATATGAGGCTACAAGTCAGTTACTGTGGACTCTGCCTTTCTCTATCCCGACTACTGGGTCTGATCAAGGACCATCTGTTGATGAAGGAAGGCATCTCACAGTTTGTGGCTGCTGGATACATTGCAAAGCTATAGTCGTCTGCTGGAATATCATGTCAATTCTTCATTACTTTTATCTCCAACATTGCCATCTCAGTCTCAGCTTCTTGTTCAACCTGTTGCGGCTGGATTATCAATTAATCTTTTCTCTGTTCCAAGGGACCCTGAGGCGTTTGTTCGTATGTTGCAATCACAAGTTCTTGATGTGATCCTTCCTGTATGGAATCACCCTATGTTTCCTAAATGTAATCCAGCTTTTGTCACTTCTGTGATTTCCATTATTACTCATATATACTCTGGCGTTGGAGATCTGAAGCGTGGTCGCAATGGAATCACAGGAAGCACTGGCCAGCGGCTCAATAGTCCTCCACTTGATGAATCTACTGTTGCCACTATAGTTGAGATGGGTTTTACCAGAGCTCGAGCTGAGGAAGCTCTCAGAAGTGTGGGGACTAATAGTGTTGAGATGGCCACGGATTGGTTGTTCAGCCATCCTGAGGAATTTGTGCAGGAGGATGTTCAGCTTGCCCAAGCACTTGCTTTGTCATTGGGAAATTCATCAGAAACATCCAAAGGGGACAGCAGTGATAAGACGAGAAATGCATTTGCTGAGGAGAGGGGGGTGGAGACACCCCCAGTTGATGATATTCTTAGTGCATCAATGAAGTTGTTTCAAAGTAGTGATTCGATGGCATTTCCATTGACAGATCTGTTAGTGACACTGTGCAACCGAAACAAAGGGGAGGACCGCCAGAGGGTGACCTTGTATCTCATTCAGCAGCTTAAGCTTTGCCCATCGGATTTTTCAAAGAATATTGGTGCACTATGTCCAATCTCACATGTTTTGGCCTTGCTTCTTAGTGAAGACAGTGGCACAAGGGAAATTGCTGCAGACAATGGTGTTGTTTCTGTTGTACTAGATATACTGACTAACTTCAGAGTGAGGAATGAGTCCAGGAATGAGCCTTCAGCGACAAGAACTGTAAGTGCTTTGTTGCTTATAATTGATAACATGTCGCAACTGAGACCTAAATTTAATACAGAATCTGCTGAAGGTTCTTCTAGATCCTTATCAGATTCATCTGGAGCAGACATTTCCATAGCAAATCCTTCATCTACCACTGAGGAAAAATCTGTGTCACATGGCCTTGATAAGGAATCTGGCAATGTGTTTGAGAAGATTTTAGGGAAGTCAACCGGTTATCTGTCTCTTGAGGAAAGTCAAAGGGCATTGGCCATCTCATGTGAACTTATAAAGCAGCATGTTCCAGCAGTAGCTATGCAGGCTGTTCTACAATTATGTGCACGCTTAACAAAGACACATGCTATAGCAACACAGTTCCTTGAAACTGGAGGTTTAGCTGCTCTTTTTAGTCTTCCAAGAACTTGTATATTCCCTGGATTTGACAGCTTAGCATCAGCTATTATTCGACACCTCATTGAAGATCCTCAAACTCTCCAAACTGCTATGGAATTGGAGATCAGACAGACCCTTGCTGGCACTCTTAGCCGACATGCTGGCCGTCTTTCACCTCGCATATTTTTGACATCTATGGCACCTGTCATTTCCAGAGATCCTGAGATCTTTATGAGAGCTGCGGCTGCAGTTTGCCAGTTGGAGTCATTGGGAGGAGGACAAACATCAGGGAAAAGAAAGGATAAGGACAAACTAAAAATACGGGCACTGAAAGTGGGATTCCTTCTAACGAGCCTGTTAGGATGCCTGAGAATAGGCCTAATGATACCCCAGGCAAATTTTCTAGAAGCCATAAAAGAGTTCCTGTTAATCTTTCCCAAGTGATTGATCAACTCTTGGAAATTGTTATGAGCTTTCCATCAGCAAAGAAATTGAAGGTGGTATTAGCTCCCCAACTCCTATGGAAGTTGATGAACCTGCCACAAAGGAAAGGGTAAATCAAAAGTTGATGAGACAAAAAGATGGATGATGAGAACCTCTCTGAAAGATCCGCATGGCTGGCGAAGTTGACGTTTGTCCTGAAGTTGATGAGTGACATACTTCTCATGTATGTGCATGCAGTGAGTGTAATCTTGAGGCGGGATATGGAGACATGCCAGCTACGGGGATCTGGGCTAGCAGGTGGCCCTGGAAATGGTGGCATAGTGCATCATATTTTGCATCAGCTACTTCCGTTGTCTTCTGATAAAGCTGCTGAAACCTCAGATGAATGGAAGGATAAGTTGTCTGAGAAAGCATCTTGGTTCTCGGTAGTGTTATGCGGCAGATCTACTGAGGGGCGCAGACGAGTTATTTCTGAAATTGTGAAAACATTTTTTCCTTTTAAATTCAGAAGGCAACTCCTCGAAAAGCAGTTTGTTACCTGACAAAAAGGTTTTAGCTTTTGCTGACCTGGTAAATTCCATTTTGTCCAGAAATTCTTCATCCAGTAACTTGCCTGGTCCTGGATGCTCACCCGATATTGCTAAAGCCATGATAGATGGAGGAATGGTGCAGGCACTTTCTGGCATTCTTCAAGTGATAGATTTGGACCACCAGATGCTCCAAAGGTTGTGAATCTCATACTCAAGGCTTTAGAAAGTCTTACAAGGGCTGCGAATACTGGTGATCAAGTGCTTAAGTTGGATGGGCTTGGAAAGAAAGATCATCTGCAACACATGGTAGAACTGATGGCCAGACTACTGCTGAAGTCGAAACTGCAAACCATGATCAAAATGCAAACAATCAGCATGAAGCTAATGTTGCAGCACAACCTGCAGAACAGCAGATTCATGAATCTTCTCAAAATGAGAGGGATTGCGGCACAAATGCAGTGCAGTCTATGGAGCAAGACATGCGAGTTGATGGTGAGGAAATATTGCCACTAATGCACCTGTTGAACATGAGTTGGAGTATATGCGTGAGGAGATCAATGATGGTGGTGCTTTAAGAAACACAAATGAGATTGGAATGGCTTTTCGTGTTGAACATCAGACGGATGATGATATGGGCAATGAAGATGAGGAGGACGTAGGGGAGGATGGTGAAGATGATGATGAAGATGAGGAGGATGAGGATATAGCAGAAGAAGGAGCTGCATTAATGTCTTTAGCTGATACAGATGCGGAGGACCATGATGACAATGGTATGGGTGATGAATATAATGATGACATGTTTGATGATGAAGATGATGATTTCCTGAGAATCGTGTTATAGAGGTGAGGTGGAGGGACGGTTTATCTGGGTTAGATCACTTGCGAGTTTTAAGGGGACCTGGTGATGCAAGCGGTTTCATTGATATTGCTGCAGAGACCTTTCAGGGAGTTGATGCTGATGACATATACCGCCTTCATCGTCCATTGGGTATAGAACGCCGCCGTCCAAGTAGCGGCAGGACATTTCTTGATCGGTCAAGGCTTGATGGGAGTGCTTTCCAACATCCATTACTTGTGAGACCTTCACAATCAGGGGAGTCCGTTTCTTCAATGTGGTCTGCTAGTGGGAACTCATCTAGGGACTTGGAAGCTTTATCGTTTGGAGGTTTTGATGTAGCCCATTTCTACATGTTAGATGCTGGACTTCCATCTGGACATGCTGCTGCAACTATGTTTGGTGACCGTTTGGTTAGTGCTGCACCCCTCTAATTGACTTCTCTCTTGGCATTGATTCTCTGAATATTGGTGGAAGAAGGGGAGCTGGTGATAGTCGGTGGACTGATGATGGTCTACCTCAGGCAGGTAGCCATGCTGCTGCTATTGCCCAGGCAGTTGAGGAACAATTTGTGTCTCAGCTGCGTGGGTTAATCTCTGTCAATGACCCTCCAGCTCAGAGACAGTCTGAGCATTCTTTTTTACAGGCTAACCAACAATCACCTCTATTAAATGCCAATAATGATGCACCAGTTGCTGGTGATCTTCCCACTCAACCAAGTGAAGGTCTGCATCAAGATCTAGAGACTAGTTCGAGGCATCAGCTGGGGAACTTACTTGTTGAAGTTGGCACAGGTCTTCCAAACCTGTCTCATGGAATAATTGATGCACGGTCAGTTGTTGGAGCAGAGGAGAGTCAAGGGACACCAGAAATAAGGCAAAGATTTCCTGATGATCTGAACGTTGCACATAATTATAGTGAGACCATGCATGATGGGGAAGGACATGTGGAAGAATTTGGCCCAACCACCATAACTTTAGATGCGATTCCTGAAAGAAATATATCATCTGCCGACTTACAGACTCTTGATCACCCAATGCAAGATGGTTCCGAAGCACCCACCAATCCTCACAATTTAGAATTTCACAGTGAAATTAGAGAGGGACCCTCAGTTCTGGATAGCCATTCTAGCAGTCATGCCCTTATTCTTCAGGTTCTGGCATGCCAGAGTTGAGTGATGCTCATGCCGGTTCAGTTCTTGCAAGTGCTGATGTTGATATGAATGGTGCAGACACTGTGGAGGATCAATTTGAGAGCCCCATACCTGCTTCTTCTAATGGCGATGAATTATCTGCCAGGCAAAATGCAACAGTTCCTCAAGATACTAATCAGGCCGATCAAGTCGATGCCAACAATGAGGCTTCTAGCACAAATGCAATTGATCCAACATTTCTGGAGGCACTTCCTGAGGATCTCCGTGCTGAAGTGCTGGCTTCCCAGCAAGTTTCCCAGCCTCAATCTGCCCAACCTGCAACATATGTTCCACCACCTACAGAAGAAATAGATCCTGAGTTTTTGGCTGCTCTTCCACCAGACATCCAGGCTGAAGTTTTGGCTCAACAACGAGCACAAAGAAGTATACATTCTCAGCAAGCGGAGGGACAACCAGTTGACATGGATAATGCATCCATTATAGCTACTTTCCTCCCGATCTACGTGAAGAGGTACGAGTCTTGATAATTATTAATTATTTTTCTTATCAGAGTCATAACCTGATTCTAGTATTCCCTGCTGCAGGTACTCCTTACCTCATCTGAAGCAGTTTTGTCAGCACTACCTTCAGCTTTACTTGCTGAGGCCCAGATGCTTAGAGACAGATACCATCCTCGAAGCAGCCTCTTTGGAGGGAGCCACAGGCTTGGTGGCAGGAGGCTGGCAATTGACAGGCACACAGCAATGGATAGAGGTGTGGGAGTTACGATAGGTCGAAGGAGTGTGTCTGCCACTGCAAACAGCTTGAAGGTCAAAGAAATTGAGGGAATGCCTCTTTTGGATGCAAATGCTTTGAAAGCTCTCATTCGCCTCCTACGATTAGCTCAGGTATTTTATTTCTATATTCTACTTAGATTTTCTTTGTGATTATCTTTTAAACTGAGATCTTATTGTGCTTGGTTAAGACTTTGAAACATCTAGTTGATTGCCTCAAATTCTAAACCCTCTTCACTTAGTTTATAAAATAGTTATATGCATAGCTTATGATCATACTTATAAATCATATTTAGATTAATTATACATCAGTTGAAACAAAATAGGGCACTGACAATTTGCATTTAGCTACCTCTGAAGTTCTACTTCTACACAACTGCTTTTGAATGATTCACTGAATTACATAGTTTTGAGAACATTAAAACTTGAAC
>KE504879.1:182030-223401 GCA_000441515.1 Elaeis oleifera | reverse complement strand
CCACACACACACACACAAAAAAAAAGAGAGAGAGGATGTTTTAAGAACATCTATAAGTTGTTAATACTTTATACTATACTATTTAGCAGTATTTATAATAACCTGTACTGGTATGATGTTGTTACGTTAATATTGATGTGCCATGTACCCAAGTGGTTATGAAACAATAAGCTCAGCCTTAGCATTGTGCGGCTCCTTACTTCCATGGAGCTAGAAATCCAGATTCCAGGCCATTCTTGGAAACATAGACTTTCATAGCCCTTGCATTTTGATCAAACTGCACATTCACGAGAGCACTGCTAGCATAAAACAAAATATCTTAAACCAAAAAGCTGCACGGTGCAGGTATAACTCTTTTATTGGTAATCTTGTAGGCTGTCACTCTCCAATAGGAGAGTTACATCTTAGCTTAGTAACCTTTTCTTGTTTTCTATGTTACTCAAGCATTTGTCCATGCATGAATATGGTTCTTTGTGGCAATTTTTAATTTATCATAAGGTATCATGCACTTTGTGTCATAAACAATTGGATTTAGAGGAGTGACAATATGTTATGAGGAAATGCTGGATCCTGACAAAATCATCATACCAGACCATGTTCTTTATAGTTTGCAATGTTAATATGTAATCTTTAGTGAGCTCAAAATGATGATTCTTTGTCCCTTAAAATGCTTCTATTGCTCTTTTAGGTGGATGATTATGTGGTCTATATCAGGAAATTTTTGAAAGAATTTTGTGCATGCATTTTTTGGAGGACAGTGCCCTGTCTATTGAAATAGGAGGAAACACAATTTCCTTTAGTTAAAATAGTTGTTCAGAAAAGTGATTATTGTGGCCTTGGCATGAGTAAAGCTATGAATGGCTGTAAGTATATTGTCTATAAGGTTGGGAGGTGTACAGCAGCGTGTACTGTTTGGGATTACTACTGCCATTAGTAATTCGAGTAAGTAATTGCTGGCTTAGAAGCATCCTTCCTTGCTTGAAATATCCTGCTCCACAAACTTCACATGCAGCCACCAAGGAGTTGTTTTAGACCTGTAATTGACGTTGCACTGCAACTCAAGTTGCATTGCAATGTAAGTTGTTGTATTTACTTACAGAAAAGCTCAACTTTTGGATTTAGAGGAGAGTTTGGAAGAAAAGAGAGGTGAAACGGGAAGATGAAGAGGGAGGGATGTGGCCATGAGGAGGGAGGAGGTTGAGATGGGGGGTCTGGTGGAGGTGTGATAGGGCAAAGGGAGGGCCAGGGCATCAGATGTTGGTGGCGGGGAGGGGGCCTGAGGTGGGATGTAGGGGAGAAGGGGTGGTGGCAACAACGAGGTTGGCTGAGGGCAGTGGAGGGTAGTGGCGATGCTGGGCATGAGGGAGGGAAGCATGGGGCGCTGAGACCAAAGGTGGGGACCCAGTTGTTGGTGATCAGGCAGAGATGGATGGGGGCAAAAGTTGAAGGCCTGTTGGGAGAAGGTGGTGGTGGGGGGAGGGTGAAGGCTGGAGTGTGGGAGAATAGGGCGGCAGTGATGTGGAGGCGAAGAAGGGAGCAAAGGGTGACGATCATGTGGGTGGGGGTGCAGCAGAGGGCAATGAAGAGAGTCAGAGGCCAGCAGGGGGGCAATAGTGACGTGAGTGGTGGTAAAGGGGGCGAGAGAAGATCCCCAGTGCCAGCAAGGGGTGCATGGGGTGGGAGCCCAATGTGGGACTGCCATGAGGAAGGGTTGCACACTTGGAGGGATGCTTGGAGATGGGGGCATAGAGGGGGGTTGAGATATCAAGTGCTTGCCCTGCAGGTTGACCTGCTGCCAATTTGGCTGCATGTCCACCTACCACAGGTTGCACTTGAGCTTGAGCTTTAGGGGCTTAGCAGCTTTACTTGTAGCTGTGGGCCTCCAAACATGCGGGTTGGCCCACCTTGCAGCTGGACCTACAGTGTGAGTTGACCTGCAACACACCAAACAGCCCCCAAGTGTCTTTCTGATGTGGCTATGATTGCCAACATTATGGTGGCATGCCAACATTTTCCGCCAGTTTACAACCAAAGTATTATGTATTGCCTCAGGTTTAATATGCATTTTGTATGGGAGTAAATTAATCTCCCAACATGATTGAAATGAAAACACCAAATAATTTTCTTCCTAGTGTAAAGGGCGAATAGGGAGGCGAAGAAGGGAGCAAAGGGTGACGATCATGTGGGTGGGGGTGCAGCAGAGGGCAATGAAGAGAGTCAGAGGCCAGCAGGGGGCAATAGTGACGTGAGTGGTGGTAAAGGGGGCGAGAGAAGATCCCAGTGCCAGCAAGGGGTGCATGGGGTGGGAGCCCAATGTGGGACTGCCATGAGGAAGGGTTGCACACTTGGAGGGATGCTTGGAGATGGGGGCATAGAGGGGGGTTGAGATATCAAGTGCTTGCCTGCAGGTTGACCTGCTGCCAATTTGGCTGCATGTCCACCTACCACAGGTTGCACTTGAGCTTGAGCTTTAGGGGCTTAGCAGCTTACTTGTAGCTGTGGGCCTCCAAACATGCGGGTTGGCCACCTTGCAGCTGGACCTACAGTGTGAGTTGACCTGCAACACACCAAACAGCCCCAAGTGTCTTTCTGATGTGGCTATGATTGCCAACATTATGGTGGCATGCCAACATTTCCGCCAGTTTACAACCAAAAGTATTATGTATTGCCTCAGGTTTAATATGCATTTTGTATGGGAGTAAATTAATCTCCCAACATGATTGAAATGAAAACACCAAATAATTTCTTCCTAGTGTAAACAATATGAGGGGTTGGGAAGAATGAGGATCTAAAGGTAGCATTACACCTTGTGGGAAATCAGATTTGTCTAGTATGACAAAGGTGTATTACCTGGAAGAATTGTATTGACTGCACAAATCAATCTCTAGTTGCAGAGAGTATCTTTTGGATTAATACTATTTCATGCATT
Organism: Elaeis oleifera; assembly: GCA_000441515.1. NCBI lineage: Eukaryota > Viridiplantae > Streptophyta > Magnoliopsida > Arecales > Arecaceae > Elaeis > Elaeis oleifera. Next base: position 220,472 of record KE504879.1, on the reverse strand, counting down.
GTGATAAATGTGCTTTTGTTTGACGTGTTATAAGCAAGTCAACAAGGAACTACGTACTATGGTAATTTCAATGTGAGACTAATGCGGCATTACCCTTTATTTTTGTTTGTGTATTTGTGTTGTTGGCAGCCTTTGGGCAAAGGTCTTCTTCAAAGACTTCTATTGAACCTATGCGCACATAGTGTTACACGTCGTATTTTGGTTGGCCTTTTAGTTGATATGATTAGACCTGAGGCTGATGGGCCTAGTGGTTCAGCAAGCATGATTTCACAGCGGCTTTATGGATGTCAGTGGAATGTCGTCTATGGCCGACCTAAACCTTCAGATGGTACTTCCTCTTGTTCCTCTTCTCCCATTTTATTTCTTGTTTCTTTGGGTGATCCCCCTGTTTTCGCTACCTTAGTTTTTGTGACTTTCCTGTTGTGTTACTATGTAGGTCTTCCACCTCTCGTGTCTCGTCGAGTTCTTGAAATTTTGACATACCTGGCAACAAATCATTCATCAGTCGCAAACATTCTTTCTACATTGATAATCCTTTGGCCTCAGAATCCTCAAATGTTACCCAGTCAGAAACAAGAGGGAGAAAGGTAAAGAGAAAATCTCTGGGGCAATGACATCATCAAGTGTCATGGAAACATCACCTAAAGGTTCTATGCCTCTAGTTATATTTTTGAAGCTTTTGAACAGGCCATTATTTTTGCGAAGCAATGCACATCTTGAACAGGTATTCACAAACTTATGATGGATTACTGATGTATTTCTACTTGCATTTTACTTGCATTTGCAACTGGATTTGTTTTGTTGTGCAGGTTATGTCTTTGCTCCAAGTAGTCATTAAGAATGCTGTCTCAAAGATTGACTGCCTACCTCCCTCTGGAGAAGCTGCAGATGGTTCTGAGAATCAAGACACTCAAAAATATTCTTCCACTTCAGAACAGAACTCTGGTCCGGAGATGAATCAAGGTCCTTGCACTGAGGTGCTGTCATCAGGTGGGAAAAACTCTGTGAGCCAATACGAACTTCTTTTACAGCTTCCCAACTCTGATCTGCACAACCTCTGCAGTATTCTCGCTTATGAAGGGTAATATTTTGAACCAACATTTATCTAGAATATATTTTTTAAAAGCAATTTGCTGATGTTCTTTCTGATTATGCTTGGATCTTTGAGATGTAATGTCAATAAAGTAGTGGACTTCCTGTTCCAGTCAAATTTGGATTAATGAATTGCCAGATCTACCATATATACTGCTTCTTGGGCTAATGCACTGATGGCATATGTGTTGCCCTAGCAGTTGAACAAACTTAGATAATGATCTTCCAAGCTGTGAAATGCATTTCTTTTGATTTATCTCATTCTTAAACACTGCAACCAGTTAGGCACAGGTGCTGCCCATTAAATAGAAATGGGATTACATTTTGACAGCCTTCTAGTATGTCAATATTGAAAGAGAAACACCATGGTGTTCATGTATCTATCCTTTTATTATTCACATGCCTGAACAGAATATCGCATGCATTTACACATTCCAATTCGGTAAACATACATAACCACAAGCTATAGCGTTATCCAAACTGCTTGGAGATGTTTTATGGATCCTCTTAGCTATTCATCTTTGATACTGGTTTCCGTCGATGCAAACTTGTATAACTTTCACTGCTGTCATTTGGTTTGTTGTAAGATTTCCCTTTTGTAACTCATGAACTGGTACTGGGGGTCGCACCACCTGGTTACCAGTTTGGTGCACTAGTAGTACATACTATATTGACCTGAGGTGTACTAGGACTAGGTGGAGATGGGGGGGCTCTGGGGGTGGAAGGGGGGGAGGACAGAGGGGAGAGAGAGAGGGGGAGACAGAGAGAGGGAGGATGGGTGAACCTCCCTTATACATTGGTGGCGGCGGCGGTGCTGGCAGCGATGGAACCTAACTCTAGCTATGGAGTCGTCTTCATGGAACACTAACCGTTGGAGTCTGAGTTATCATCATCAATGTTGTCACAGGTGAGAAGTTGCAGAGCATCAGGACAGGGCAAGATAGGGGAGAGGATGGAGGAGAGAAGAGGGAGAGGTTTTATAAGAACCTTGGTCGAGCCAGATCAACTAGATGAACTGTCGTATTTACCATCTGACCAGTTCAATGTGCCTCAGAACATCCCCTTTGGGACAGCTCTGCAGTTCATGCTTCATTTATTGAACCTTGAATGCAAATTTAAGCGTCGAGTTGTCCATGTATTTCCCTAGCCTTTTGGTCAAGACAACATTATCATACTCATTACTTTGAACTATTATCTCTAATAGTGCAACCCCATAATCGCATATCCATTAGCTAGTTTCTTTGATACATTTTTAATAGAACACTCTGTAATCAGTATTTCTTACATCTACAATACTTATTAAACATTTTAAGCCTAATTTAAACTAGAGTGAAATAATATTGATTCTTATGAGTAATTAGAAGGTATCAACTGGCCAGCTGACAAAGGGCTATGCTTGATGGACTTCTCTCCATGGTTATCCATCTTTGCATGGATATTGAAATGATAAAGAGGGCTAGTTCTGAGCTCAGAAGAGGCAAAACACTTAAACATATTACTAGATTACTATTCTTCCTCTCAGAACTTTGGCTGATCTTGAAGTATGTCTATTTCATATCAATTACTCGCCAAGTGAAGGGAGCTCTATCTGCAATGTTGTGAGTTTTGGATTATGATCCCTAAAATTAAATGGTTATCAAAATCCAAGAAACTGATCTAAATCTGTCTTCTTGTAGAAAGTCAGTAATATTTTTGTAATCAAAGTTGTGAAATCATATATTGCTTATTCTTTGTTCTATTCAAGCATTATTCTTTCTATTTCAGATACCTAAAAAGTTGAAATTAACTCAAGTCATTTTGAGTTATATGAGTTGGCTCAGTTCACTTGATTGACCTGCACTGCTCCTTTTAATGTCTGTGTTTTCTTACTAATGCTTTTGATATTTATTCAGTTTTATTCATATCTGTTCAGCTCTCAGATTGCCGTAATTGCATATTGAAATTTCCTGTTTCATTTGATGACTAGTTTGGAGTCCTCATATTAGTCCCGATCTTAGAAAGGTGTATTTGCATATTGAAACATGTCTATTTCATGTAATGTCTCTAGTTTTGAGTCACCCAATGTCTTTTGTATTAGCACATGTGACTAATTTGATTTATGTATTAAGCAGACTTTCAGATAAAGTGTATTCACTTGCTGCTGAAATAGTAAAAAAATGGCTTCTGTTGCTCCTTCCCATCGAAAATTCTTTGCAACTGAGCTAGCAGGTTTGGCTCATAATTTGAGTTCAGCTGCTGTGTCTGAGCTCGTAAGTTTGAGGAATACACAGATGCTGGGACTTAGTGCTGGTTCAATGGCTGGAGCTGCAATCCTGCGTGTGCTACAAGCACTCAGTGCACTTACTTCAGTTGATGAGAACAAGGGTGAAGATGCTAATGAGGAACATGAGGAACAATCTATATTGTGGAATCTAAATGTAGCTCTTGAGCCACTATGGCAAGAACTGAGTGACTGCATTAGCACTACTGAGGCAAAGCTAGGGCAGAGTTCAACTTTCTCTTCTCCTGTGCCATCACCAGATGGTGGCGATATTGGTGCTTCGTCCTCCCTTTCTCCACCTCTTCCTCCTGGCACACAGCGACTATTGCCATTCATAGAAGCCTTTTTTGTTCTGTGCGAGAAGCTGCAGAGAAACCAAACAATTGTGCTGCCAGATAACGATGTAACTGCACGAGAGGTCAAAGAATTTACTGGTACTTCATCGTCGCCTTCTCTTAAGTGCAGTGGTACTGGCACTATGACATTTGCAAGGGTTGCAGAGAAGCATCGGCGCCTTCTTAATGTTTTTATAAGGCAGAATCCAAGTTTGCTGGAAAAGTCACTGTCTATGATGTTAAAAGTACCAAGGCTGATTGATTTTGACAACAAGAGAGCATATTTCCGGTCACGGATTAGACAACAACATGACCAGCACCCTTCTGCTCCTCTGCGGATAAGTGTCCGCCGGGCATATGTCTTGGAGGATTCATACAATCAGTTGCGATTGCGTCCCAGTCAAGACTTGAAGGGTCGGTTGACTGTACAATTTCAAGGTGAAGAAGGGATTGATGCTGGTGGGCTGACAAGGGAATGGTACCAACTGCTCTCAAGGGTCATTTTGATAAAGGAGCCTTGCTTTCACTACCGTTGGAATAATGCAACATTCCAGCCTAATCCTAATTCTGTCTACCAAACGGAGCATCTTTCCTATTTCAAGTTTGTGGGCCGTGTGGTAATATAATATTGTTCATGATTTCTTTATTGACCGGAATCATTCTAATTGTGGTCATTCATTTGAGATTCTTCATCATTTTATATTTCAATGAATTATACAGGTTGCAAAAGCACTGTTTGATGGGCAACTTTTGGATGTTTACTTCACTCGCTCATTTTACAAGCACATGCTTGGGGTGAAAGTGACTTATCATGACATAGAAGCTGTTGATCCTGATTATTACAAGAACTTGAAGTGGATGCTTGAGGTAGTGTCAAATGTTTTGGCCTTGTGTTAGGTTAGTCTAACAATGAAACTGATATGTACTGAACTTTAAACAGAATGATGTAAGTGATATCCCTGATCTGACATTTAGCATGGATGCTGATGAGGAAAAGCACATCCTTTATGAGAAAAATGAGGTAAGACAAGATTCAGTATCTGAATATGTCTTATGCTGTCAGACATAAAATTTGGCAAGTTCTCTTCATTGTTAAAGATTATTTGAAGAGAAAGCAAAAGTGGATTATAATGGTTTCAAGTTCCATCCGTTTGTCTTTGTAATTGGATTTTGATTTTATGCATGCTTATTCCAACTCATTTGTTCTTTCCCTTTGTGTGATTAGGTTACTGACTATGAGCTTATACCCGGAGGAAGGAATATTAGAGTTACAGAAGAAACAAAGCATGAGTATGTGGACCTTGTGGCTGAACACATATTGACTACAGCTATTCGTCCCCAGATTAATTCCTTTTTAGAAGGTTTCAATGAATTAGTTCCACGGGAACTTATCTCAATATTCAACGACAAGGAGCTTGAGCTTCTAATTAGTGGACTTCCAGAAATTGATCGTGAGTGCTTTTGGCTTTTTGCTGTTATTAACAATGTTATCCATTTACTTTTTCAATGTTTATGATTCGTTCTGGTGTCTGCAGTCGATGATTTGAAAGCCAACACAGAGTATACTGGCTATACAGCTGCATCTTCCGTTATTCAATGGTTCTGGGAGGCCGTTAAATCATTCAACAAGGAGGACATGGCAAGACTGCTGCAATTTGTAACCGGAACATCGAAGGTAATTATGAGTGTGACAATAATATTAGATTTATAAGGAAGGTTATTATGTGATAGATTTTGCAGTCACTTTTTTCATAGTCATACTAATCCCCCCCACCCACCCACCCAAACCAAAAAAAAAAAGAAAAAAAAGAAAAAAGAAAGAAAGAGAGAACTCTGCTTAATAAGATTAAGCTGTTGAGTAGCTTTCATGTGATGTATGATCTTTTTCTTCTTTTTTGTTGAAGTTTTCATGCATGAAATTTATGATTGATAATTAGGTTCTATAGGGAAGAAGGTCAAATTTGAAATGAATTCTTAACATGGAACTATAGAAACATGAGTTTGACCTAATAAAACATGAAAAGTCATCATTAATATGTCAGTTGATAATCTGTCCACTATAGGATTGCTTTCTTTGAACTTAAAATTGGCTAGGGCATTTTAATTGTTTCCTATCTGAGAAAGGCACGTACATTTGTTAGTTAGGAGTAAGGTTGGATCCATCACTCATCAAAGAGGAGCCAGCTTATCCCCTGTTTTCGTGAATATGTTGACTGGATCAGGTAGACTCTTAAAACAGAGATGGGGCTCATAGTTGAATGCAGATGAATATTATGTCTTGTATCCATCCGTGCTACTGTTTGGATGCTAGCATGCAACATGAAAAATATTATCATGTAAAGCAATTTTCCTTTGTAGGATACTTTTATTTACTTCCTGTAAGAATTAATCATGCTTACAATTTGAATTCTTAGACATTGTTCTGGATCCATAAATTATTTCAAACATGCTTGTCGCTACCATGGATGACTTTCAATGCAGAAAACTACCATTTGTATTTGGCAAACAATAAAAAGTAAGCTATATGTCATGTTTTAAAGTTACAAAGTTGAAGGTTAGTGCTTACATGCAGACACCTAAGTGAATTATTATTAAAAGTATAAAAATAAGTAAAATTTATAAACTAACTAAAAAGAACGATATAAAAATGTTAAGGAAATTAAAGCTTAACTTAAGAATGCATACACCTATTTGGTGTCTTTCACTAGTAACTTTACATGGTATATCTTGTAAATATGAAGTGATTTACCACTCCCGGAACTTGTGGCTCAGAAAGTTAAAGAAAGCGTGGGGGGTCAATTCAGGTTAACTTCTAAAGCTAAATGTTATTTAGAGCTAATCATGCTTTTTATGAGTTATTTTACTCTCTTATTCCTCTTCAAATCCTTTCTCATGATTTTTCATCAATTTCATTATTATCTCCTTTGCACGCACTGTTACCATCTAGGCTGAATTGGGTAAGGTAAATTCTGGATGAGGATGGTGTACTGGAGTTTGATATTCTAGTAACTTCATTTTGACTCTCTTTGGATTTGATATGTTTCTTGATCTTTTTCTTTTTTGGTGATTGTCCTTCCACTGAATGGTTGTGGTCGAATTTATATATTTTATTTCGATGCATGTGTGAAAATTAACATATTTCTGATGAAAGAAAAACAAAATATTTGATCCAATTTTAATTTAGATCTGCAGTCCTGGTTGATACCCTCTACTGCTATTCTCTCTCTCTCTCTCTCTCTCTCTCAATGATCTGTTTTTGGCTATATCAGGTTCCCTTAGAGGGCTTTAAAGCATTGCAGGGTATTTCTGGCCCTCAACGGTTACAGATCCATAAGGCATATGGTGCTCCTGAGAGGCTACCGTCTGCCCATACATGGTTAGACTTGCTAACTAAGAATGCATTTCACTATTGCAATCTTATGTAACAAGTAGGACATTACATTTTTAAAAGATTGGCATTACTGAAAGTCCATATATGCAATTGTAGTTTCAACCAGCTGGACCTCCCAGAGTATTCGTCCAAGGAGCAGTTAGAAGAACGCTTGCTGCTTGCCATCCATGAAGCTAGTGAAGGTTTTGGCTTTGGTTGATATATTGTACTCCTCAGTCTCTCCTCTTGGAGCCAATGTTCCTTTTGATTGCCACATACAGGTTTGTTTTATTCTGTTTCAACCAGCTTATAGTTTTTGCTTGTCTCAATCTTTCCACCATTTTTATTTGGTTTTGAATTTTAAAAATATGGCTTCAATTTAGGTAATGATTTGTTTTAGAAAAAGGAATAGGGCATATTTCTACTTGCTGCTTAAATTGCTCGTGCTTCTAATAGGTGTTGATGAGTTCACAGTTTGCTGCTGAAGTAATGTATAAATCGGCTCAAGTATACCTACATATTGTTCTTGCAATTATGCTTATACTATCCATGTAGTTCTACTAGAAAATGCATGTGCAATCAATGCTCGATCCTCAGTTCTTGGGAGGGGCTTGAAAGTACTGATAAAATCAAAGGATTTAATTAGTTACTAAGAGTCAATTTATTTGTTACCAAAACAAACCATTTTTTTATTCATCATACACTGGAGGTCATTCTCGTGCTAATTGATTAGGAAAAATAATAATATTCATTGTCTTATTTCGAGCAGATTTTGCAATTCACTGTTTATATAATCATCAGTGATGGTTTTGCAGATTTCAGAAGCAATCAGATGAAGGTGCCGTGCAAAGCTTCTCTCTGAAATGGCCGGCATGGAAATTTTTGAAGGAGCAAAAACTAATCAAATTTGAAAAGGTGTTGGTCCTAACCTCGGACACCAGGCCACCAGGATAGTCAGGGTAGATATTTTGCATTCTGACAGCAATAGCAAGGGCTTGGAGTCCTTTTGTTCTGATTATAGGCTCCATGGTTACTTTGGAGAAGTGTATATGCTCGAATGCTTGAAAAGCAGTATCCTGCCTCTAATGTTTATTTTTGTTTCTTTTTTGTATTTGACATCCTTTACTCTGCCCCTCCGAGTGTGAAGGGTAGCGGCTATTCAAATGAATAATTTCGTTGGCGTTATATTTTTCCCCTACCTTTTAGCTTAAATGGCTGGAACTATATGTCAGAACTTCCTGTTAATTTACCCTTACAATTCTTGAAAGAAGCACCGTGTGCCTTCCTCGAAAGGTGAGAGGTGATGAAAATGTCTTCCTGAGTAAATTTTTGTTTGGCAGTCTCTACTTGAGACTTGTACTCAAATGACTACCGTGTGCAATACGCGATGCAATGAAAATGAAGTTTGTACGAGCTCGACCGCCGTAAATGGAGGAAAAGAAGGAACAACGGGTAGGATCCATATGTCTTTGAAGGGTATAAATGGCAAGCAAGCACGATATATTTGATCTGGGTCATGTATGTTTGACTATTAGATCGATTGTGCTGTCTACATGCATCTTGACCATGCCATCATGACATTCACTACTTGGTAGGCCGAGTCAAGCCGATTAATAAGGGAATTTTGACGCTCAGATAATCTATCCACGCATGTAGTTTTGGCTTGAGTTATTAGCAATGAGGTTGTTCGTTCGGTTTTAATGGATTTGAGTTATTAGCAATGAGGTTGTTCGTTCGGTTTTAATGGATTTGAACCGGTTTGATTCGAAAATCAAATAATAAAAAATAAAATTAAAAATCGACTCAGATAACAAAGGAATTGAATCGGAATTGAATTGAGAATTTTGATTCGATCCGATCCGATTATTCAATTTTTTATAAATTTTTTATTTTAATTATTTATTTTGATAGAATATATTCAGATAATAACATTATTAGTTAGTTACATTACATTTAATTAAATTCAGAATATATTAAATTTATTATTTAATAATTTTTATATTAAAATTAATAATTGATAAATAATGATATATTGATAAATGATAAATCGATAATAAATAAAATATAACATATCAAAGATCATATCATCTACAATACAAACAATCAATCAAGCATCACAGTAAATTATAACAATAAATAAAATCTAATATTTAGTCATCCATCCATATAACCAATAAATTTTTAAAATAATAAATAATATAAATTTAAATTATGATTTAAATTTTTGATTCGATTTTTAGATTTTTTATTTTTTAACCGAATCGAAAACGGACATTCTTGAAAATGAAAATTGGAAACCGAATCGAACCGTATTCGGTTTATTTTGGTTCGATTTTCGATTCGGTTCAGACTAATATTCGATCTGAAACTGAATTATGGATAACCCTAATTAGTAATATACTACCAGTAATTTTACTAACCGAACTACGTGGGACCCCACCAGGCTCATTGATAGCTAGGTTCTGGTTAGACCAGTGTCAGGAAAAGGATTGAATTTGGATAGCGTATATCCAACCTATGTGCAAGCGTAGATCACATGCACCAAATCCAAACTTGAATCCAGAGTTTACGACGGTATACATCATAAGGTTTGAAGTTTGGCCGTGTTTTGGATTGTTATCAAGCATTTGTTGTGTTTTGACTGTGACATAAGGAGCAGAGCCAAGTTGGAGAATTTATCATGGCAAGGGGAAGGTTACCTTCAGCTGCCTCCATTTTTACCATTGCACCAGCTGCTCACTGGTATCCCGTCGCCGCTACCATCATAAGAGAAGGAGCCTGACAAAAGTTCTGATAGGCGAGGAAAAGGGAGATAAAGAGTAGTTTCTCAATTGAGGTACGTTATTAATAAAGAACATATTAAGAATTCCCTGCAAAAAAGAATATATTATAAATATTATTATATAGACCTGCACATACATGTATATGCCGGTGTCATAATAATAGTCTATATCAAAGCTCAATCTAATAAGATTTTGAATCCCATTTTACGTTGCTACCCAAACCCAATGTTTAAGCGAACTTATCTCACAAATGCAAATTCCAAGTTCTGAGTTGATACTAGGTTAGTGGCATAAAGGCTTGTTTGGATTTATTTACGAGATGGGGCTGAACATCTGTATGAATCAGATTTATTGATCCATTTAGTTTGTATTTTCTAAGAGCTTGTTCAAATTTCAGTTTTTGGTCTATAAGATTTTTTTTTTCTTTCGACAAAATTCGCATTAGATGGTATTTGATTGATGCAAGGCCATACTTAAATGGGTGATTCAAATCTATAAATCTTATAAAATTTTCAGCTTAACCATATTTTTTTTGGTAGAAAAGCTCAACCATATTGAAAAATCCACCCCAAAGCTGCTTTAATAACCTATCCTCCTCCAGCCTTCCACTCTTTGGTCACAGGGCCACCCGCTTTGGACACGGATGGTCGTATTCAAAAAAGGAATGCTTATGGGGTTGCCATCTGGGCGCTCTCCATGGCCGTTTTACGAGGGTTGCCTGCGGTAGCGGTACCCCTAACGGGATCTTTTCACTCAATCGAGACGTTTCACAAGATGCAACGACCGAGCTACCGAACACCAACTCGATTTCCCTCGTTTGGCCGCAAAATCTCCAATCCTGGCTCGATTCCCCGCCGAGGTTTCGCGGGCATTCCGAGAGCAAGGCGAGAAGATGGCAGGAACCCCGAAAGGGGTAGCGAACCCCGCACTTGTACGCTCTAATTTCCCTCCTTTTCCGCCTCGCTTCGACAAAATCATGTTTTCCTTAAAAAGGATTTTCTTCGTTTATTCTTTGAATTGGTGTCAGTTGTGTATTTAATTTCTTCGTTGTGGTGATCGTAAGATTGCTCTATTCCTTTTTTTTCGTTCCACTATCTATCTACATCTTTTTTTTTTTAAAATCCTTCTATGCTTGTGTCTTTGCTTTCATCTTTTATATTGTCGCCAATGTTCAATTTTTTGTTTCAATTTCCTTTTTTTTCTGGACCTTTATATGATATAGGAATTTGTATTTGGTTCCTTTATTTGTTATTACAATAACATGATTCATTACGGAAATTTCGCTCAATTTTAATCAGTTTGTCTTATGATTTTGTTTTCCCTCATCAAGGGGTTATGGATTTGTATGAATATTTCTATATTCTTTGATGCTTTCTTCTACGTTTTTAACGAAGTCTACTGATATTATTTCTTCAAATAGATGACATTTGTTTGTGCATTCCGTTCTGCTAACCTTATAACTGTATGCACTCCAAGTGTTTGTAATGTTTCTTCATGGTTTTGTTCCTTTTTCTGTTAAGTTTTTGATGCCATGCTTTTCCTTAAATTTCTCCATTTTGTTGCAACAGCTCCAGAGATTGAGAATAGCATTTACATGATGCTTACCATTCATCGATGGGAGTCACTGAATCACATGGACTATAAATTGGCCAAACTTAGAAGGGTTCATGGAAAACTAGCTTTGAAATTTCTAAATTGGATCATCCGGCAGCAGGGCTTTGATCAGATCACTCACATGTATGGTATCACAGTCCATATACTTGTTCGGGCTCGGATGTATGAGCCTGCAAAGTCCATATTGAAACATCTTTTGAAGATGGGTATTCCATGTTGTTCCCTTTTCATTCGCTTATGCATACTTACCGCCGTTGCAATTCAAATCCTTCAGTTTTTGATCTTTTGATTAAGGTTTACATTAAAGAAGGGTTGCTCAAGGATGCTATGAAGACATTTCGGTTGATGGGGTCCCAAGGATTTGCGGCTTCAGTTTATTCTTGCAATGCCATTCTTGCAACTCTTGCAAGGGAGGAGGGAACACCTTCAGTTTGGTTGTTCTACAAGGAGATGCTAACAAGGAAGATCCATCCCGATGTCAGCACTTTCAATATCATACTGAATTCTCTTTGTGTTGGCGGAAAGCTTGAGAAAGCTATTTGTCTTTTAAAAAAAATGGAAAAGGCTGGCTATTCACCAAATATCGTAACGTACAATACACTGCTTGATTGGCATTGTAAGAAAGGAAGGTTTAAGGCTGCTCTTAAGGTGTTGGACTGCATGGAGAGAAAAGGCATCAAGGCAGATGTGTACACATATAACATACTTATCGACAACTTATGTAAAATAAATAAGAGTGCCAGAGCTTATTTATTGTTAAAAAGGATGAGAGAGAATAAAGTTTCTCCCACTGAAAGCACGTACAATACTCTCATTAGTGGCTTCTGTAAAGAAGGGAAGATTAATGTTGCTACTCGTATTTTCAATGACATGTTAAATCTGAGTATGTCTCCAAGTTGTATTACTTACAATATATTGATCAATGGGCACTGTCAAAATGGAAATACTGATGAAGCCTTGAGGATTATATCTGAAATGGTTGCTGCAGGGGTAATGCCCAATGAGATTACTTATGGTGCTTTGTTGAATGGTTATTGCAAGGCTTCAGAGCTGGATGCTGCGGTAGATCTTCTTGAAAAGGTGAGGTCGGAGGGTCTCAACATCAACTGTATTATGTACACAATCTTTATACATGGGTTTTGCAAGGAGGGACAGCTTAATAGGGCTTTACAATTTTTTATGGTATGCTTGAGGCTGGGGTTAACCCAGATGTTGTCACATATTCTGCACTTATAAATGGTTTGAGCAAAATGGGTAAGTTTAGCCAAATAAGAAGATTCTAGCAAAGATGCACAAAACTGGAGTTCTGCCTAATCATATATTATATGCAACATTAATTTGTCATTGTTGCAAGGATGGAGATGTCATGGAAGCAATGAGCTTGTATGCTGACATGTGTCGCATGGATCAATATGCTGATCGGATCATCTGTAACAAATTAATTTCTGCTCTTTGCAGGAGGGACAGTTGAGAGAAGCAGAGCAGTTCATGGAACATATGACCAGGATGAAGGTTTCTCCTGATTCCATTAGCTTCAATTGTATAATAAATGGTTATGGCAGTCGGGGTGATGCACTAGGAGCATTTTTCATTTATGATGAAATGATTAGACGGGTCATCTTCCAAATAGTATTACATATGGAAGTTTACTTAAAGGGTTATGTAGGGAGGAAACTTGAGAGAGGCAAAGAAGTTTTTGATTCAACTTCATGATATTCCTTTGCTGTTGATAATCTTACCTATAACACACTTCTTGTAGAGATTTGCAAGTCTGGAAACTTAGGGGATGCTCTGAGTTTATGCGATAAAATGATTGAAAGCAACATGATACCTGATAATTACACTTACACAATTCTTCTCAGTGGCTTTTGCAGGAAAGGGAAGATTATTCCAGCAGTTCTTCTGTCTCAAAAGATGTGGGAGAAAGCATTGTTTCCTAATCATGTTGCTTATACTTCTTTGATCCATGGTTTAGCAAGAGAAGCCCAACTAAATGCTTCTTCATACCTGTTTGAAGAGATGATGAATAAGAAAGACTATACCCTGACACTGCTGCTTTTAATGCAATGATTGATGGGTACTCAAGAGCAGGAATGATACAACAAGTGGATGAGTTGGTTACAATGATGCAGGACAAAGGTCTGAATCGAAATCTGGCTACTTATAACATTCTAATGCATGGATACGTCAAAAATTGCCATCTACTAAGATCATTTAATCTGTACAAGACAATGTTAAGTATGGGTTTTTCGCCTGATAATCGCACATACCATTCGCTAATTCTTGGACTTTGCAAGTCTGATATGATGGATATTGGGGTAAAATTTTGGAGAAGATGATGTTAGGTGGTGTTATTCCTGATGACTTGACCTTTAATATGCTTGTTACCAAATACAGCGAGAAAAGTCAGATGACCAATGCTTTCAAACTTGTTAATTCTATGAAATGTTTGCAAATGTCACCCAGCAGGGACACCTATGATGCCATTATAAATGGATTAAATAGAAAAGGTTGTCTGCAACAATCATATGTTGTGTTGCATGAAATGATGGAAAAAGGGATTTCTCCAAAACGTACACATTATATTACATTGATTAATGGGAAATGCAGGGTTGGTGATATATGGGGGGCGTTCAGACTGAAAGATGAGATGGAAGAGCTGGGGTTAGTGCCCCATGAAGTTGCTGAGAGCACAATTGTTAGAGGCCTTTGTAAATGTGGAAAGCTTGAAGAAGCAATGCTGGTATTTGATGGCATGCTTCGGACAGGAGTGATGCCAACAATTGCTACTTTCACTACTCTTATGCATGGGCTTTGCAAAGAATGTATGCTTGCTGATGCTTTGTTTTTAAAGGATGCGATGGAACAATATGGTTTGAAGCTAGACGTTGTTACTTACAATGTTCTTATTACGGGATTATGCACCAATGATCGTCTTGCTGATGCCTGGAAATTGTACATGGAGATGAAGGATAAGGGCCTTTGGCCTAATATCACAACTTACATTGTGCTCATCGATTCTGTTTATAAGGAAATAAACTTACTGAGGGAGAAACACTTTTGAAGGATATGCTAGACCGAGGCTTAATATCTTCACAAAACAATATCAGTAATTTGCATCAGGGGTTGGCAAATGCAATGAGAAGATTAAATAATTTAAGGCATTGCAGGAAAAGAATTAATACCATGAAATAAGGTGAGGTGTGTGTGACATTTATTGCATCGTTGAGGTTGTCTGGTTCTTACTTGTTGCAATTCTATAAAGGCCACGGATAGTCAGGATGTTAAACTCAAGGTTTGTGATCTTTAATCCTGATGGCTTGGTTTTGTTTTTCCCATATCGTCATATCATTCTTATTCTTCTTCTTTTAGTCAGCCTACTTCCTGTTTTTTCTATCTTTTATATGGAATGCATCTTTTTTCATCTTTATTGATAGGAAAATTGAAGAAACTTTAGCAAACACTATTTCCAGTATTAGATGCATTTAGTGCTTTAATTTCTCTTTTATGTTGAAGCATGTGAACCAAAGCTCTTTTTCTCTTCCAGCCTAAAGTAAAGAGAAGACACAAAGATCTGATCTGAACTAATGCTTGTTGTCACTGCTGATGATTAGCTGGGTGCTTAAGAAGCAACATCTACAAAATGCAGAATAAGCTGGTCCTTCTTGCATATACTTTTTTATTGGTAATTCATTTTTCTTTAGCCTTTCTACCTTTTCTTTTATTTGCTAGTATAATTTTGCTAAGCTTATTTAGGTTTGCCGATCACAGCTCACAGAGAAGACATAATTTTCGTCTGAGCATAACGATTGCCTGTGCATCATGCTTGCCCTGTAAGTTGGTAAGTCCTCCATTTCTCGATATTGCTATGGTTAGTGCAAAATTGTGAATTGATTATTTTTTGTTCCTTCACCAATGAGGACCCGCTACATGATGCTTTTGACTCTTGACTTATTGATGACATGAGATATGCCCCCACAACTCGCATTTTTGAGAAATAGTGGTGGTGATTTGCCACCCTGCAGGATTGGATCTGGAACATCTCCTAAGGAGAGAAAGGTGTCCTCCAGCTGATCTAGCAGCTGTTGGAATATGTCACCACATCTCTTATTCTCATAGGGGTAATAATAATGATCTAACATACTTATAGCAGTATTACAAGACTCTATTCTTGGTATATTTAGTGATGCTTGTTTCTGTTCCATTCTTTACAAGGTTTACTGTTCCTTTATACAAGTTTAAGTATTCTTTCCTTGTGTTTATACTCTTTTCAAACTTTTTTTTTAAACTTGTAAATTCAGTTACGAAGCCCACTTATATCTGAAGTTTTACTTAGTGGAAAACTGCATTTGATGAGAGGATATAAAACTGTATACACATCTCTGGAGTAATTAGAGCGAACATAGCCACAAGAACTTAGAAAAACCAAACATGTGAGTACTTTCGTGCTGTCGTAGATGACTGAAGTATTTTTCTTCTGGCCTTTCATGGCTATCTGGTTTCTCTCATGGCAATTATGTCACTACAAAGCAAAATGAGCAATAACCCTTTCAGGAATAAGCAGCCTGATGTACTTGGTAGTTCATGTGGGAAAATTGTAATTTTAGGAAATGAAGTTGATTCTTAGCCCTTATAAGGGATGTCCAACCATTCACTCGAGACTGGAGTAAGTGAAAAGGTAGGCAAGGCTGCAAAGAGGATAAGATGGTGGATGATATTGATACGGTAAAGCCACCTCTGGGCTTTTATTCACTTCCACAAGTTTTGGCTCTTTGTGCAGGTAAGTTGCAGAAATCTGTGGCAAAATATGTTGTTGCTCAGAATGCTTCCAGAAATTATCTGAATGAAATATTTATGAGA
The DNA here is from genome assembly GCA_000441515.1 of Elaeis oleifera. NCBI lineage: Eukaryota > Viridiplantae > Streptophyta > Magnoliopsida > Arecales > Arecaceae > Elaeis > Elaeis oleifera. The sequence continues at coordinate 204,158 of KE504879.1, read as the reverse complement.
TAAGTAAGTTAATCTCAAAATTGATCACCAATGGAGAATAAGAAACTCTACGTTCCTGAGTTTTTTTTTTTTTTAATCTCGGAATGAAAACCGGCATGCTGGAATTAAATTCCATGACCTTGAGTTTCATTTCCTGCGCTAGTAGAAGGCAGTCAATGCATGTTAGACTCTAATATAGTAGTTTATTTTTGAGGAAGTGGGTTAAGTCTTTTCCAATATACTCAAACTCTGCCAGATTATTAAATGCGGTTGCATCTTCTTAGGACATATGCTGTCTTAGTTTTCTTCTTTACATTGTTACTATTCCTTTTATCAAATAATCATCATACTGAAAAATAAAATGAATCGAAGCACAAAATCAGCAGGAGTAATATCAATCTGAGAAGTGTCCACCACAATGGCCACCCTGTCTAGCCAGCATTGCCTTTTGTATTCTCAGAACTGCACTGATACATTTCCAAACTTGAGCTACAATAATTTCAGTAATGTTTCCAAAAGAACCATTCTCCAAACCATCTTATAAATGGTGAGATCATGTTTTCTCTGTGTGCTACCTTATGTGGATTGACCAAGAACACATTTTTGAAATGTAGGAATCCTCTATCAATTTTCTAAAGCAATACATGCTCCATTATTCTGATTGTTAAACAGGTGGCAAGCAGGTGGTTATCAATTGCAATTGTTCCTCTAGTGCCTGCTTCCTGCAGATATTGGTAGCTTGTGAAATTTGTGGTATGAACACATGTCACCCAATTCTCACAGACCATATACGAAGTTTGCTTTATGAGTTTGATTTGGATGTATCAGTGATATCAGTTTCATGTCTGACTTTTCTGTTAAAGCAGGTTGCGTATAACAATTGTATGAACAGATTATTTGACATTGAGATCTGCTATATTTCTTTCAAGTTCTTTGATTTCATGCATCGGTCATACCAGGTGGTGGTTCGCTGGTGCCATGCATTTCACATCAGACATCCGCTAGCGAATCTTGAGGGCTGCTGCAAGAGGGTCATTGTATCGATAATTTAAGATAAGACCATAGAGCATGCATAATCATGGAGTCTGACTTCAGTGGGACATCCTTGTATCTCATTAGATGAACAGTGCTAAACGAGTTTGGGACATCGATTTGGTGGTGGAGAAGCCACAATGGTTTGTTGAAGGGACCCTGAAGTCTTCCATGCACTGGCAACCTCTAAGGATATTTTTTTGCTAGGGAATCTGGACATGGAGCTAGTCAGGGACCTGTTGTCAATATGCTTTCTTGCCGAAGTTCCATTTCTTGAATAATTGAAAAGGCAAGATCATACAACCTTAAAGTTTCTTCTGAAATTAGTTCTCATCAGTACTACTAATGTATGATATAAGTTTGAGATTTGGCGTTCATAAAGTTGTTGAGATTGGTGGTGGTTTGTTTGCTGTTTCCCTGAGATCATGTTGTATTGAAATTTCAAGTACCTAATTCACATGAAAATGGATACTTGTGCATTGCTGCCAATTCATTGACTGATGATTTATTTAGAATTAGAATTTTTTTTTTAAAACTGCAGATTGATAAATATATTAATATTTTTGTTAGGTAGAATCAGGAGGGATGTATCTACTGCAGAAGAGAGTTCAGGGGGGTAATCAGCTTTAGATATTTGTAAATTTGATTTTTGAAATGGTAATAAAAGTGGGGCGCTATCGGGGATCAGTGGGATAGAGCTTTGATAAAATGCTTCTTTATACATTTTTTATTGATGGGATCTCTTATTTCCCTAAAAGATGCATCAAAGGGGAGATAGGGCTACAAAAAGATGATATGGGATAATGGGACATGTTGCGGCCAATCTCCTCGTCGTCTGATCGTTTCGGGACGCGCACCTGCAAGGAAAGTCCTCACTGATCGGAGGTGGCTCCGATGGGGACCCTCCGACGTTCAAGTCAGAGAAGAGATTAAGCAACAGTGAAAAGAATCAGGGAGCTCAGTGATCGAGAGAGAGTGAGAGCTTGAGCTTTAGAGAGCTTATCAAAACTGTTGCTTTACCCCATTTTTATAGTAGAATGCGGTATGGTCCCGTCGTTAATGGTGTAGACAACTGAGGAGTTGTCAAATCGTCAGGGGTTGTCAAGTCGTTGTAGGTTGTCAAATTATCAGAGCTAACCCATGTCTTTGGCAGGACAACGCCCCATGATGATGGTACAGCATGTCCTTGGCAGGACAACTGTCCATGCGGCTGTACGGCGTTTGGACGGGTTGGTCGACTATGTGTCGGTATGTGGTTGTCGGGACGTCGGGTGATGACTCGGAAGCACCGTCGGCTGATCGGGTGCCTTGTGGAAGTCGGACGTCGGTTGCCACCCCCGACAGAGAGTCGGTGATATGGGTTCGGCCTTTCGGCCGGTTGAAGACAGTATTGGCCTGTTCGACCGGCATACTTCTGGCCGGATATTGTCGGTAGTCATTGTCGGAGTCGTCCGTCCGTCGGGTGGATAGAGTCGGACGTCGGTCGGACCGTTCCGAGGATAAGTCGGCGTATAGGGGTCAGTCGGTATATCCCAACAGTTGCCCCCCTCACTCATGAGTCTGATTTCGTATTGGCCCGCATTACCACGTGGGCAGCGGCCTCGGACGAAAGAAGTGATTTTCCATCACGTCATGTCCCGACTCTGCCGACGTCATCAACGGACGATCCAATGTCAGACGTCTCATTGGGAACGCAAACCGCCATCTCATTGGGAACATTAACCACCGTCGGCTAATTAATTTTGAGACGCGGTTTTTCTGCCACGTGTCGAGGGCTATTGGGCCGGAACCGTTCGTGCGGATGGAGGTGACGCGGCTCGATCTGGGGCAGGTGCATCGAACCGTTGGATCGAGGAAGGGTCCAGATGCTGCCATGTGTCAACATCCGGGAGATCCTCGTTCGGCGTGCTCCCATCCTGACCGTCGAAGGGCTCTATATATATACGGTCACTTGTATCCAAAACTCTACTTTTCACTGTCCTGTTTCTGGCGCTGAGGCTCTGTCGAGTGGTCCCCCAGTTCCAGATAGTTGTCCCTGTCCTCCTTAGAAAGTTCTCCTCGAAGCTTTTCATCTTTGTCCCCTTGCATTTTCGCTCCCTTTGCGTCTTCACTTCCTTTGGATTTTCTTTTTATTCTCTTTGCTTGGGACTAGCGTTATGGCTAGAACCTCTCCTCGAGGAAGTCAGTTGGGGAATCCGACCGATGATTCTCGGTCGACCCCGGAGGTGGAGGCTTCTTCACTTTCGGGGTCGAACATTGATCGGCTCAGGAAACTGTATGGTATCCCGGAGCAGTTTCGACTTTTCACCCCTGAGATTGAGGGTCGGGTTAACAACCCGCCTCCGAGCCAGATGGTCTTTTATGTCGAGGACCTTCGGGCTGGTCTTCGCTTTCCGATTCCGGAGTTCGTCCGGAACATCTGAGACTACTACGGGCTTTGTCCGGCGCAACTAGCGCTGAACTCAGTCCGACTAATAGTCAGCTTTGCCTTGTTGTATCGGCTTTTGCCGACCATTCCTCGTATCTCTCTCTTTCGGGCATTCTTCGTCCTCCGACCCCATCCAAAAGCCCGAAGGTGGTAGTTTTTCAATCTCCGGAAGGGCCTTTCATTCATCATCGGTCTTCCATCGTCAATTCACGGGTAGAAGAACTAATTTTCTTTGCTTCTTCTTCGCTACCTTGGGGGTTTTTTCTCGCTGGGACGACCCTTGAACTCGATCGAATGAAACAGCCGAGTGGAGGCAGAAGATCGAGAGGACTTTTACCGACTCAAGGATATGTCGGTACCGAAGCAGAGAGAGCTCGTCACCGAACAAGCTCTCTATGACGCCGGCCTAAGTTCGATCCCCTATTTAGGTACAGTTCAATCCGTTGGTCGTCTTTTAGCTTTTTCATCTATCTCCAGACTTGTGCTAACTCTTTTGTTGAAATTGCAAGCATGCCGCCGAGAGTGAGACTGACAGATGCGAACATTCGGTAGCATGTGGTGGAGGAAGAGACCGACGTCTGGGGTCGGACCTTCGCGGCCGCCCAAGAGGCCCCAGACATCATCCCCGACTGCCGTTGCGGCGGCGGCTGTGCAGCCGGAATCAATCATTGCCTTGTCGGCGCCGGCGGTGCCACCCGAGGTGCAGCCCGAGGAAAGGGCGGCGAAGGGGTAGCTGAAGGAGTATCGGCGGCCTCGCCGGCGGAGGAGGTTCGGGTCGAAGCACGGGAGCCCGAACAACCTACGGCGGCTCCAGTTGCGGCCTCGGAAGGAACTCAGTCGAGTTCGAGCTTTCCCTCCTTCTCCGATCTTCGGAGCTGGGCGGCTGATCGGGGAAGGCCTCGATGGCGCCGGTGGACGACACGAGGTCGGGGGACCACATTGCGTCGTCCGACATTCGGGTTCCTGAGGGAGCATCGGCTCTGGCCAACCACAACTTGGCCAGGAGGTTGTGTCAGGCGACCATTCTCCCGACCGATTGGGAGCTCCTGAAGAGTCGGTCGGTGACCGAGATGCTGTCTTCCTTCTACCCAACTATGATCGGAGTGAGTTCTTCTTCATCCTTTCTCTCCATCATTGTTTTCATTATTTTATTTTCTAACGACCAGTTTTCTATTTACAGCTGATCTACAGCATGTCCGAGCTGGAGGCCGGGTACCGGAGGTTCGGCGACATCCGGGCGGCCTGGAAGGATAGGGCGGAGTCCGCCGAAGCCGAGAAGACGATGTTGGTCAAGCAGCTGAAGCTGTCGGCCGACTGCGAGGCCAGACTCGAGGAGGAGATCTCCCGACTCACCGACGGCCTGGCTGCCTCGGAGGTCGAACTTCAGTCGGCCTGCGAGCAGGCCAAGCGCAAGACCCGTACCGCTCATCGACTACGGCGTGAGCGGGATGGTTGCGTCGGTGAGCTCGAGGCCGAGCACGAGCAACTCCGGATTAGCCTGGAGAATCTGACTAAGGCCGAGGAGAACCTGTCCACCGCACAAGCCGACGCCGACATAACGAAGGCGGAGGCGAAGTCAGCCAAGGAGGCGCTGATCCAGGCGGTGGAGGACTTCCGCGGCTCCGATGAGTATCGGGAGGAGCTTCTCGAGAGTGGCTTCGCCTTTTATCAGGTGGGGTACGAGGACGCCCGGGATGCAATCCAGGGTCTGTACCCGGAGCTCGACCTGAGCAGCGTCGTTCCTCCAGGGTCGGAGGGCCAAGCTGCAGAGGAGGTGGCCGACCCAACGTCGGGAGATCAGACTGCTGCGGAGGAGGCCGTCCCCTGGCCGACGGAACAAGCTACCGAAGGTGAGGCGGCTCCGGCCTTCGATCCCACTCCGATCCAAGCGGGTACATCGGTCGCCTCCGAACTCTTCCCGATCCAGGAAGTTGATTCTGACGAGTAGTCGGAGCATCTCTCATTTTATTTTGGGTACTTGTAATCGGGCTTCGGCCCAATTTTGTAAGTCCAACTTCAACTTAAATGAAATTGAAATTTTAATTTCTTCTGCATGTGACTCGAAATGTATGTTTTACCGAGACGCCCCCGAGTGTACAAGTCGTAGGTCCGACATACCTCGTTAGGACGTTCGATAGGATCTGACGTAGTTAATCGAGATAGTCAGTAGCGTGCGCCATGATAAGGGCAGGGCAAGCTCCGATCGTAGACCGACGTCCTGACTGTCGTACAAGTTGCGTCGGATCCAATGGTCGAGAGTGTAGGTCGAGCGTCCGTCGCCCAGACTTGGGTCGGGCGTGCACGTCGAGTCGGGTGTCGATCGACCTTCGGATGTAGCTCGTTGACACAATCATTCTGTAGAATCTGATAGTCGAGTAGTGTCCGACATATTTGATTAGGATAACGATGGTAAGTCGAATATCCATTGCCCGAATCTTGGTCGGGCATATACGTCGTGATGTATGATAAATGGTGGCAAGCCGAATATCCTTCGATCGGTCGTGATCAAGTCGGTATGTCGCAAGTGCGACCTTGGTTGTCTTGGCGTTTTGCCTTTCTTAGCCGAAGATAAGTCGGTAAGTTAGCCAGTCGCATTGATCGAGAGTCGACTGTGGAAGGAGCGCGGCTTCAACTTAGAGAGATTTCATCGCCAGCGTTGGCCTTCAGTTAATGTAGACAGAACGGTTCTCGTAAGAGTCCGATGTGTCGTCGGCGATCGGGCTGTAGGTTCCCAACGGAACGTTAGACCCAAGTCGGGGCGTCGAGGCTCGAATTTTTGGCGAGGGCCGAGTCATGGCGGAGAGCCGAACTTTGCAGACTCTGGGGTTGTGAAGTTGGGTTGTATTCCGAACAAGGGCATACTGAATTTACTGATGGTACAATCTCAGGTTGTCGGCATTCCAAGTCTGGAGAATGGCCGTCTCTTCCAGGGTCTCAAGTCGGTAGGCACCGACCTGCAGGTGTCCGCTACCTTGTAGGGCCCTCCCAGTTCGGGGATAATTTTCTTGATCCAGAGGCTTCGAGACTTCCGCCTCCTTAAAATCAGATCTTCAGGTCTGAAAACTTTGGCTGAACTTTAGCATTATAGTATCGGACCACTCTTTGTCGGTAGGAGGTCATGCGGAGTTGAGCCTCGCATCGGAGCTCGGGTAGGAGGTCCAGGTCGGCTCTCCGGCACTCGGAGTTGCCTGGTTCACAGTACTGCTCAACTCTAGTTGATGGCAGTCCGATCTCAAGCGGGATCATTGCTTCCGTCTCATAGGCCAAATTGAAAGGAGATTCCCCAATCGGAACACAGGGTGTCGTTCGGTACGCCCATAGGACCGAGTGCAATTCCTCGACCCAGAGGCCTCTGGCTTCGTTCAGTCGAGTCTTCAATCCATATAGAATGGTCCGATTGGTTACTTCAACTTTTCCATTGGACTGTGGATGCCCGACCGAGGTCAGCCTGTGCGCGATATGGAATCTTGCACAGAACTCTCTGAAGTCTTGGTTGTCGAACTGTCGTCTATTGTCGGTGATGATAGTGTGCGGCAGTCCGAACCTGGAGATGATGGACTTCTGGATGAAGTCTTCCATCTTACGCTCAGTGATTTGCGCCAGGGGTTCGACCTCCATCCACTTGGTGAAGTAGTCGATTGCGACGACTATGAACTTTCTTTGGCCAGACGTCGGAGGAAAAGGATCGAGTATGTCGATTCTCCATTGGACGAAGGGCCACGGGGTAATAATGGAAGTCAGTTGGTTGGTGGACCGGTGTTGTATGTTGGCGTACTTTTGACATGGCTTACACCTTCGAACCAAATCATCCGCATCTTTCTTCATGGTGGGCCCGTAGTAACCTTGCCGTAAGACTTTGTAGGCCAAGGATTTACCCCCAGATGATTTCCGCAGATCCCTTTATGCACCTCTCTGAGTGTGTAGTCCGCGTTCGCCGGTCTCAGGCACCTCAGCAAGGGAAGGGAGAATGACCTTTTGTAGAGTCGCCCATCCATCATTACATATTGGGAGGCCGCCCACCGGAGTCGCTTGGCTTCCGTGGGGTCTTCAGGGCTGGCTCCGTCAGTCAGATACTGGACGATCGGATCCATCCAGCTTAGCTCGATCGCTAGTTGTAGCACCTTCTCAGCCTTGTTGACGCTCGGTTGCTCGAGACTCTCTACGAGTGTCCGGCCCAAAGTGCCGTAGGCGGATATCGCAAGCCTGGAGAATGCGTTAGTCCGAGCGTTCTCCGTCCTGAAAATATGGAAGATCTCGAAATACTTAAGATGTGCTACGAGATATCTCACTTTCTGGAGATATTTTGTCATGGTCGGATCTCACGCTTCGAATTCGCCTCTGACTTGCCCTACAATCAGCTGGGAGTCGGAGAAGACTCTGAGGCTGTCGATCCCGAGCTCCTTTACCACTCTCAAGCCAGCGAGGAGCGCTTCATACTCGGCTTGATTATTAAAGGCTTTGAAGTTGAATCGGAGGCGTACTCGATAACCACTCCTTCTGAGTTAGTGAGCAGGAACCCGGCTCCACTCCCTTGAGCATTGGAAGCTCCGTCTATGTGCAATACCCAGGTTGCCCCGAGGTCATATTCAGAGGTCACAGCCTCTTTGGAGCTCCCGTCTTCCGACACTTGGTCGGTTGTTGGGCATTCCGCAATGAAGTCGGTCAGAACTTGGGCTTTCAAAGCAGGTCGCGATCGGTACTAGATGTCGAACTCGCTCAGCTTCACCGCTCATTTTGTCAGTCGTCCCGACGTGTCGGGGCGATGCAGGATCGCCCTCAGGGGTTGGTCGGTGAGGACTACGATGACGTGTGCTTGAAAATACGGACGGAGTCGTTGTGTTGATATGACCAAGGCAAATATCATTTTTTTCGCCTTTGAATATCGGATCTCGGCCTTGTGGAGCACTTTGCTGGTATAATATATGGGTTGGTAAATCCGGCTCTCGTTCTTTCGGATGAGTACCGAACTAACCGCCTCTGGGTGGTAGCCAAGTAAGGTACAATATTCTTCGACCTCTGGCTTCACAAGTAGGGATGGAGAAGTCAGGTACTTCTTCAAGTCTTCGAAAGCTTGCCGACACTCATTCGGCCAAGAGAAGTCCTTTGTCTGCCTCAGAGTTTAGAAGAACGGAAGGCATCTCTTAACCGATCGAGAGATGAATCGGCTGAGTGCGATGACCCTTTCGTTGAGCTGCTGTACTTTCTTTTGATGCTCGGGTGCCGCATGTCGACAATCGTCTTTATCTTCTCAGGGTTGGCTTCAATTCTGCGTTGGAAAATGAAGAATCCGAGAAACTTTCCTAAAGTCACCCCGAAGGCGCACTCGGTCGGATTTAGCTTCATCCGATGTCGTCGAAGTATGCGAAAAGTTTCTTCCAGATCTTGGACGTGATCTGAAACCTGTGCGCTCTTTACCAGCATGTCATCCACGTACATCTCCATGTTGCACCTGATTTGAGCTTTGAAGACCTTATTGACGAGTCATTGGTAGGTGGCTCTGACGTTCTTCAGACCGAAGGGCATCACTCTGTAACAGTAAAGATTCTTGGTGGTCACGAAGGCCGTATGCTCCTCGTCCTCGGGTGCTATCCGGATCTGGTTATATCCGGCAAAGGCATCCATGAAGCTGAGCAGTCGATGACCGGACGTCGCATCCACCAGTTGGTCGATCTTCGACAGTGGGAAGCTGTCCTTCGGACAAGCTCGATTCAGATCGGTATAGTCGATGCAAATCCTCCACTTTTCGTTGGCTTTCTTCACCATGATGACATTGGCGAGCCAGTCGGGATATGTGGTTTCTCTGATGAAGCCCGTCTCGAGTAGCTTGTCCACTTCCTCGTCAATGGCCTTTTGTCTTTTGGGGCAAAAGTTGTTTCTTCTGTCTCACCGGCCTCACGCCAAGGGCGATGTTGAGTCGGTGAGTCATTATTTCTGGAGGCATGCCGGGCATGTCCGTTGCCGACCAGGCGAATACGTCGGCATTGGCTCTCAACAGCTTTATCAGCTGCTGTCGCTCTGGGTCGGACAATTGCGACCCGACCCTGATCACCTGTTCAGGATTAGTTGCCATCGGGATGGAACCAGCTGTTCAGCCGGTTCACCCCGTTCCTCCTCCTCTCGTTGGTCCAACTTGTCGACCGACAGAAAATCGTCCGATTGATTATTTTGAGTTGAGATTTGGAAGCATCGTTGAGTGAGCTGTTGATCCCCGTGTATTTTTTCAACTCCATTTTTAGTCGGGAACCGGACCAGCAAATGATATGTCGAGACTATCGCTCTGAGAGCATTTAGTCCGGATCTTTCAAGTATGGCGTTGTAGGTCGAAGGTACTCGGACGACCGTGAAGGTCAAGTAGACGGTGCTTTATCATGGTTCGGTCCCAGCTGTCACAGGAAGAGCAATTTCTCCTTCCACTGCGAAGGCATCCCCGGCGAAACCTAGTAGGGGTGTAGAGACTCTCCTGAGTCGGTCGGTCGACAGTCGCATTCGGAAGAAGGTCGAGTAAATAAACGTTAGTTGAACTTTCATTATCAACAAGAATCCTTTTTACATCATAATTCACTATTGTTGCCGAGACAACAACAGCGTCATCATGGAGAGTTTGGATTCTTCGAGCGTCTTCATCAGTAAAAATGATTACATCGTCCTAGCGTAGCTTTTCGTCGACTCCTCTTCAGCAATCGTCCCTCGATCTAGTCGTTTAGAGATCATATTGATGACCCCGGCAGTAGGCTGGTTGTTTGCTGTCTCTTCAGTCGGTTGGGGTCGTCGGTCGGGAAGGGTCGAGCGGTGGGTCCCTTCGATACTTTTCGAGATACCCTCATCGTATGAGGGTCTCTATTTCATCCTTGAGTTGGATGCATTGCTCGGTGTTGTGACCGTGGCCCCGATGGAATCGGTAGTATTTTTTCGGTCGAGGCCTTTTGCCTTCAGAGGCGGAGGTCGTTGCAGATATTCCACCCTTCGATCTCCATCAAGATCTGCGCACGAGGAGCAGAGAGAGAGGTGTAGGAGTCGTACCTACGATGCGTCGATCTCGGACTCTGCCGTTGGGGCGATCTCGGGCTCCGTCGTCAGGACGAGATCCGTTTATCAGTCGGAGGCCCGCTGGGTTTAGCAGGAGCCCGACTTTTCTTCCGCTTCTCCTTCTGGCCCTTAGTCTCGGTCAGATGCCGATCGGAAGCTCCCTCATCCACGCGCATGTATTTGTACGCGCGCTCCAGCAATTCGGCATATGTTTGGGGGAGGGTCTTGTCCAAAGAATATGTGAATCGGGACCCCCTTCGCCCCCTCTTCATGGCTGAGATAGCCATGTCTTCATTGAGGTCCCGAAACTCAAGTGTGGCCGCATTGAATCGGGCCACAAAGTGTCGGAGTGTCTCGTTTTCTCCCTGCTTGAGGGAGAAGAGACTGTCCGAGGTTCGCGGCGATTTCTAGCTGGTGCTGAAATGAGCCACGAAAGAATGTTCGAGCTGCCCGAAGGAGTGGATACCTCCTGAGCGGAGGTCGGAGTACCAAGCCCTGGCAACCTTGCAGAGTGTGGCGGGAAGCTGATGCAGAAGAGGGCATTGGTCGCCCTTTGAATTGTCATGAGAGTTTTGTAGCTCTCCAGATAGTCAACTGGGTCGGTGGAGCCGTCGTAAGGCTCCACGTGAGGCATTTTGAACCGACTAGGGATCGGTTCGTCGAGGATAAATTGGGAGGGAGGTTGGGTAGTCCGGAAGTCGACGTCGTTTGAAGACTTCTGGCCATCCGTCTGGAGCTGGGCAAGCCGATGGTCGATTTCTTCGAACTTACGTTCGTAGTCGTCCAGCCGTCGGTGTTGAGAAACCCTAGGAGTCGAACCTCCCGACAAATTTGAGGGGGAGGCGGAGGGTGTCCGTGGCCGCTTTCCTTCCTCGCTCGCTCCAACTGGGAAGGAGAGGGATGCCGAGATTGGTGGGTGTCGCGCCGTGGCTGCCTCCCCTTTCTCGGTGGGAGTGCTGAGACGGCTGCTCTTGAGGAGGAGACGGAAGTTGGTGCGAGCGTCGGCGGCTGCTTCTGGACGGCATCGGGTGCACCGCCGATTGTTCTGCCGGTGGTTGCGGCAACTGGGTTGGCTGTTGTTGGAGGTTTTGACCGCATCCGTCAGAACAGTCATTTGCCGCACGATCGCCGCAATCTGCGCCTCCGTGGTCACCACAGGATGTGGAGAGCTGGGTTCCGTTATAGAGGGTGAAGGAGGGGCCTCTTCCCGACGGAAAAAGTACCTCGCCGATCCAGTAGCTCTCGATTGCTGAGCCCTGATTTTGTCATTTCGAGAGGTTTTTCAAGCTCTATGGAACTCGCTGTCGAAAACCACCTCCTTCCTAGCGTGCCAAATCTGTTGCGGCCAATTTCCTCGTCGCTTGATCGCTCCGGAACGCGCACCTACAAGGAAAGTCCTCACTGACCGAAGGTGGCTTCGGCGGGGACCCTCCGACGCTCAAGTCAGAGAGGAGACTAGGCAACAGTGGAAAGAATCAAGGGGCTCAGTGATCGAGAGAGGGCGAGAGCTTGAGCTTCAGAGAGCTTACCAAAACTGTTGTCTTACCCGTTTTATAGTAGAATACGGTATGGTCCCGTCGTTAATGGTGCAGACAACTGAGGAGTTGTCAAATCGCCAGGGGCTGTCAAGTCATCGTGGGTTGTCAAGTTATCAGAGCTAACCCATGTCCTTGGCAGGACAACGCCCCATGGTGGTGGTACAGCATGTCCTTGGCAGGACAACTACCCATGTGGCTGTACGGCGTTTGGACGGGTTGGCCGACTATGTGTCGGTATTTGATTGCCGAGACGTCGGGTGATGACTCGAAAGCACCGTCGGCTGATTGGGTGCCTTGTGGAAGTCGGACGTCGGCTGCCACCCCCGATAGAGAGTCGGTGATATGGATTCGGCCTTTCGACCGGTTGAAGACAGTATTGGCCTGTTCGGCCGGCATACTTCTGGTCGGATATTGTCGGTAGTCATTGTCGGAGTCGTCCGTCCGTCGAGTGGGTAGAGTTGGGCATCGATCGGACCGTTTCGGAGATAAATCGGCGTATAGGGGTCGATTGGAATATCCCAACAGGACAGGTTCCGCTCCCTGTGAGCAATTAAATGAGTGAAATATAGCTCAAAACATACTCTGTAAAAAGGCTTAAAATAATGACGTCACAACTCGAACACTTGCTGGGTGCATATTTTGTGGAACATAGGTCCATGTAAATATGATTGATCTATGATTTGATCTTTTATAATTCACCACATAAGAAATGGCCTTTTTTCACATTGTAGAAATCATTATGTTTTCCCACAAGGACAACTTAATATTCTTATCTTTTATGGTAGGTAAGATGACTTCATTACTAGTAGGAACGTAAAAGTAGGAGGACCACCATATGGCTACTCGGATAAACTTAATATTCTTGTCTATTTCCATGTCAAACTTTGAATTATGTTTTTTCCCTTCTTGCTGACTCATATTTTATCCTACTTCTCTTTATTGCATTGTGCTATTTGACATCATTCCCCACTACTTACCAATTTGCGGGTCTTTGAAGACTTGTTTGGCTTTTTGCTAACTCTTGTGAGACATTTATATTGTTACAAGGGAAGATATGAGAGGCTGTGTTGCTTTGGTAGTTCTAAGGTTTTTGTAGTATCAAAATTGCATCTGTTAAGAATATTCTAAAATATCTCATAATTCTAGAAATATTCTTTCATATATTCTATGTATATTCTTTGTATCTTTGATATCTTTTCTTTATTAGTCTTTTCATATATATAATATACTTAGTGGTGTAATGTATACATATCCTATATATATGCACTTTGTTTTCAAGTAATATAATAAAGTTTTCTTTCTGCAATGTAGTTTATTGCTTCATTTTGTCATGGTATCAGAGTTACTGCTTTACCGTCGTCAATACGCTATATAGTGATTGTTTGTCGCCAATATGTTGACACAATCTAATCCTAGTTTAGCCTCTATGTTCGCTAATGAGCATTGTGCAAGTATTCCGGTCATTGTCCGTTGCCGCATTATCCTTCACGTGCCTCGTCGGAAACCTCCTCCTTCTGAAGTGCTCCAGTGGCAACTTTTGGCAAGCTTTCACTGTTGTAACTACCATCTGTCATTTCTTGATCATCCATCTAGTTGCTCCAATTGGACTACCCAACTCCACTGCGCGCGCCCTCACACGTCGGACCAGTTTTGACCCATTTTGCCAACCATTTGCCACATGTCAGATGCGTCACTAGGCACATATCAGCCACATTGCCTATCTTGCCACATCACCTGCCACATTATCTGCCACATGTTGGCCACATCATCCCATCCTGCTTCATCATTGTCACGTCATCTAGTTTAGTTCAGCACTATTGCTGGTTCGTTGTGTTGATTGAATAGGTCCGTTTCATTTGATCAATCGGTTTAGTATTTTCTAGATCGGTTCTCAATCGGTTCCTATGGTTTTCAAGTGTGCCCTTTCCATTTCTGGCCTCGATGTTTTCCAATTTTGCTTCTATACTTGAGTTTTGCTATTTTTATTCATTCATAATATCTTGAAAATGTTCACTTTTGTCTCAGTTTAATCTCAACCCCAGAATGATGTTGCTTGATCCATTCAGACCATTTTAGATGGCACAAATTATAATCATTGAGCTCAAGCTATGCACAATTTTCTAAAGGGTTGTAAATTATCACAATATATTACTGGCGAAAGAAAGATATAGAAGATATAGAAAATATACAATGAATATATGGGAGAATATATGAGAGAATTTATAGAATCATGAGATATTCTAAAATATTTTTAACTAATATATGAGTGAATATTTTTAGCATCATGAAATATTCTAGACCGTTTTTAATATCCTTCTCAATCTCAAGATGATGGTGTAAAAACTAACTTGAGTTTGGATATCAAGTCAAGAAATCAACCAGTGGAATGAGATTTGGTAGAAATATCCGTAAGTTGATCAATAGGAAAAAGAGATTGTAGTTGTACAATCCCATATTGAATATGCTGACAAACAAAGTGATAAACATTCTCAATATGTTTGCTGCGCTTATGAAAGATATTATTGTGAGCAATTTTAATGATGCTCTGAATGTGGCAATGTAAAGTAATAATATTTGAATATGTAACTCTCGTCTTTGGATGTACCAAAAGCAAATAATGGCAGCTTGGTCCAGTACATAAGTAGAGTGTTGTGAATTTTGGTTGATATTACTGTCGAGCTTCTTTGGCTTTGTTAGCTTCTTCAAAATACGAGAGTTGTACATTCAAATGCTATTATTTTATATTGTGATAATTAGAATACTATATAAATTGTTTATAATGATGTCTTTGATGAGCGCATCAAACACAGTGAGAACAATAGTCACTTTGTTCATTAGCATATTTGAGATGGGGTTGTATCACTATAGTGTATTTCTTATGTGGATCATCCTATGGATATCTTCAATAAGTCTCATTTCTATTGATCAATTCTCGACTTAATATCCAAATTCAAGTTGATTTTATACGATCATCTTAAGTTTGAGCAGAGATATTAAGAATATTGTACATTATCTTATGATTTTAGAAATATTATCTCATATATTAGTAAAGAATATTTTAGAATATTCCATGATTTTAAAAATATTCTCTCATATGTTCTCCTATATATTCATTGTATTTTTTGTATCTTTCTTTTTTTGGTCTTTTCATGTATACCTAGCTGTGCAATCTATAAATATCCCATGTATTATGTATTTATTTTCAAGCAATACAATAGAGTTGTTTTTTTTTAAATTCAATTTATTGCTTTATTTTGTGAATTTAGGACTTGTTTGGATGACTGTGTTGAAAAATTTTATGAAATTCATGGGTTGGACGTATACAACTAGCAAGTTATAAAATTATAGACTGAGGTAGGGTTATATTCATGCCTAGGAGTGTTTGTGGAGTAAATTCGTTTGAATCTCATAGAGAGGAAAAAAAACCTCAACTTTGCTGGTTATATTTCTCCAACATACAAACCTCATAGAATTTTTAGTCCAATCCCCCAAATGTTTGTATTAGTACCACCAGTTTCCTTATTTTTGAGTCTCCGTTGAAATTTTCTTTGAGATGCCAATTGGTCAGATATAAAGTTCCTTGGACCCTTCTGCAGCTGCTGGGGCAACTCAAAATTGTACCTGCTTTTCATGTACCCTACCATTTACAGGATTTCCCCTTGCCATGCGGAGGGATTTTTTATGGCTAATACAGGCATCTTCTAGCATTTGAACGACCTCTTGGCTTGCGTGGAAACTATCCTAGCTATTTCATTTGTTTTTCTTATTTCTTTTTGAGAATAAATATTTTGTTCGTTAGCTTACTAGAATGTGCTTATATCAATACAAAAAGTAAATTTGCAAAAATATTTTATTATTTTTTTAGTACTAAATATGATGACGACCTATAAATTAAGTTCTGAATGAAAAATAAGGTTTGCCTCTCTTTATTCATTTATGTGTAATCAATTTTTCAATTATATTTGCTTATTAATAAAGATTAGTATTGGATATGTGCAATACATGCGTCTTGCCAAAGATTGATAAACGACATGGGCTCTTCTTTATTAATAAAATATCATTTTATTAATATAGTATCCAAAGACTTTATTTTTTTTAAGAATCTTCCTGTATCTAATTTTAAAAATATATTTGGCTCACGAGTAGATTTAAAGTTGGAATTAAAATGAGAATTAAAATAATTATATTTTTTGAAATATTTAATTTGTGACTGAGATTAGGATCGATCTTTCATTCGAAAATTAATTTTAAAAATAATTAAATTGAGAGATATTTAAGAGATTTGTTTTTTAATAAATCTACGGTGTAATGGGCCATGTTAACCGGCTAGTCTATCGTATCACGGTCCAGTCACGACCGTCACTGCCCGTGCCCAGCACGCTCGCCAAGCGGGGCGACGTGTTTCCCGCTCCGAGTCTGAGCAACCTGTCTCCCACCCTCCCCACCCCTCCGTTCCGTTCCGTCAGCTGCATTCCAGTCCTACTCATTTCGGTCAATCCGCCCTAACGGATTCCCCACCTCCGGCGCCGTTACGTCTGACGGCGACCTCGGTGCCCGCTCACCTCACAGCTCACACGCGCGTACGTATAGTCTACGCCGAATCCAAATTTTTTAAATATAAAAATGTCGCTTAAAATGCTAAATCACAATTCGCCCTCTCTCCTCTCCTTCTTCTCTCTTTCGCATTTTGTTTTCTTCGCTCGTCCCCTCCCCTTTCTCACCTGTCTTTCCTCTCGGTTTCTTGGAAGAATTCATGTCGGTAAGGGCCGATGTCTCCCCTTTTCTTGCTATTTTGATGAAGATTTTGAATTCCTCGTGGTCTCTTTGCTGTGGTTGGTTGATCCGGTTGGGTGGGGTGAGGGGGGAGGGGGTTTGGTTGAATTGATCCCGTAGGGTTTTGGGGAATCGATGCGTGAGCTTTCTATGCTGTTGATGGTTCTGGATTTATTAGACGATGCAAAATCGATGCGATGACGTGCTTTTCTCCTGTTTTTCGTCGTTTTTGGGGTTGATTTTGATGATGGGTTGGTCTGCTAGGGCTTCCTTTTATACTATTTGGGAAGAAATGATTTTCTTTCCTTGATTTATCGTTTTCAGTTTCTTTAGTCGATTGGATTTGGTGGATTTTGGTGGTAAAGTTTTAGGGTTCGCTGTTCTTTCGTATGGGCCTCCTCGGAGGATTTTTTCTGTTACTTATTTTAGATGCTGCAGAAATATTTCTTTTTGCATAGTATCTTTATTGGGAGCTTTCTGAAACGTCATTCTAGGTTCGTAATGTTCGTGGAAATGTTGGCTGGATTGTGTTTTTGTATACCATATGTCTTGGAACCAAGTTGATATATAAGTCGTTTTTGTTCTAGAAGTTTCACAACTATTATTTTTAGTTACGTGGTATGTAACATTGATTTGCTCTATGGATTTTATCGTCAATTGATATTTCAATATCAGTTGTTTTTGTTTGAGAGACTCTTTGGTGTTTTGGCCGGGTTGGTGTCAAAGGTGCTAATCTTTGTGATCTAGCATGGGCATGTTTCTGGATTTGTAAATGTTGCTTGAGATGGTTGAAAGTAAATGAGCAAGTGCCATATGCATTAAGGTCAGCTTTAAATCTGTCAACAGAAATGCTTAATTCTGTGAAAGCTTATTAAGTTTTCAATTTCCAATGGTTGTCTTCCAGAATTATTTTGTTTTTTGAGAAATTACTGGGTAAACACTTATCATATGCAAAGAGGGACTAGTTTCCAAGTAGATGTCTGGGCTCTTACCAATGAAGTGACATCAGTCAATCTAGGTTAGGCATGACAGTTGTATCTCTATAAATATATATACTCCATACCAGTACTATCTTATTATAGCGTCGGTACGCTTGTTATGGGGATTCAGCATACCAAGTATTGGTATGCGCTCTGTACCGCATACTAGTTTGGTATTGATATGGTATGGTATGGTCAGTGCGCATGCGTACTGACATACACAGACACACAGAAGTTGACAGCCATAACCAGTTCTTTTAGTTCCATTAGAGGAATGATCATCTATATTAACTTGATCAAAGAGTTACAGTAGTATATCTTGGGGTTTCGGCTTCAGAAGTTTCTATAATATGTTCTACTGAAACCTGTTTGTTATTTAATTATTTATTTTAAATTGGATGTACTTTGAAAGGTTGAAGTTGATGGCCATAACCAGTTCTTTAGTTCCATCTAGAGGAGTGGCATGTATCTTAACATGATCAAAGAGGTATGGTAGTAGATCTTGGGGCTTGGGTTCCAGAAGTTTTATAATATGTTCTGCTGAAACCTTTTTATTTTTTTCATATTAATTGGGTGTGGTGGACTAGGATTTTGTACCAGGGGATTTATGAGGAGACAAATTGGAAGGAGATTAACCAGTCTAACATTATTTGTGGCTAGAAGTTCTAAATTGTCCTAGTTCTAGAGCATGAATGTTGTAAAGGTTTCTAATTTATTGATTTATGTATTGCCATTTGAATGTGGCCGACTTTACTCCATGATTTTGTGTTTGAGCCAAAAGAATGGTGCAATTTTCACAGATTTACCTTTGGTTATGATGGTATGCAGAATTTTCTTATATGGAGTTTTGATTATATTGCAAATAGGTCAAGGCACAGTTTGAGTAAGTTGACCCTTGAGTTATCAATCTTGGTTATAGCTCGGCCTGGGATGCAATAAGAGAACATTTATGCAAGATATTTTAAGTGTCAATTAGGATAGTCTTCTGTCTATGATAATCTCGGAAACCAGACTAAACCTTTCTTCCTTTTTATTGGAATTGTATGTAGGTAAGTCTTTTCTATCTGTGAGTTTTTTTCTTAAAAAATTTATAAAAAAGATATGGTGTTTGTCATTTTTTTAATTTGTTTTGAGGATAACACATGATTGCTATTTATCTAAATTACTTACAAAACATTAGCTTGGTTAATGTTGGTAAACCAGCTCCTGCAGATATTTACTATTTACTAAAGTTCGTTACAATCTTATATCTACCATGTTGCTCAACAGCAATTGAACACTTCATTTTCAAGGAAGTTTGGAGTGTCGGCACTTCCTGGGTACTTGAACACAAACATGACACTCTTGGATACCCTAAAATTGGAGTGTCCTGCTTAGATTAGCTAGAGATATAAGCTGTCATCGCAGTCTTTTTTCGAGTATTTTGTTAGGACAAAACTAGCATTTCATTATTCATTCAAGTGTTGAATAATATAAGCCGATATGGTTTGACACAAACCGTCATATGGGTGTTGTTAGCAATGGCCATATAAATTATCAAGTGGCCTCTTAAATAGCTGACTGGTGTTGGACCAGTTAAGTAGTTCTTGCTTGAGCATTTGTTACTAGTAAAGTATCCTAAGCAGCTGACTGCTTATTTGTGTAACATATGAATAATGATTGTATTAGAATGTTGATTTGCATCGTACACAACTGATCCTATTGCAAATCTAGTTATGCAGTGTTTGTTTACTTTCTTGAAGCTAATATGGTTCTCTCATTTTATTTTTGTTATTTTTTGTTTAGCGTATATTCTTTAAGGGTTCTGCGTAACTTTATATGCATCTTATGTAAGCATACTGACTCAACAAAATACAGTTATTTGCTAGGAGAAACAATTGGCTATAGGCATGATTGTGGGTGTATATGTGGACATATGGACTGAATGTATCTTTATGGTTTAAGATGTTACTGTAATCATTAAGCCTTGTTCCAACTATTTGGAGTCAGTTTTGTGTATCCTCATTCTCCAAGCATTGCTTTTAGGGCTAATGCTGCTGTTATATCTGCATAAGATGTCACAACAAATATTTTTTCTTTGTAGCACCATAGCCATCTTTTCTGCTGGGTTTTACCCCTTTCTTCCAGCATCTATGCTTTCTTTTTCCATGTTGCCTCTTATTTTTGAGTGCTGACCTGCAGGTGGGTGGCATCTAGGCAGCCAAATTTTACTGGTAGTCTCTGTGATGTTTGTGTCCAAGTAGGATTTCTTCGAATCATTTGATTATTGGTTTGTAGGCATCTTGGATGCTGTAGATCATATAAGATGACATATACTCTCTGATGTACCAATGTATGTACATCTGTGTGTTTGTCACTGCACAATCTCATTTTCTTTGTGCTGCAATTTAATGTATCTCACTCTGTGTGTCTCCTAATAGTTTTGTTGAAAAATTATAGACCCAAACCTCTAGCAAGTTGGATAACCTAACAAGCCAAGTATTGTCTACCATT
This sequence comes from Elaeis oleifera, assembly GCA_000441515.1. Classification (NCBI taxonomy): domain Eukaryota; kingdom Viridiplantae; phylum Streptophyta; class Magnoliopsida; order Arecales; family Arecaceae; genus Elaeis; species Elaeis oleifera. The sequence goes on along the minus strand of KE504879.1, from coordinate 183,909 downwards.
TCACCTAAACAGTAAGGATATATGTTATCATTTCTGTAATGTTTATTTGACTTCAGCATAGATTTTTCAAATTACATTATATCTTGAAAGTATTCTGTGTTGTTGATTAGGATGTAAAAAGAATGTTCATTGCCTATGGTTTAAAGCATAATCAAACATTAGTGGATTAAATACGCTACCTGATTATATTAAAAAAAAATGATAGAAGGATTGTTGATTGACTTTGTTCCAAGTTGCCTGGGTCCCTGGGTTATCATGTAATGCCTAGGCTATATGATAGGTCTATTGTTGAATCACCTGGATGGTTTCAGATGATGTTAAATTGTAAGCAAAATACTCTTTGTATCGTGGCCATCCATAGGCACAATGTCACAAATTTGATAGCACAAATGTTAGATGGACACTTGATTATTTTTTGATTTCAGCATAGATTTTCAAATTACATTATATCTTGAAAATATTCTGTGTTGTTGATTAGTATGTAAAAAAGAATGTTCATTGCCTATGGTTTAAAGCATAATCAAACATTAATGGATTAAATACAGTACAATATACGATCTGATTATATTAATAAAAAATGATGGAAAGGATTGTTGGTTGACTTTGTTCCAAGTTGCCGAGGTACCTGGGTTATCATGTAATGCCTGTATGATAGGTCTATTGTTGAATCACCTGGATGGTTTTAGATGATGTTAAACTGTAAGCAAAATACTCTTTGTATCATCACCATCCCTAGGCACAATGTCACAACTTTGATAGCACAAATGTTAGATGGACACTTGATTATTTTTTCCTCACTTGACGAGTCATATAGACAGGCATTGTCGAGATCTGGGAATAATGCCCTAGCTGTTCAGAAGAGACAACAAAACCTGGGCCCTCTCAGTGTATTATTCTTCCTTCTCTAATCTATATTCCCCATCTATTCTTAGAGCCACTAATCAAATTATGTTATATGATTAGAAATTAAACTGCTAAAGGCATTGTGGTTCATATTTATCATCTGTCATCTTTAGTATTTCGTACATATGGTTAATTTTCAAATAAATTATTTGTCTGGCTAGCCAGGTAAGTTCCATAGATGTGTGAAGATGGTAGGCTGTTTGATAACCTTGGTCATGTCAATTGATTCTTTTTATCAATGTGATGCAGTCAAACAGCAATCTTCTAGGTACTTATATGATTATAACTTAAGACTATATATTGTTCAGAAGTACTCTATTTTGGTTTTTGAGAAGTCCAAGATTCTGACAGTTGGGGCCATATATGCCCATGTTTGGATGTTAGACTTAGTTGAAAAATCTGGAGAATGAGAAGTGGACCAAATGGTGGTTTTCTTATGAGGATTTTACTGAGGGTTTAAATACTGGTAGCAGATCCGTACAGTTCCACGGCCTATTGGAATGACCATTGAACACAAGAACAAAGAGAAAAAAAATAAAAAACAAAATAAATTGTGGAAACTAGTGTTCTAGGATGCGTAGCCTTTGCAAGTGTCAGGATACAACAATTCTGGTCAGGAGAGTCCTGGGGTCCTGGACATATTCCATGACCTATTCTATCTCTGGTCTATTACTGCCAGAATGGACCAGGTCCTTAATCCTATGATTACTTTAGTAATCATAGGTGCCCAGTAAAGTCATATTAAAAAACGAAGGGCCTGGAAGCATGGGAAGTACCTGTGGCAGAGCCAGCAAGTAACTATAGGCAGATGTTGCTTCAAAAGCAGTTCTTAGCACCATGATGGGTCTTTAGATAATAGACCTGAAAGGAATCAAGATTGTTACGTCTCTTTTATTCTTATGAAAATTTTGTATAGAGGGAAGAATCAATTCAAAGAATTTCTATACAGGTCTCAAAAGTAACAGTATGACAGTTA
>KE504879.1:141102-159166 GCA_000441515.1 Elaeis oleifera | reverse complement strand
GAAACTCAAATTCACCTCCCCTTTTGGGTTGCATAGTTGGGGCAACAATCCTCATAGATGTCAGCGTATTCTTGATTTGGTTCATATTGATGTCTGTTCTATGAATGCTAAAATCTTGGTGGTGCTAGTTATTTATTTTTTTATTGATGACCACTCTAAAAAGATTTGGGCATATCCTTTGAGATCTAAAGATCAGGTGATAGATGTATTTAAGCATTTTCATGCAAGTGTTAAAAGAGGAATAGAAAAATGGTTGAAGCGTATTCGTGCCCATATGATGACGAATATAGAGGTCCTTTTGAGAAGTATTGCAAAGATTTTGATATTAAGCTTGAGAAAACTGTTCCAAAGATACCTCAGCATAATGGGGTGGCAGAAAGGATGAACAGAACAATTGAGGAAAGGATACGATGTATGGTTTCACATGCTAAGCTGCCTAACTCATTTTGGGGTGAGACAATAAGGACTGCAGTTGATTTAATTAATCTTTTTCCTTCAGCTTCATTGGATGGTGACATACCAGATAGAGTGTGGACGAAGAAAGATGTTTTCTACAAACACTTGAGAGTATTTGGCTATCAGGCATTTATTTATGTTCTTAAAGATGAGAGATCCAAACTTGATAGTAAGACAAGATAGTGTATTTTCTTAGGTTATAGACACTAAGAATTTGGCTACAGACTGTGGGATCCAGTTGATAAGAAGGTGATCAGAAGTTGAGATGTTGTGTTCATGGAAGATCAAACTATTGAGGATATTGAACAGACCAAGAAAAGACAGTCGTTCAGAGATAATCTCAGTGACACAGATATAGTCCCTTCATCTGCAGTTAACAGAGGGGAGATACAGGGAGATCACCACGAGCCAGTAGATGCTGAGATTTCTGTTGATGTTATGCCTACACCTGATGAGTCTTCTATAGTTGATGAAGCAGTTCCTGAGTAGCTTGATGAGCAGGAACTTATAGAGCTAGCACTTTTGAGGAGATTTAGTAGGGAGAGACAGGCTTCTACTAGATATTCTACTCATAAGTATGTGTTATTGACTGATGGAGGAGAACCAGAGAGCTACCAGGAAGCTACTTTAAGTTAGCAAAGTGAAGAGTGGATGAAAGCCATGCAAGAGGAGATGCAAAGTTTGTATGACAATCATACTTTTGAGCTAGTGGAACTACCTAAGGGTAAGAAAGCACTCAAGAACAAATGGGTGTTCAAACTAAAGAATGAAGAGAACAGCTCACAACTAAGGTATAAGGTTGATTAGTTGTGAAGGGCTTTGGTCAGAAGTAGGGTGTTGATTTTGAGGAGATCTTCTCACCTGTAGTGAAGATGTCATCTATTAGAGTTGTGCTTGGATTAGCTGCTACCTTGAATCTAGAGATTGAATAGCTTGATGTGAAGACAGCCTTTTTCATAAAAATCTAGAGGAAGAGGTATATATGGAGCAATCAGAAGGGTTCAAGATCAAAGGCAAGGAGCATCTTATATGCAGGTTGAAGAAGAGCTTGTATGGTCTAAAGCAAGCACTTCGACAGTGGTATAGAAAGTTTGAGTCATTTATGACAGATCATGGATATACAAGAACCTCTTCTGATCATTGTATTTTTGTTAAGAGGTTTGATGATGATGATTTTACCATACTTCTGCTTTATGTTGATGACATGTTGATTGTAGGTCATGATAGAAAAAAATTGACAAGATGAAAAGGGAGATGAGTAAGTCTTTTGCAATAAGAGACATAGGATCAGCTAGGCATATTCTTGGTATGAGAATTTTTCGTGACAGAAAATAAAGAAAGTTATAGCTCTCTCAGGAGAAATATATCGAGAAGATTCTTGACAGGTTTAACATGAGCAAGGCAAAACCAATGAGCTCTCCACTCACAGGTCACTTTAAGTTAAGCTCTCAGCAGTGTCCTATTAGCAGAGAAGAGAGAAAAAGATGAAAAAGTACCTTATGCATTTGCAGTTGGCAGTTTAATGTATACTATGGTTTGCACCAGACCTGATATTGCTCATGCAGTTGGTGTGGTCAGTAGATTCCTCTCTAATCCAGGTAAACAGTATTGAGAAGCAGTGAAGTGGATATTCAGGTATCTTAAAGGAACATCTGATATTTGTTTATGCTTTGGAACTGATAAATCAGTGTTATGTGGTTATAATGATGCACATTGGGCTGGAGATGTTGACTTTAGGAAGTCCACTTCAGGATACTTGATTACTTTTGCAGGGGGAGATGTGTCATGACAATCCAGATTACAGAAATGTATTGCTTTGTCGACCATAGAAGCAGAATATATTACTGTGACTGAAGCCTGTAAGGAAGTACTCTGGATGAGAAAATTCTTATGGGAATTGGGCCTGAAGCAGAAAGAATTCACAGTTTACGGTGACAGTCAGAGTGGCATCCACCTCAGTAAGAATCCAATTTTTCACTTTTGTTCCAAACAAGATATTCATTATCATTGGATTCATGATATTTTGAAAAATAAGTTGTTATCTCTTGAGAAAATCCATACCGATAGAAATGGATAGACATGTTGACAAAAGTATTGTCCAGAGATAAGATAGAGGTATGCAGACAGATGGCATGTTTGATGAAGCCCCTACATCGGTCAGAAGGGAGAGATTAGTTGAATTCTACCCATATGGGGCCCAACCATTAATGGGCCATGTGAGGGTTTTGAGAGAGCGCCCTCTCTTCTCTCTCTCTCTCTCTCTCGATCACTTGCACACACACGCAGCGCCATCGCCCGAGAGAAAAAAAGGAATTTTTTTAGTTGCAACCTTTTGGCTTCGATCGAAATAGTGATTCAACTCCGATTGGCCTGAAATTTTGCAGGTGTATTCTCTGCATATGGTTCTCCACATCCAACGGTTTGATTGTTGTCGGATACTCTCTAACCTAGATTTTATTTGATTTTGGATTGTGAGATTTACGGGATTGCTGTTTGTTGTGGATTAGGTAATTTGTGGTCTATGTGATCTCTGGAGTTTTAGAAAACTGTGTATCTCACTGATTCTAGTAGAAAATTTTTCTCTGGCTTAATTCATGGTTTTTCTGTTTTTGAGTTTTCACGTAAATTTTGGTGTTTTTTGTACAGTTTGATTTGTCTTTGTTATTTGTGCTGGTTATTATTGGTTGCTTGTTTTCCTAACAAACAGAGAGCCAAAAATTTTCAAAATGAAAGAATCTCTTTCTTTTTGATCTTCCTCTCAGTTCTAGAAGGATAGGGTAGTGTTCCAATGTATTCTTTGCTGGTGGTCTATGGAGAGAGAAAGGAAAGGCTGTTATCCATTTTAAGGACATTAAACGCCTATCCAATTTAACTAGTGTGGGAAGTTCTATGGTTTGGCCAAGTAAATGCCATTTGGTTTGACTTGATCTCCATCCGGAAGTGTATATGGATGAAGTTGTTGAAATCCGACGATGGAATACCATTTCAATTAGTCCACATCGATCAGAGAGGAAACGTGTAAGATTATAGTGACCAATAATGACCCTGGGGCCTTACCAAATCTCACTGATGTAGTGCAGTTCTTGAACGAAACTTGATCATTGGTAATGATCGTTCGGACCAAAAGCATTAGTTAAGCTTCATTCAGAACTTTTGTGATCATTGGTTAGTTTATGCTTCGTGGACAATGAGAAGGAACCATCGAAGAAGAGTCAACCTATTGTAATTCTAGAATTCTAGACTGTAAGGATACCACCAGATGTGCCTCTTGATGGTATGGCTTGCCAAACATCAAGGTAGCTGCCACAGAATCGTTGAATAATGATGTTATCAATATTCTCTAGTTTTGTTTCCTACAAATAGGCAATGTTGCATCGAGATGAGAGGATGGTATCCCGAACCAATCTTCTTTTTCTTTTGAAGTCCAAGGCTGCGAACGTTCCATGAAATTATGGTCATTTTGGATGATGTGGAAGATTCATCTCCAAACGCTCGAGCATGTTTGCTACCTTATCATCAGCATCGGGGAAGAGAAGTCCACATTTTTTATCCAGGGGTTTCAAATCTTTTACAGTGAGAGAGTTTAGAAAAAGGATGTCATCATCGCCCAACACAGCCTCATAAGTCCTATAGATTGACCTTTTCTACTCTAATTCTAGCACTGCATTTGGTGGAGAGCATAGGGAAACTAGTTAGACAGGTAGGAGGAGGCGAGAGGGGGAGTTCAGGGTAGGAAGAGGTGATTGTTGGAGGAGGCTCAAGGGGTACGAAGGCAATCATTGGAGCTCTATGAGAGAGCAAGGAGAGCAGGGTTGGTTAAGCTTGGTTGATGGGGATACAGAACAGCTCTAGGTTCTTGTGAGGATGTTTAGAGTCATTACAGTCTAGTGAACAGATAGTTGTCAAGTCAGAAAATAGTTGGGCAACGGTCGAAAAGAGCAGTAGGTTTGAAAGTAAGGTTTGGTAATTGGACTGCTAGGTAAGGATTGAAGGTTTGAGAACAAGTTGTGAAAATGCTTGAAAGAAGTTAAATGGAAGAGGACAATGGAGTCGAACTGGAAGCAAGGGAATAAGGTAACAAAAGAACAGAAGGAATGATTAGAGACCTAACATTAGGGCTGTTCATCCAAGGAGAGGGAGCAAGGACTTGCCGGTGGCCTGGGACCACACTGACAGGATTCCTATGGTCTGAGGCTGGGCTGCCCTCCATCGGAGATACATGATGACGCTAGGAATCATTGGACGGAGAATGGCCTTCATTCCCCATCCCAGAAATCCCACCCATTGTCGCTTTATCCATCGAGACCATTATGAGATTCCGAATCAAATTAAGGATCGAAGTTCGGTCCTATTCAGAGACGAAGTTAACATCAATAGAGATATTAAAAGTTTTTGAACCCACCGTAAGCTCCATATTTTTAGGGATGTTGTCAAAATCTGCGCAATAGAACGTGATGTCGAAACCCGTGAGATCATCCTATTGAAGGCTAGAGCAACTTGCTCGGAGGGGGATGCCAAAACCAGCAATGATTGATGCAACTACATCAGCAGTCCAGCAGTGGAGTGGAACATTTCGGATTGTGGTATGGACCTTAAGCTTTAATTTGTGTGGAGCACCTTCCCAATGGTTGTTCCAGTGATTAACGATGAGAGTAAAACCATCCCCTTGGATATGACTCTTGGCCATGAGGGATTGAATAGATTGTTGATCGGGGAAAGCCACAAAGAGGTGTGAAGCATCAAGCTGACGAGTAGTCCACGACCCAACTTAATTCTTTGCCTTGCGAGCCAGAGTGCAAGAGACGTCGTCGACCTTTATCGAGCACCTGAAGGATTCAACAAAAGCAGCATGTTCAAGATATGGAGAGATACTGTGCATTTCACATGAGAATGGGAGGAAAACTTTGGAGGGGTAGGCGAGCAGGGTTTTGAGATGGGGTGAGAGGCACCAAAGATGGAGGATTCCTACTCTCATACATGGTGGTATGGCGAGGGAAGGGTTTGCAGGTTTTATCCGATGGCCGAATTTAAGGCAAGAGAAGCAACGAATTGGATTTCTACAGGCCTGTTTGAGGTCGTCAGCGCTTTCACATCTAAACAGTGACCCTTTTTAAAGGGGAGGAAGGGTGGTTTTGGTGGGAGGACTGGAGCTGTGGGACTCTGCAGGATGAGCCGTGAGAGATAGGCTTGATGGCGCATTTAGATCGGCGTCCAAGAACTTAAGAGTTTGGAGAGAGACGATGATGAAGGGGCGCAGGTCTAGCTTTCAGCGAAGCGGCAGAAGATCCTATGTTTTTTAGCACATCAGCATAGGAACATTTGTCTGGGGCTTTGGAGGTGAAACAACCGGAGACGGTGGTCTTTAATGGGTTGCACGGTGCTACACACCCTTGAAAGTACGATCCTGCACGTATTTATGGTGCAAAAGAGTTTTGACTATCTCGATTTCTGTGAAACCGAGATCCATTCACGGGAAGGGGGTGAGGAGGATTAATGAATCACTTTCCTAGCCGCAGAGGATGCGGAAGGAACAAACAGCTCGAGGCAGAGATGTAGGTGCCGTGCTCAGGTGCAGGTGGAGCATAGATCGGTGGAGAGGTTTGGTAGGAAGAAGGAAGATGGTCTGGATGGACATCCCAAGGGAGTTTGGGTTTCCCTGATGAAGGTGAGAGGGCAGATGAGATATTTTGATGGAAGGAGAGATGGTTTTGGGTGCTGAACGGAGAGAAGATGGTTTCTCTTTCCAGAATTGTCGGAGCTTCTCTCTCTTGAACGCTCCATCCTCCATTAGTTCTATGCTAATTTAAAGCGAAGATATTTTTGTGAACTTGAATTTCTTAATTCTAATATTCTATTCTACTGCTGGATTTGTGCTCCGTGTGCAAAATCAAACTTTCCATCGTACTGCTTGATTTATTTTTGATTTTTGCTAGTTTAGGGTGATGGTTTGCCAAAACTAGTTTCTAAATGGGAGAGGGGGGAAAGAATAGCATGAAAGCGATGGGATCGCGTTGGCTTTGTCTCTAGAGATGGATTTTTTTAGAGTTGACCGTAGAAGGCAGTAATCTTGGGGCCGTTCCAGTATGACTGCTGGAAGGATGGGAGGCTGGTCCAGATTAAAACCATGGTCTAACTTTTCTCCCTGACGGTAAATTTGAATACCAATTGGGTATTAGCGTACTCATACTTGGGAGATTGACTTGAGTACGTTAGAATAGATCTCCATTCAGATCCGGATATATCTAGATCGTACATGGAGGATCCTGTATGTATGATCCAAGATGTGATTTACCATATCTAAACTCCTCCTATTAGAAACTTTCCATTAAGAAATGTTTTCATCTCAATTTAAAAAACACCATACAAATTTTAAGAATGGAACTACAAATACGGTGAAGGTCCTTGAAAGTTCAAGTATCTGATCTTCAAGAGGTTAGCAATACTCTGCAGTGATGAGAGGCCTAAACCCTTGACATGCCCAGCTTCCGCTCAAAAAGGCGACGGAGGAGGAAAACTTGGAGAATACTAGCTCCAATGAGCGCTGCTGATTCAAAAAGTGCCTTGTGTATTGCCCTCCTGCTCATCCCTTCGTTCACTGCAATTGCATCACAACTATGTTAGTCTCGTATTTAATATAGCCACACTTCTGTGCTAACAACATAGAAAAGATAACACCTGATTATAGTCACGAGGATTTGAGTTAGCTAATCTATCTAATACATTAAAGAAGAGCTCGGTGCACTCTTGGAACGCGAAGTGCCGAGCTGAGGCTGGGCCACGTGTCGAGTATGACATTATAAGAAGGTATTGCCACTTCCTGAAAAGATCTTGCGGTTTTAATCCTATTAAATATTGTCCTTAATAGCTATTGCCTTGGAAAAATTCTTCCTGAAGCTACAAGCCTGCAAGAGATCAAAGAGTGTTTCGCTGGTTTATTCTGTACATTCACTGAAATCTAGCACCATAAAAGTTGATGGGTTACTTCTTCCATCAGTCATCTTCTGTTCTAACCATCTAATAAATGTAGATTCGTCACAAAAATATACCGTCAGCCACAGATATCATCTGAATAAATACTTTCTCAAATTAAATTGGCACCACTCTTCAAGATGATCATGGCAGTGTAAGAACTTCCAGATAGCCAGGCAGTTGTTGGAGAATTAGAAATGTGTCAAAAAATACACTTTCTTTGGATTATTATTAACATTTCTCGCAACAAACCAGAAAAGGATGGAGGAACAAAGTACTCAATAAATAACAAAGGCTGAGAAAAATGACTAGTTTGTCTCCTCACAAGTATCTGTCATGCAGAAAATTTAATTATTTGAGTATTGAAAAAACGGAGGATCATACCCAGTGCTTGGCGGTCGGTCTGTGCCTCCAGCCAGTGCTGCTCAAACTGTATATTGTAAAGAGCATCTTCTAACTTAGCAATTTGTTCCAACAAAGGGGAAAATGCTCTGCAAATAATCCAAAAAAGTCAAACAAAGATATGCTTCAATTGATAAACAATGAAAGTGAGAATAAGCAGGCTTACCATCTTTTGCATGCTGATCAAAGTGTGTGAAATGGCCAACTTGTATATCAAAGTCGATGGTTTCATGATAAGGGGAGTTGTTGGTGAAACAAAAACGGTGAAGACCTTTTTTCTGGACTATGAATTCAAACTTTTCACTTGTCTTGTCACGAGCATCATGGAGTTGATCACCATGAGGGCTCTTCACCTGATAAAACATCGGATATTCGTGAGGTCAGTGATAATATAAGAAAATGAGCAGTGGACCACAACTATAAAGAACAAGCCATTTTCCAACTACTTGCAAGCTAGAAATGCAGGCTGCCCATGTTTTATTAAGGACTTGCTAAAAGCAGTAGATAATCAGATAAATATGTGGGCTGGTTTCTTTTCAGATGATGTAAATGATTAACAGAAGACCGATATAAATGAAAGTGTACCAATCAATGAGGGGAGTGTATTAAATCATGCAAACAAACAACATCACCATGCAATTCCAAAAGAATTCACTAACTTTAACATAGTCTGGTTCATGGCTCCCACAAAAGAACATCACATAAGGAATAGCCATTCAATAAGGTTAGCTGAACTTGTTAAGTTAATAAGTAAAATTTATAAGCATCATATTGATTCGAAAATGTTTGCTCTAGCACAACTGATTAAATGCATCAAGCCCCAAACAAACCCAAGAATAGGTAATATACTGGCACTAAAACTAGCTCTCAAATAGAAAATAAACTTTTACCAAGTGAGTGAATTTTACTAAAATCAGACAAATCAAAATTGTTGGAAAATCCTTTCAGCTTCAAAGTTCTCCAGAAATTCTCTTTTCAACTGTCCTAAATTGGTATTAATGACAAACTACATTCCCCATTGGCTTCTGAAACACTGGGAGTCAAACCTCGTTGTGTCATCACAAGACAAACTTTTGACATGCTCAAACCACAGATGTAGATATTCATCTAGATACTTCTCCATAAATCTTCAACTAATGTATTTCCCAGAGTTCTAGGCTCTAAAACTATGCGATAGACTTATTTGATCATATTCCCCTTTATTTGTCTTTGCTCCTAAATGACATAAGTTGCAGAAGAACAATTCATCAAGCCATGCTAAGTTCTATGATGAATCTGATGGAGAGGGTCGAGTAAGCTCAGAGGCCAGACAAGATGGAGATAGGTGGGGAGTATCACCATGTGGACATAATATATCTGAAATGATCTCTTAACACTCCAGACTATATTAGGTACATCCATCATTTAGTTTTGTGAAAGAAGAAAGAAAAAGAACAAGTGGATAGATTATACCAACCATATCTTCTGCATTTGATTTGATGGGTACATTGCTGGAGTTGCAAGAATATGTATGTGATGTTACTCTTCTTTGAAAATGGCCAGAGTACACTTATGGTGAAGTGGGATATCAAAAACCTCCTTGACAACTGCTTGTGGGCATAGCTATGAAGACAAAAGCTCTTCGTTTTGTGGTTAGGTGATATGAAGCTAATTACATTAGGCAAGTGTTGCAAATAATCTATGTTATTGAATGTGAGACCCATGTCCATTCGGTCACTCTGTAATCAATTTTCAAATGCTCTAACGGTAGTATGAAAATCTGCTTGCAGATGTACTCATGCATGCAAGTTCTGCAGAAATAAAAGATGAGGTTTTAAGTAAAAATGGACAATTATGCTGAGGTTCTACCAAGAGCCTATATTGTATAACTATGGATGGCAACAGACTCGTCAAAAAACTAAAAACCATTTCCAGCTGATTTATAATCTGATTCTAAACAAAAAGCACACAATACCCAAATATTTTAGATGGACCAAGCTTCACATATATTTATATACCTTAAGAAATGAACACAAAATACAGCCAAAACGATGAGATGTAAAGTGGTGCCAAAAGTGCGATAGAGAAGAAAAATGAGAAGAAAACATGATCACTCATGAACATGCTGTTTGCTACACTTTTCTTTCCAGTCTGTTTCTTCTTCTCCTTAATGTTAACTGTGTACCCTTCCTAATCACTCAAACCATAATAGCTCTTGGCCAACCCACAGTCATCACTATCCTATGGGCCTATAGTTGAATTTTATGAATATGTGCAACCCATTGTGACCACTTCGTTTTGAGGGAATTTCCTTGAGCAAACTTGTCCTAAAGGTTCCAAATAGCTTGAACATAACTACACTTTAAAACAGGTGGTTCACCGTCTCCTCGTGCCTGCCACACACTGAACATCCTTGTAGAGTTGACCAATGTTCTATTCTGATTGCCTTCCATAAAGACAATGGTTTAAAATCAGCCAAGCGGAAACCTTGAGCTTCTCCAGTACTTTGCATTTCCACAAAGCAGAAGCATAGAGTACTAGACTATCTCCTTTGTGCAAGAAATTAGACAAATAGCTTACCAAGAACTCTCCATTTCTTCCCCAATTCCACAAAATTTTATCTTCCTCCTCTGACAGGCAAAAACACAGAAGCTCCCCTAAAGATTCCATCTCTTACTCTTCCTCCTCAGCACTTATATATCTGAATCTTGTTCTGCATTAAAAAAACCATCTACAGAAACTCCTCATCAGTCACCAAACTGTTCTTAATCTCTGTTAACCTGAAGAGCTTAAGACACTGGATGCTCTGAGGGCAATTGCCCAAATCCAGCCAGAAATTGTTGACTTATTTGTGCCAATAACCTTATGCACTCTACTGAAAAAATTCATATTGTAACTCTAACAGGCCTTGCCAAGAAGGAGAAGAAACACTTTTCAGAGCAAGGCTACACTTGCTAGGGATCCTCCTAACAATATAATTGCCCCCAAAATTCAACAAAGAACATTTAAATGATTCTCAGTTTTCATTTGAGAGAGGAAGCCTGAAGAATAATCTATTAGCTGGCACAGTCATTCTTAAAAGCATAAATACATAAAACAAGACATGTACCTTTTTCAGAATTTTTTTTTTAAAAGACCATGAAACAACTGGGTGATGCTCCAAACAAATTGAGTGGGTATTTATCAAAGAAAAAGCCAGATTGATCATGAATCTTATGTTAGACTTGACTTTTTTTAAGTCAGTCATATATAGTGCTCAAATGATGGACACAATGAAAAATGTTCAATAGACTTAACTTTTATAAACAGTTAAGAGTACTAATTCGAATTCTTCGGGAATCCCAAGGACATACCACAAAATCAACACCCTCATCACCATAATGCCATGAGTTTTCGGCTTTGATCACAACAAATGACACACGAACTGTATCTCCTTCATAGGGAACTGAATGAGAGAAACATTCTTCCCTGTCTATCACAAACCTAATTCCAGCAGCTGACCACAAACTCAACAGAAGGCTCAAGAGAATAAGAAGTAGAGAGCTGAAAGAGCATGCTTCCATCTGCACGTGCAGCAAGAGACTGCATTCAAATCTTTAGAGACAACAAACACATTTTGCAGGAGCAAAAGATATTGCGGCAGTTATCAAATGAAGCTCCCATGAAATCCATCACAAAAGGAAGACAAGCTAGAAATCAGTGCCAGGGGTCTGCTTGCATGCTGTTGTTTAACTAAAAATTTGTTCAAATCAAATATAAACTTAAAATCAGCACTTTGCACTTATTAATTCATAGGTTTAGAACATTATGTACTCTTCATTGTCTAACTTATTTTGTCAAAACAGAAGATTTTTTTTTTTTTTGTAAGTTCCGACAAATCAAGCAAAGACTGTATCAGCGAGAACAAAAAAAGGACAAATGGAAACTTGATCCTAAAGATCTGGCCAATTAGGACTTGAACAAACAAGAAACTTGCTTGAGCTCATCTCATTCCAGAAAACCATTTCCAATCCTGGAATTGTAATAATCATAGGTTTTCGAAACTCATTTTTTGGGACCACGTCGTGCCAAATATCAAGATTCAGCATATTTTTTCAAAAAAAGGAAAAGAAAAGAAAATGTAAGCTCGAAAAAATCCATAAAACGAATTTAATAAATCAAGAACTTCCCATAGTTACCTCTTCTTTACGCCATCAAAGAGATTTCATTTCTCATAAACCCAAAAGAATCCTAGAAGAGCTAAAAGACTTCACTAATTTATAAATTAATCGGATCTATACGCTCTGAAATTTCCCGATCCGCAACCACCGACCGCAACAAAGAAGACAAAATACCAATTCTTGATTCCTACCGAGAAAAAAAAATCCCTAGACTCAGCATTAGCGGAAATTAGGGTCACTCTTCTGATATAAAGAGAAAAACAACATTAAAAAAAAAATAAAGCAGAAATAAGCGCAAAGGATGCCCGGACTCGGGAAAGAATCGAAAGCAAATGGTGAATACCTTTCGATCTGCCCTTCGAAATGGGACGGAGGAGAAGCCGAGGTACCTCCCCCCCAAAACGGTTGTTTTCTTTTCTTTTCTTTCCCTTTTCACTGCTTTTCGAAGTAGTGGTGGGGACTGCGGAGAAGGGAGAAGCTGGCTGGAGATAATGATTAAAGAATAAATATTGAATTCGCTTTTAAGTAAACGCTGGTTTAACGGATCAAAAGCTTTATTAAACCTAATATCTATCCAATACATGAAGGGGAGTTCAGAGCTCCCCAAGCACGCCGCATATCGTGTATTAGAGTGCGCACGTGTCAGTGCCTGAGCTGCTGAACCGCTTTAGCGGTGGAGAAGCCCTGAGAGAGGGAAAACAGAGAGGTCAACCATGAAGCTTGCAATAGAGGAGATGGTCCATGCCCATTGATGATGCTTCTCAGTGAGAGGGAGCACAAGTTCACACCCAAAGCTGCTGGTTTTGCCTAACATACGTTGCCAACTCAGCATCCACGTTGGATCCATAGTCAATCTATCACAAAGAGGAAAAAAAAAGGCACGTGGATTTGGAAGTGTCATAACAAGAGCGTGCTTTCTCTTTTGATGATCGGAATGAGGTTTAAGAAAAAAATCTCAAAATTTTAATTAGAAGGAGCAAATTTTGGATAAAAGAATAGAGAATATCGATGGCAAACATGGAATGTGTGAAGTTTGAAAGGTTCATTCAAGCACAGACGAGTTCAGAGCTAAATAGACAAGGTAAATTTTTTTTTGGGCGGGGGAGGGTGGGGGGAGGTTGCCTCTGTATTTTTTTTTTTTGATCAGATTTATTGATGATCAGAGAGATCAAAGAGGGTGATAATGGACAAAGAAGGAGCTACAAAAGGTGAGTTCCAACTCTCTTTTTATTTTTTGGTTTACTTTTTCCGCATTAGTTTAGTCTGAAGCTCTTTCATTATAGTATCAGAGATAACATTGTGTTTCTTATTAAGAATGGAGAAGGATTGCGGTCTAGATTTTGACAACCTTCCACTTCTTTATTCAGAAACATCATATGAGAGAGGAAAAGGACAATGGCTTGCTGCCATGTTATGGCAGTCTTGCTCAATGTCTGCATGAAAGTAAAAAAAAAAAGAATGTCACGGTTGCTGCAGCCATTCTGCAACCTTCAAGTGAAGAGAAAAAGAAGGGAGAGAGGGTTGCTGCCATACTGTGGCAGCCTTCCTCAATGCCCCCTTAAAGAGAAAAAAAGAATCATGATTGCTACTGAGTAGCAGCTTTCTAGTGAAGAGAAAAAGAAGGACAGAGGGTTGCTGCGATTAAGGGTTCGATGAACAGGGAGAGATGGATGGGTTAAGTGGGGATGGGTTAATGGGTTTAGAATGGACTAGCTTGAAATCTGCAGTCACAGTTTAATGGGTAGATGAAATGGATCATCGATTCATGGGCTAACGGGTTGGCGGATCCAAAATATTTGGATTCGGATTGTGGGTTAGTGGATGCAAGAATCGGGTTCTAAATATTTGGGTTAGTGGGTTACTTGTTAGATGTATATCCTAAAAGCCAATATGACTGACACATTATGATATAGCTAGGACATAATTTTATACTTAATATATTGATTTGATCAATAAAGGGCAAGTTTATTTTCATTCAAGTGTGATGTGTCCTTGAATCGTCTATAAAATTAATATTTCGATATATATTCTCAAAATATTGAGAATTAGAGACATAATTTAATTCTTAAATACTTTCGATCATAGTATCATCATGAGGATGGTGAACGATCTGGATAGATCGACACATAGATCGCTTCTTTCGAGATAGATGAATCTCTGATTTACAGTGTAGAGATACTGAGTGACGAGTGTTGATAGTTATTAGAAATAACTAGTACTGAATGTGACCATATGAGAGATTACTTGGATTTCTACTCGATCGTCAGTGATTGTCTCGATATTGTAGTTGTGTGAATGGTCCTTTGATCTGCGATGGTACGACTGCTCGCATTGAGACTACTAAAGTTTGACCGATACATAAACATGATCTCAATGAGCTCTTATAGTGGATGTTGGCAACAATTGGTCCACTGTAGGAGTTGGATGTGCATCAAGATGGGATCTATCGATATTGATAGAAAAAGTAGTCCTATGAAATTTGAGAGGCTAAGTTCGAGAGTTTGTGGCTACAACAGTGTGATTGATGAAAAAATTTTCATAAAGATCACAATTAGACTTGAGCTAATCGAATCTATCATCTGACTGATGATAAGGTCTGACGATTTATCCATGATCTGCTATCTAGTCGGGACTCACAATAGAGAGACTGAATCACATACGAACTACACCTTGAGGTTCATTTTTGATTCTACTGGATTGTCATTACATACTGCTAGGTATCACTGGTGGATTGTGAGAGTTCACCAGGATTGTTCAGGATCGATAATTCTTAATGAGTTAGAGTGGAATTGTTTCGACTTATTGAAAAAAGTTTCAATGATATAATGATAGAGATCATTGTATATCTCATTATCAGATAGAATTGAATTTATGGGGTCACACAACAAAAAGATTAGACCTAGAATAAACAATTGGACTTATGAAGTCTCAATTGGGTTTAGAGAAATCCTATTGGGTTCAGGATAACCTTGCTAGCACATGGTTGGACCCAATTTTTCTTTACATTTGAATTTTTTATTAATAAGATTAATTCAAACTTAATTATCTGTTAATAATTTAAATGAATTAGATTCATTGGGCTTCAATTGTTGGGTGCCTAAGATTTTAGATCAAATGAATTAAGGGTGTAAGTCCTTAATTAATTTCTTTGATAATTTTGATTGGGCGCCACTTGATTTTATCAAGTTAGGCATGTCTATCTATTAGAGGACGTGTGGATCCATTATGGGGCATCCTTTGGGTGCAAAGTGGAGTGTGATTTTATGGGTGCAAGGGCTCCAATAGTTGACGCCTAATAGATTTCCTAAAGAAAGTTAAATAACTAAAGATATAAGAAACCTAATGCAAGTAGGACTTATATTAAGTGGTTGTTTGATTTTGAGTAGGATTCAAACTATATGCCTATTTAAAGGAGCCTCTCCTAAGATCCCTAGATACTTCAACCAGCAGCCCAACGCCCCCTTAGGACAACCCAACGCCCCTCTTTCTTCTCCCTCTCTTCTCCCTTAGAGGTCCAACATCCCACACCTTGGACGTCCTCCACCTTCATGCCCAAAAGGGGTTTGGCATTCCACTTGATTGCTAGTTTTAATCTTTGGTAGCAGTATAATCTAGAGAAGAAAAAGTAAGAGAAGAAGAGAAGAAAAAGATTAAGGAAAGGATCAAAGAGTTGATCGCGATCCAGATTTCGTTCAGATTCACAGGCTGATTTTTCTTGGAGAAAAAAATCAATCTTTAGAAGACCGTTCTAGGCTGATCCTGAGTGGATACCTGTAAAGGTCGGGTACTTATGCGGCTAAGAGAGAGCCTCTTCTCTTTCAGATCCGGATTTGAAGAAAGAAATTACGAAATAGGTATGTGATTCAATCACATATTCAATTTCAGCATATGAAGTAGATCCTAGTGGTTTATATTTTATGCATGCATGATATAGATTAAAAAGAATTTTAATTTCTATTCTACTGTTATATTTAGAAAAAAATTTGAAACATACATACATGCCCCGATATAGAAATTCCAATAGTGGTATTAGAGCCGCAGATTTTATATGCATGAAATTGATATACATGTTTTGAAAAAAATTTCAAAATCTGATTTATTTTAATACATGAGATATATAGATAAATATTTTAAATTTTAAATTTATTTTAAATTAATTTTAGAACATATAGTTGATATGTCAAAGTATGCATAGATCTGAATTTTATTCTAGAACGGTTTCTAGTTTATAATTATGTGATATGTAGATGCATGTATAAATCTAAAATTTTATTTGATCTAATTTATAATTCATGTATGAAATATATGATTATATATTTAGGTCACAAAATTATTTTCAATATGATTCATAATTTGTATATGAGATATATGATATTATGTATTG
This sequence comes from Elaeis oleifera, assembly GCA_000441515.1. Taxonomy (NCBI): domain Eukaryota; kingdom Viridiplantae; phylum Streptophyta; class Magnoliopsida; order Arecales; family Arecaceae; genus Elaeis; species Elaeis oleifera. The sequence continues at coordinate 142,816 of KE504879.1, read as the reverse complement.
ATCTAAATTTTTGTTTAGATCTGAATTTTACATACATATATGAGATATATGTTTGAATGTTAAATTAAAAATTATTTTCATGATTTAAAATTTATCTTTCAAATTTAGATCTGAAATTTAGTTTTAAAATCTAAAATTTATGTTTATGCATGAGAATTTTGGTTATGAAAAAATTAAAAATTAGATCATATAATTAGATTGCATCTAGAATTTTTGATTTGAACATTATGGATTTAATTCAATTAAGTAATTGATCAAATTGAGTTAAGTGTTGATTAGGGTTAGATCAATTAAGTAATATGATCATGCAATTATTGTTGATCAAATTGATAGAATCTTATATATAGAATCGATTAACCTAAGGACCTAGTTCGGTTCAATGGCTTGAGTCTGATTTGCTTGAGTTAACCTATTTGGACCAATTAATCTATTGGTGTCTAAGGTAAATAATTGAGAGGTAGTTATTTAATTAGTTCTGTTAGCTGATCTGATCAATTTATTGGTGTCTAAGGAAAGCAACGGGGGGACCCCACCGATCTCGACTTACCTGATCAATTTGAAAGATTGCGTCCTGAATAAGGTTGCTTGGCATTTTAGTTTAGCCCATGCCAATTAGATCAGTTATATGATGATTGATTAGATGAGATCTAAATCTAAATGTTCTCATAAATATTAAGTCCATAGGTCTTCCATCATTGTAGATATGCGGACGTATTACTGGTGTTGATTGTTCTCAGCTGGTTACAGTGGTTCAGTTGTATCAAAAATATACAACCACTCTATTAGCAAAGAGTTACTCCAGGATAAGGATGGGGTTGGGCCTAATAATTGTTAGATGAGGGATCCAATGATGGTTTTGCACCTGCTTATGAACGATGGGTCGGGCTTAACTAAGGAGTATGGTCAATAATTGTTAGGTGAGCCCATATGATTTAGAGACTAAGTCACTGCAATATACTTAGAGAAGCATCTGGATAAAGAATTATCCACACATCGATGTGTATATTACTAATAACTGTTAGGTGAGGTACATGGCATCGATGGGACCGCAGCATCCACTAGAAATCTATTTATCGCGTTAGAATTTTTATTTCCATCCGAGAAGTAGAGGGATCCAAAAATTAGTAGGAGTCATTGTTTGCATCTTAAAGTCCCTAGAAGCAAATATAAAATTTAAAGTATAAAAGTCTAACTTAAATTTTTACTCTCGCAGTTAAACAATGTCAGCCTCAAACTCTCTAGCATGCATCCTTGAAACCAATCATTTGATCAGAATAAATTATAAAGACTGGCTAAAAAATTTCAGGATTATTCTGACTTCAGAAAACTAGGTCATGTACTCGATTAGGAACTCAGTGCTACCAAACCATCCTATTGCTGAGCAAAGAGCTGCTTATGAAAAATAGATGGATGAAGACAGTCGGGTCAAGTGCTATGTGCTGGCATCTATGTCAAATGAGTTACAAAGCCAGCATGAGCATATGTCTATTGTCAGGGCTATGATCACTCACCTACAAGAGTTGTATGGTGAGCAGAGCCGTACAATGCACTTCGAAGTGTCCAAGAGACTCTTAAATTTGAAGATACATGAAGGACAGTCAGTCCATGAGCACTATATGACAGTGATCAAGGATATTGAGGAGCTTGGAAAGCTCAGGCTTGATATGCAAAAAAATTCCAGATGGATTGATCCTTCAATCTCTTCGAGTTCATA